>JAWVWN010005385.1:0-40459 GCA_037367305.1 Phrynocephalus vlangalii
AAAAGTTTTTTTAAAATTTTCCCTTCCCGAACAACTCCAATATAAAAATTAAAGACAAGGTGTTTTTTACGGAAAATTCTGTTTAAAAAAATTTTGGATATAAGGAATATGTTTGGGGTTTAAACAAGGAGTTTTTCGGGGGTATATGTGATGCCAAAAACCATTGAATAAGAAGAAATAAGGGAGCCCCAAGATGCCTTAGAAAGGGAATTTGCTAAAAAGTTTATAAAAGAGATGCCAAGCTTTTTTGTATTAAAAGCAAAAACCCCTTTTTTGTAAGGAATTTGTTAAGTTCAGCAGAACTATCATTTTTTTCTGGTGTAAATTTGGTTTTAAAAACCTTTTTATATAAGAATTTGAAAATTCAGCAGTTCCACAACCAAAATTTTTATCTACTTATTTTTCTTTTTAGAGAAAGTTATTCCCCCAAATTGTTTGGGGAAAAATGCTGAAATTTTCATAAACAAAGGTTTTCATTAATTTTTCAATGTCAAAAAACTTTTTTTTAAAAGAATTATGAGGGAAAAAGGGGTAACAAGAATTGATTCGGGTTCTGTAATTTTTAAAAAATTTTGTGGGGGGAAATAAGTTGAACAGAGAAGAAGGGTGCAAAGTCACGTGTGTGTCCTGTTTTATTTTTAAGGCAAAATAAATGAAAGTATAGGGAAACAAGTGGTTTTTTTATAATTAAAAAGCTGTCTCTTTTTAAAAAAAAAAAACCCGAACCCGAACCTGAACCCGAACCCCAACACCCAACCCAAAACCCCAACCCCCCAAAACCCCAAAACCGAACCCTAACCTAAACCCCAAAAACCCCAAACCGAAAACCCCAAAACCCGAAAAGGAACCCTAACACTAACCCCTACCCCGAACCCCCAACCAAATTTTTAAACCTAACGCGAACACCACCCTGAAACCCGAAAACCCGAACCAGAACCCAAAAAACCAAAAACCCCAAAACCCCAAAACCCCAATCTGGGAACCCCAAAAACCCAAAACCAAAAAAAGGGGAAAACCCCCCGAATCCCTAAAAAAAAAAAACCCCCCCCAAAAAATCCTAAAAAGTGAAAAAAAAACCCCAAAGCCGAAAAACCTGGAAAAAAATCCCCAAACCCGAAAAACCCGAAAACCCGGAAAACCCAAAAACCAAACCCAAACCCTTTAAAAAAAAATAAAAAAATCCCCGAAAAGCCCGCCCCCCAAAATTCCACCCAAAAACAATTTTAGTCCCACTTATATTCTTATAAATAAAATTATTTAAATTTCAGACCCCCCGGGTCTCCTAATTTCACATACTTTTGAGAAAAAAATTTCCCTTAAATTAAAAAAACTTGTCTTCTACATATTACATTCCTTATATTTTAAACCCTTTTTAAAAAAAGCATTTTAGCATTACATTTTTTTAGTCCCCTTCTATTTCTCATAGAGTAGGGGGGGCTTATTAACCCACATTTAATCTGAAACAAACCCCAAAAAGGAGATGTATCCTTCCCCGTTCAAAATTACTTTTCCCCACAAATCTTTTTAAAAAATTACAGAAACCAGAATCAATTTTTGTTTTCTACCTGTCATGGTTTTATTAAACAAAGCTATTGAAACATAGACAAATTAGAAAGCATTTTTTTGCTTAACTTTTTTATATTCTTTATATACAAAGATTTTTAAAATATTCCAAAAAACTTTCCCAAAATAAAAATTTTAAAAAACAAAAAGGGGGTTTTTAAAGGGAAAATTTTTGTTTTAAAAAAATTTTGTATAAAAAAGGGAAAATTTTTTTAGGTTGAAGACAAGGGGTTTTTCTGGGCTATATTGATGCCCCCAAAAAACCCCCGAATTGAAGAACGATAAGGGGAGCCCAATTAAGGTTTTAGTAAAATACTAAAAAATTTATAAAAAAGATGCTAAGCGTGGGTTTTTTTTATTTTAAAGCAAAACCCTTTGTTTGAAAGGAAAATTTTTTAAGTTTAGCAGAACTTTTTTTGTTGTGGGGTATGTGAAATTTTAAAAACCTTTTTTATAAAGAAACTGAAAAGTTCAGCATTCCACAACCCCAAATTTTAAACCTTTTTTCTTAAGGAAAACTTATTCCCCAAATTTTGTGGAACTTTCTAAATTTTTTAAACAAAGGACAAAAAATTTTTCAAATTCTAAAACTTTTTTTAAAAAATTTTGAAAAAATAACAAGAATTGATTTTCTTTTTGTAATGTTAAAAAAATTTTTTTGTGGGGAATAAGTTGAACAGAGAAAAGGATCATGACGTGTGTGTCCTGTTTTTAAAATAAACAAAAAAATATAGTATGGACATCAAGTGTTTCTAAAAAAAAGCTGTCCTTTAAAAAAATAAAAACCAGAACCCGAACCTAAAAACCCCCCCCCCAAAATAACCCAACCCCAACCCGCACCCCAAAAACCCAACCCTAACCTGAACCCCCAAAACCCAAAAACCAAAACCCAAAAACCCCCAAAAGGGAAAACCCCCCAAAAATAACCCGTAAAACCCAAAAACCCCAATCTTAATTTTTAAAAAAACGCGAACACCCCCGAACCTGAAACCCCCCAAACCCAAAACCCCAAAAAAAAAACCCAAACCCAAACCCAATCTGAACCCAAACCCCCAAAAAAAACCCGAATCCCAAACCCCAATCCAAATGAACCCTAAACGAAACTACCCCGAACGTGAACCTGAAAAACAACCCCAAAACCCCCAAAACCCAAAACCCCAAAAAAACCAACCCCAACCCTAACCGGACCTAAAAACGAATCCAACCCGAACCCGAACCCCAACATGAACCCCCAAACCCCCAAAACCAAATCAAACCCCAAAACCGAAAACCCAAAACCCCCAAACCCCAAACCCCCAAAACCCAAAAAACCCCCAACCCCAAAAAACCCAAAAACCCCCCCTAACCCCAAAAACCCCCCAAATCGAACCCGGACCCCACCCCCAACCCCCAACCCCCAAAAAAAAAACCCCAACCCAAACCAAACCCAAACCAAAACCCCAACCCGAAAAACCCCCAAACCCAAAACCCCAAAACTAAAAACTAAAACCCCAACCTGAAACCCAACCCGAACCCGAACCCCCAACCCAAAAACCCAAAACCCCAAAACCCCTTTTTAAATAAATAATCGAAAAATTCAGCAGTTCCACAAACAATTTTAGTCCCACTTTTATTTTTATGATAAAGCTTTTTAATTACAGAAAACCCCTTGATCTGCCCAATTTTAAATTTCTTATAGAAAAGCTTATTAATTACTAGACACACTTGATCTCCTAATTCATCATACTTTTGAGAAAAAATGCCTAACTTTACTTAAACTACTTGTCTTCTACAATTACATTCCTTATATTGAATACCTAAAAGAAAGCATTATAGCATTAAAATTTTGTAGTCTACTTCTATTTCTCATAGAGATAGGGATAGCTTATTAACTACATGAATCATGAAACAAGACACCAAGTGAGATGTATCCTTCTCTTTCAACTTACTTCCACACAAATCTTTTTAAATTACAGAAACCAAATCAATTCTTGTTTTCTACCTGTCAGGTTCTATTTAAAAAAAGCTATTGAGCAGTAGACAAATTAATGCATTCTTTTTTCTTAACTTTTCATATTCTTTATAATACAAAGATTTTTAAATAATTCTTAGAACAACTCCAAAAAAAAAATTAGAAGACAAGGTGTTTTTCTACGGTAATTCTGTTAAAAACATTTTTTATATAAGAATAGTTAGGGTTGAAGACAAGGGGTTTTTCTGGGCTATATTTTGCCAAAAACCCCTTTAATAAGAAGAAACATGATAAGGAGAGCCGAAGATGCGCTTAGAAAGTAATTTGCTAAAAAGTTTTAAAAGATGCAAGCGATTTCTTGTAGTAAAGCAAAACCCTTTTTTGTAAGGAATTTGTTAAGTTTTAGCAGAACTATGCATTTTGTTCTGGGTATGTGGTTAAAATCTTTTTATATAGAGAATTTTTAAAAGTTAAGCAGTTCCACAACCAATTTGTAGTCTACTTATATTTCTATAGAGAAAGCTTATCCACAAATTGTTTTGGAACTGCGAAATTTTCATAAGCAAAAGGATGCATAAATTTTGTCCCAAATGCTCAAAAGCTTTGTTTAATAGAATTATAGAAAAGACAACAAGAATTGATTCGCTTCTGTAAAGTTAAAAAGTTTTGTGTGGAAGTAAGTTGAACAAGAAAAGGATGCATGTCACGTGTGTGTCCGTTTTTAGTAAAGGACAAAATAATATGATATGTATAGGTCATCAATGTTTCTATAATTAATAACTGTCTCTTTAAGAAATATAAAACCCGAACCCAACCTGAACCCGAACCCTAACACAACCCGAACCCTAACCCGCACCCAAATCCGAACCCTAACCTGAACCCAAACCCAAAAAACCCAAACCAAACCCGAAGAGGGAACCCTAACACTAACCCCGTACCAGAACCTAATCCAAACTTTAATCCACCGACCCCCCCTGAACGAACCTGAACCAAACCCAAAAAAACCAAACCCAAACCCAAACCCTAATCTGAACCCCGAACCAAACATGAACCTCAATCCTAACCCTAATCCAAAAGTAACCCTAAACGAACCTGAACTCGAACCTGAACCCGAACCCAACCCGAAACCAAACCCAAACCCTTTAATATAAATAATCTGAAAAGTTCAGCATTCCACAAAACAATTTGTAACCCACCTTATATTTCTTAAGATAAAGCTTATAAATTAAGACACCTTGATCTGCCTAATTTCATCATACTTTTGAGAAAAAAATGCCTAACTTTACTTAAACTACTTGTCTTTTTACATATTACATTCCTTATATTGAATCCTAAAAGAAACATTATAGCATTACATTTTGTAGTCTACTTCTATTTCTCATAGAGATAGGATAGCTTATTAACTACATGAATCATGAAACAAACACACAATGAGATGTATCCTTCTCTGTTTTAACTTACTTCCACACAAATCTTTTTAAGATTACAGAAACCAGAATCCAATTTTTTTTTTCTACCTGTCAAAGGTTTATTAAACAAAGCATTGACAGTAGACAAATTGATGCATTCTTTTTTCTTAACTTTTCATATTCTTTATATACAAAGATTTTTTTTAAAAAATTCTTCAGAACAACTCCAATATAAAAATTTTGAAGACAAGGTGTTTCTAAAGGTATATTCTTTAAAAACATTTTGTATATAAGGAAATGTTAGGTTGAAGACAAGGAGTTTTTCTGGGCTATATGTGATGCCAAAAACCAATGCATAAGAAGAACATGATAAGGAGAGCCGAATGATGCGCTTAAAAGTAATTAGCTAAAAAGTTTATAAAAGAGATGCAAGCGTTTTTCTTGTTTTGTAAAGCAAAAACCCTTTTTTTTGTAAGGAATTTTTAAGTTTTAGCAAACTATGCATTTTGTTCTGGTGTATGTGGTTAAAATCGTTTTTTTATAGAGAATTTGAAAAGTTAACAGTTTCCACAACCAATTTGTAGTCTACTTATATTTCTTATAGGGGAAAAACTTATTTTCCACAAATTGTTTTTGGAACTGCTGAAATTTTCATAAGCAAATGTGCATATAATTTGTCAACTGCTCAAAAGCTTTGTTTAATAGAATTATGAGAAATAGATAACAAGAATTGATTCTGCGTTCTGTAATGAAAAAAAGTTTTGTGTGGAAGTAAGTTGAACAGAGAAGAAGGATGCATGTCACGTGTGTGTCCTGTTTCAGTATAAGGACAAAATAATATGATATGTATAGGTCATCAAGTGTTTCTATAATTAATAAGCTGTCTCTTTAAGAAATATAAAACCCGAACCCGAACCTGAACCCGAACCCTAACACTAACCCGAACCCTAACCCGCACCCAAATCCGAACCCTAACCTGAACCCAAACCCGAAACCGAAACCAAACCTGAAGAGGAACCCTAACACTAACCCGTACCAGAACCCTAATCCAAACTTCAATCCTAACGCGAACACCACCCTGAACCTGAACCTGAACCAGAACCCAAAACCAAACCCAAACCCAAACCCTAATCTGAACCCGAACCCAAACATGAACCTGAATCCTAACCCTAATCCTAAAGTGAACCCTAAAGCGAACACTACCCCGAACGTGAACCCGAAAACTAACCAGAACCCAAACCCAAACCCAAACCCAAAACCTAACCCTAAACCTAACCGTGACCTAAAACGAATCCGAACCCGAACCCGAACCCGAACATGAACCCAAACACAAATACAAAATCAAACCCGAACCCGAACCAGAACCAGAACCCAAACCCAAACCAGAACCAGAACCCAAACCCAAACTCTATCCTGAACCCAAACCCTAACTCGAACCCGGACCCGGACCCTAACCCTAACCCTAAACCAAATCCGAACCCAAACTCAAACCCAAACCTGAACCCGAAACCGAAACCGAAACCAAACCCGAAATCTAACACTAAAACACGAACCTGAACTCGAACCTGAACCCGAACCCGAACCCGAAACCAAACCCAAACCCTTTTAATATAAATAATCTGAAAAGTTCAGCAGTTCCACAAACAATTTGTAGTCTACTTATATTTCTTATAGATAAAGCTTATTAATTACAGACACACTTGATCTGCATAATTTCATCATACTTTTGAGAAAAAATGCCTAACTTTACTTAAACTACTTGTCTTCTACATATTACATTCCTTATATTGAATGCTTAGAAAGAAAGCATTATAGCATTACATTTTGTAGTCTATTTCTATTTCTCATAGAGATAGGGATAGCTTATTAACTACATGAATCATGAAACAAGACACACAAGTGAGATGTATCCTTCTCTGTTCAACTTACTTCCACACAAATCTTTTTAAGATTACAGAAACCAGAATCAATTCTTGTTTTCTACCTGTCATGGTTTCATAAACAAAGCTATTGACAGTAGACAAATAGATGCATTCTTTTGCTAACTTTTCATATTCTTTATATACAAAGATTTTTAAAATAATTCTTCAGAACTCCAATATAAAAATTAGAAGACAAGGGTTTCTACGGTATATTCTTTTAAAAACATTTTTATATAAGGAATATTTAGGTTTGAAGACAAGGATTTTTCTGGCTATATGTGATGCCAAAAACCATTGAATAAGAAAACATGATAAGGAGAGCTGAATGATGCGCTTAGAAAGTAATTAGCTAAAAAGTTTATAAAAGAGATGCGAAGCGTATTTCTTGTATGTAAACAAAAACCCTTTGTTTGTAAGGAATTTGTTGTTCAGCAGAACTATGCATTTTGTTGTTTGTGTATGTGAAAATCCTTTTTAAATACAAATCTGAAAAGTTCAGCAGTTCCACAACCAATTTGTAGTCTACTTATATATCTTATAGAGAAAGCTTATTCCACAAATTGTTTGTGGAACTGCTGAAATTTTCATAAGCAAATGGATGCATATAATTTGTCAACTGCTCAAAAGCTTTGTTTAATAGAAATTATGAAAATAGAGAAAAAGAATTGATTCTGCTTCTGTAATGTTAAAAAGTTTTGTGTGGAAGTAAGTTGAACAGAGAAGATGGATGCATGTCACGTGTGTGTCCTGCTTCAGTATAAGGACAAAGTAATATGTATAGGACATCAAGTGTTTCTATAATTAATAAGCTGTCTCTTTAAGAAATATAAAACCCGAACTCGAACCCTAACCTTAACCCGAACCCAAATCCGAACCCAAAACCGAACCCTAACCTGAACCGAAACCCGAAACTGAAACCGAACCTGAAAAGGAACCCTAACACTAACCCGAACCAGAACCCTAATCCTAACTTTAATCCTAACGCAAACAACTACCCTGAACCTGAACCTGAACCAGAACCCAAACCCAAACCCTAACCTGAACCCGAACATGAACCTGAATCCTAACCATAATCCTAAAGTGAACCCTAAAGCGAACACTACCCCGAACGTGAACACGAACACTAACCAGAACCCTAACCCTAACCGTAACCCTAAATCCGAACCCGAACCCGAACACGAACACGAACCCAAACCCAAATCCAAACCCAAACCCGAACCAGAACCAGAACCAGAACCCAAACCCAAACCCTAACCTGATCCCAAACCCTAACTAGAACCCGGACCCGGACCTTAACCCTAACCCTAAACCAAACCCGAACACAAACTCAAACCCAAACCTGAACCCTAACCCAAACCCGAAATCTAACACTAAAACGCGAACCTGAACTCGAACCTGAACCCGAACCCGAAACCGAAACCAAACCCAAACCCTTTTAATAAAAATAATCTGAAAAGTTCAGCATTTCCACAAACAATTTGTAGTCTACTTATATTTCTTATAAATAAAGCTTATTAATTACAGACACACTTGATCTCCATAATTTCATCATACTTTTGAGAAAAAATGCCTTACTTAAACTACTTGTCTTCTACATATTACATTCCTTATATTGAATGCTTAGAAAGAAAGCATTATAGCATTACATTTTGTAGTCTACTTCTATTTCTCATAGAGATAGGGATAGCTTATTAACTACATGAATCATGAAACAAGACACACAAGTGAGATGTATCCTCTGTTCAACTTACTTCCACACAAATCTTTTTAAGATTACAGAAACCAGAATCAATTCTTGTTTTCTACTTGTCATGGTTCTATTAAAACAAGTTATTGAGCAGTAGACAAATTAGATGCATTCTTTTGCCTTAACTTTTCATATCTTTATATACAAAGATTTTTAAAATAATTCTTCAGAACAACTCGAAATATAAAAATTAGAAGACAAGAGTGTTTCCATGGAATATTCTGTTAAAAAACTTTTGTATATAAAGGAATATGTAGTTGAAGACAAGGAGTTTGTCTGGGCTATATGTGATGCCAAAAACCATTAATATGAAGAACATGATAAGGAGAGCCGAATGAGCTCTTAGTATGTATATAGCTAAAAAGTTATAAAGAGATGCTAAGCGTGTTTTTTTGTATTGTAAAGCAAAACCCTTGTGTTGTAAGGAATTTGTTAAGTTCAACAGAACTATGCATTTTGTGTGGTGTATGTGAAGTTAAAATCCTTTTTATATACAGAATCTGAAAAGTTTCAGCAGTTCCACAACCAATTTGTAGTCTACTTATATTTCTTATAGAGAAAGCTTATCCACAAATTGTTTGTGGAAGCTGCTGAAATTTTCATAAGCAAATGGATGCATATAATTTTTCAACTGCTCAAAAGCTTTGTTTAATAGAATTATGAGAAATAGATAACAAGAATTGATTCTGCTTTCTGTAATGTTAAAAAGTTTTGTGTGGAAGTAAGTTGAACAGAGAAGGATGCATCTCACGTGTGTGTCTTGTTTCAGTATAAAGGACAAAATATATGATATGTATAGGACATCAAGTGTTTATATAATTAATAATCTGTCTCTTTAAGAAATATAAAACCCGAACCCGAACCTGAACCCGAACCCTAAAACTAACCCGAACCCTAACCCGCACCCAAATCCGAACCCTAACCTGAACCCAAACCCAAACCTGAAGAGGAACCCTAACAATAACCCGAACCAGAACCCTAATCCTAACTTTAATCCTAACGCGAACACTACCCTGAACCTGAACCTGAACCAGAACCCAAAACCAAAACCAAACCCAAACCCTAATCTGAACCCGAACCCAAAGATGAACCTGAATCCTAACCCTAATCCTAAAGTGAACCCTAAAACGAACACTACCCCGAACGTGAACCTGAACACTAACCAGAATCCAAAACCCAAACCCTAACCCTAACCCTAACCCTAACCCGAACCCTAACCCGAACATGAACCCAAACCGAAATCCAAACTCAAACCCGAACCAGAACCAGAACCAGAACCCAAACCCAAACCCTAACCTGAACCCAAACCCTAACTCGAACCCGGACCCAGACCCTAACCCTAACCCTAAACCAAATCCGAACCCAAACTCAAACCCAAACCTGAACCCGAAACCGAAACCGAAACCAAACCCGAAATCTAACACTAAAACGCGAACCTGAACTCGAACCTGAACCCGAACCCGAACCCGAAGCCAAACCCAAACCCTTTTAATATAAATAATCTGAAAAGTTGAGCAGTTCCACAAACAATTTGTAGTCTACTTATATTTCTTATAGATAAAGCTTATTAATTACAGACACACTTGATCTGCATAATTTCATCATACTTTTGAGAAAAAATGCCTAACTTTACTTAAACTACTTGTCTTCTACATATTGCATTCCTTATATTGAATGCTTAGAAAGAAAGCATTATAGCATTACATTTTGTAGTCTACTTCTATTTCTCATAGAGATAGGGATAGCTTATTAACTACATGAATCATGAAACAAGACACACAAGTGAGATGTATCCTTCTCTGTTCAACTTACTTCCACACAAATCTTTTTAAGATTACAGAAACCAGAATCAATTCTTGTTTTCTACCTGTCATGGTTCTATTAAACAAAGCTATTGAGCATAGACAAATTAGATGCATTCTTTTGCTTAACTTTTCATATTCTTTATATACAAAGATTTTTAAAATATTCTTCAGAACAACTCCAATATAAAAATAGAAGACAAGGTGTTTCTACGGTATATTCTGTAAAAACATTTTGTATATAAGGAATATGTTAGGTTGAAGACAAGAGTTTTTCTGGGCTATAAGTGATGCCATAAACCATTCAATAAGAAGAACATGATAAGGAGAGCCGAATGATGCGCTTAGAAAGTAATTAGCTAAAAAGTTTATAAAAGAGATGCGAAGCGTATTTCTTGTATGTAAGCAAAAACCCTTGTTTTTAAGGAATTTGTTAAGTTCAGCAGAACTATGCATTTTGTTTGTGGTGTATGTGGTTTTAAAATCCTTTTTATATACAGAATCTGAAAAGTTCAGCAGTTCCACAACCAATTTGTATTCTACTTATATTTCTTATAGAGAAATATTATTCCACAAAATGTTTTTTGAAATGCAGAAATTTTCCATAAGCAAATGGATGCATATAATTTGTCAACTGCTCAAAAGCTTTTGTTTAATAGAATTATAGAGAATAGAGAACAAGAATTGATTCTGCTTTCTGTAATGTTAAAAAGTTTTGTGTGGAAGTAAGTTGAAAAGAGAAGACGGATGCATGTCACGTGTGTGTCCTGCTTCAGTATAAGGACAAAATAATATGATATGTATAGGACATCAAGTGTTTCTATAATTAATAAGCTGTCTCTTTAAGAAATATAAAACCCGAACCCGAACCCGAACCCGAACCCTAACACTAACCCGAACCCTAACCCGCACCCAAATCCGAACCCTAACCTGAACCCAAACCCGAAACCGAAACCAAACCTGAAGAGGAACCCTAACACTAACCCGTACCAGAACCCTAATCCAAACTTTAATCCTAACGCGAACACCACCCTGAACCTGAACCTGAACCAGAACCCGAAACCAAACCCAAACCCAAACCCTAATCTGAACCCGAACCCAAACATGAACCTGAATCCTAACCCTAATCCTAAAGTGAACCTAAAGCGAACACTACCCCGAACGTGAACCCGAAAACTACCCAGAACCCAAACCCAAACCCAAACCCAAAACCTAACCCTAAACCTAACCGTGACCTAAAACGAATCCGAAGCCGAACCCGAACACGAACCCGAACATGAACCCAAACACAAATACAAACTCAAACCCGAACCCGAACCAGAACCAGAACCCAAACCCAAACCAGAACCAGAACCCAAACCCAACTCTATCCTGAACCCAAACCCTTACTCGAACCCGGACCCGGCCCCTAAACCCAACCCTAAACCAAATCCAACCCAAACTAAAAACCCAAACCTAACCCGAACCCAAAACCCGAAACCAAACCCGAAATCTAACACTAAAACACGAACCTGAACTCGAACCTGAACCCGAACCCGAACCCGAAACCAAACCCAACCCTTTTAATATAAAAAATCTGAAAAGTTCAGCATTTCCCACAAACAATTGTAGTCTACTTATATTTCTTATAGATAAAGCTTATTAATTACAGACACACTTGATCTGCATAATTCATCATACTTTTGAGAAAAAATGCCTAACTTTATTTAAAAATTACTTGTCTTCTACATATTACATTCCTTATATTGAATGCTTAGAAAGAAAGCATTAAGCATTACATTTTGTAGTCTACTTCTATTCTCATAGAGATAGGATAGTTTAAATTAACTACATGAATCATGAAACAAGACACCCCAAGTGAGATGTATCCTTCTCTGTTCAACTTACTTCCACAAAATCTTTTAAGATTACAGAAACCAGAATCAATTTTGTTTTCTACCTGTCATGGTTCTATTAAACAAAGCTATTGAGCAGTAGACAAATTAGATGCATTCTTTTGCTTAACTTTTCATATTCTTTATATACAAAGATTTTTTAAAATATTCTTCAGAACAACTCCATAAAAAAAATTAGAAGAAAAGGGGTGTTTCTACGTATATTCTTGTTAAAAACATTTTGTATATAAGGAAAAATGTTGGTTTGAAGACAAGGAGTTTTTCTGGGCTATATGTGATGCCAAAAACCATTGAATAAGAAGAACATGATAAGGAGAGCCGAATGTTTCGCTTAGAAAGTAATTAGCTAAAAAGTTTATAAAAGAATGCGAAGCGTATTTCTGTATGTAAAGAAAAATCCCTTTGTTTGTAAGGAATTTGTTAAGTTCAGCAGAACTATCCCATTTTGTTGTGGTGTATGTGAAGTTAAAATCCTTTTTATATACAGAATCTGAAAAGTTCAGCAGTTCCACAACCAATTTGTAGTCTACTTATATTTCTTATAGAGAAAGCTTATTCCACAAATTTTTTGTGGAACTGCTGAAATTTTCATAAGCAAATGGATGCATATAATTTGTCAACTGCTCAAAAGCTTTGTTTAATAGAATTATGAGAAATAGATAACAAGAATTGATTCTGCTTCTGTAATGTTAAAAAGTTTTGTGTGGAAGTAAGTTGAACAGAGAAGAAGGATGCATGTCACGTGTGTGTCCTGCTTCAGTATAAGGACAAAATAATATGATATGTATAGGACATCAAGTGTTTCTATAATTAATAAGCTCTCTCTTTAAGAAATATAAAACCCGAACCCGAACCTGAAACCCTAACCCTAACACTAACCGAACCCTAACCCGCACCCAAATCCGAACCCTAACCTGAACCCAAATCCGAAACCGAAACCAAACCTGAAAAGGAACCCTAAAACTAACCTGTACCAGAACCCTAATCCAAAACTTTAATCCTAACGTGAACACCACCCTGAACCTGAACCTGAACCAGAACCCAAACCAAACCCAAACCCAAACCCAAATTCTAAACCCCGAACCCAAACATGAACCTGAATCCCAACCTAATCCTAAAGTGAACCTAAAGCGAACACTACCCCGAACGTGAACCCGAAAACTAACCAGAACCCAAACCCAAACCCCAAAAACCAAAACCTAACCCTAACCTAACCGTGACCAAAAACAACGAATCCGAACCCGAACAGAACCCAACACCCAAATCCAAACTCAAACCCGAACCGAACCAGAACCAGAACCCAAACCCAAACCAGAACCAGAACCCAAACCAAACCTATCCTGAACCCAAACCCTAACTCGACCCGGACCCGGACCCTAACCCTAACCCTAAACCAAATCCGAACCCAAACTCAAACCCAAACCTGAACCCGAACCCGAAACCGAAACCAAACCCGAAATCTAACACTAAAACACGAACCTGAACTCGAACCTGAACCCGAACCCGAACCCGAAACCAAACCCAAACCCTTTTAATATAAAAATCTGAAAAAGTTCAGGAGTTCCACAAACAATTTGTAGTCTACTTATATTTCTTATAGATAAAGCTTATTAATTACAGACACACTTGATCTGCATAATTTCATCATACTTTTGAGAAAAAATGCCTAACTTTACTTAAACTACTTGTCTTCTACATATTACATTCCTTATATTGAATGCTTAGAAAGAAAGCATTATAGCATTACATTTTGTAGTCTATTTCTATTTCTCATAGAGATAGGGATAGCTTATTAACTACATGAATCATGAAACAAGACACACAAGTGAGATGTATCCTTCTCTGTTCAACTTACTTCCACACAAATCTTTTTAAGATTACAGAAACCAGAATCAATTCTTGTTTTCTACCTGTCATGGTTCTATTAAACAAAGCTATTGAGCAGTAGACAAATTAGATGCATTCTTTTGCTTAACTTTTCATATACTTTATATACAAAGATTTTTAAAATATTCTTCAGAACAACTCCAATATAAAAATTAGAAGACAAGGTGTTTCTACGGTATATTCTCTTAAAAAACAATTTTTTATATAAGGAATATGTTGGGTTTAAGACAAGGAGTTTTTTTCTAGGCATAGTGATGCCAAAAACCATTGAATAAGAAGAATGGGTAAGGGGAAACGAATGATGCGCTTAGAAAGTAATTAGCTAAAAGTTTTTAAAAAGATGCGAAGCGTATTTCTTGTATGTAAAGCAAAAGCCCTTTGTTTGTAAGGAATTTGTTAAGTTCAGCAGAACTATGCATCTTGTTCTGGTGTATGTGAAGTTATAATCCTTTTTATATCAACTAAAAGTTCAAACAGTTCCACAACCAATTTGTAGTCTACTTTATTTTCTTATAGAGAAAACTTATTCCCCAAATTGTTTGTGGGAAATGCTGAATTTTTTATAAGCAAATGGATGCATATAATTTGGGCCCAAATGCTCAAAAGCTTTGTTTAATAGAATTATGAAAATAAAATAACAAGTTGATTCTGCTTCTTTTTATGTTAAAAGTTTTGTGTGAAGTAAGTTGAACAGAGAGAAGGGTGCAAAGTCACGTGTGTGTCCTGTTTTCAGTATAAGGAAAAAAATAAAATGAATATTTAAGGGCATCAATGTTTCTATAATTTAAAAAGCTCTCTCTTTTAAAAAATATAAAACCCCAACCCGAACCCAACACTAACCCGAACACTAAACACGAACCCCAAACCCGCACCCAAATCCGAACCCTAACCTGAACCCAACCCGAAAAACCCAAACCCAAAACTGAAAAGGAACCCTAACCTAAAACCCAACCAAACCCTAATCCTAACTTTAATGCTAACGTGAAACACCACCCTGAACCTGAACCTGAAACCAGAAACCAAAACCCAAACCCAACCCAACCCTAATCTGAACCCGAACCCAAACATGAACCTGAATCCCCAACCGAATCCTAAAGTGAACCCTAAAGCGAACACAACCCCGAACGTGAACCCCAAACCCAACCAGAACCCAAACCCAAACCCAAAACCCAAAAACCTAACCCCAACCATAACCGTGGAACTAACACGAATCCGAACCCAACATGAACCCAAACCCAAATCCAAAAATCAAACCCGAACCAAACCAGAACCAAACCCAAACCCAAACCAGAACCAGAACCCAAACAAACCCTATCCCGAACCCCAAACCCCAACTCGAACCCGACCCCGGGCCCCCCAACCCTAACCAAACCAAATCCGAACCCAAAACTCAAACCCAAACCTGAACCCGAAAACCCCAAACCCCCCCAACCCCCAAACCGAAATCTAACACTAAAACGCAACCTGAACCGAACTAACCCGAACCCGAAACCGAAACCAAACCCAAACCCTTTTAATATAAATATCGAAAGTTCAGGGTCCACAAACAATTTTGTAGTTTCTTATTTTTCTTACAATAAAACCCTTTTTAATTCAGACACACTTGAATCTGCATAATCTCACATACTTTTGAGAAAAAAAGGCTAACTTTTTCTTTAAAAATACTTGTCTTCTACATATACATTCCTTATATGAATTCTTAGAAAGAAACATTTTTGCATTACTTTGTAGTTACTTCTATTTCTCATAGAGATAGGGATAGCATATTTTAAAAACATGAATCATGAAACAAACACACAAGTAGATGTATCCCTTTTCTGTTCAACTTACTTCCACACAAATCTTTTTAAGATTACAGAAACCAAAAATCAATTCTTGTTTTCCACCTTGTCATGGTTCTATTAAAAAAAGCATTGAGCAGTAGACAAATTTTGATGCATCTTTTTCTTAACTTTTTATAACTTTATATACAAAGATTTTTAAAATATTCCCTTTAGAACAACTCCAATATAAAAATTAGAAGACAAGGTGTTTCTACGGTATATTCTGTTAAAACATTTTGTATATAAGGAATTTAGGTTTGAAGACAAGGAGTTTTTCTGGGCTATATGTGATGCCAAAAACCATTGATTAAGAAGAAGATGATAAGGAGAGCCGAATGATGCGCTTAGAATGTAATTAGCTAAAGTTTATAAAAGAGATGCGAAGCGTATTTCTTGTATATAAAGCAAAAACCCTTTGTTTGTAAGGAATTTGTTAAGTTCAGCAAACTATGCATTTTGTTGTGGTGTATGTGAAGTTAAAATCCTTTTAATATACAGAATCTGAAAAGTTCAGCAGTTCCACAACCAATTTGTAGTCTACTTATATTTCTTATAGAGAAAGCTTATTCCAGAAATTGTTTGTGGAACTGCTGAAATTTTCATAAGCAAATGGATGCATATAATTTGTCAACTGCTCAAAAGCTTTGTTTAATAGAATTATGAGAAATAGATAACAAGAATTGATTCTGCTTTCTGTAATGTTAAAAAGTTTTGTGTGGAAGTAAGTTGAACAGAGAAGGATGCATGTCACGTGTGTGTCCTGCTTCAGTATAAGGACAAAATAATATGATATGTATAGGACATCAAGTGTTTCTATAATTAATAAGCTGTCTCTTTAAGAAATATAAAACCCGAACCCGAACCCTAACCCTAACCCGAACCCAAATCCGAACCCTAACCTGAACCCAACCCCGAAACCGAAACCGAACCTAAAAAGGAACCCCTACACTAACCCGAACCAGAACCCTAATCCTAACTTTAATCCTAACAGGAACAACTACCCTGAACCTGAACCTGAACCAGAACCCAAACCCAAACCCTAACCTGACCTCAACATGAACCTGAATCCTAACCATAATCCTAAAGTGAACCCTAAAGCGAACACTACCCCGAACGTGAACACGAACAGTAACCAGAACCCTAACCCTAACCGTAACCCTAATCCGAACCCGAACCCGAACCCAAACCCAAACCGAAACCCAAAGCAGAACCAGAACCAGAACCAGAACCCAAACCCAAACCCTAACCTGATCCCAAACCCTAACTAGAACCCGGACCCGGACCCTAACCCTAACCCTAAACCAAACCCGAACACAAACTCAAACCCGAACCTGAACCCTAACCCAAACCCGAAATCTAACACTAAAACGCGAACCTGAACTCGAACCTGAACCCGAACCCGAACCCGAAACCAAACCCAAACCCTTTTAATATAAATAATCTGAAAAGTTCAGCATTTCCACAAACAATTTGTAGTCTACTTATATTTCTTATAAATAAAGCTTATTAATTACAGACACACTTGATCTCCATAATTTCATCATACTTTTGAGAAAAAATGCCTTACTTAAACTACTTGTCTTCTACATATTACATTCCTTATATTGAATGCTTAGAAAGAAAGCATTATAGCATTACATTTTGTAGTCTACTTCTATTTCTCTTAGAGATAGGGATAGTTTATTAACTACATGAATCATGAAACAAGACACACAAGTGAGATGCATCCTTCTCTGTTCAACTTACTTCCACACAAATCTTTTTAAGATTACAGAAACCAGAATCAATTCTTGTTTTCTACTTGTCATGGTTCTATTAAACAAAGCTATTGAGCAGTAGACAAATTAGATGCATTCTTTTGCTTAACTTTTCATATTCTTTATATACAAAGATTTTTAAAATATTCTTCAGAACAACTCCAATATAAAAATTAGAAGACAAGGTGTTTCTACGGAATATTCTGTTAAAAACATTTTGTATATAAGGAATATGTTAGGTTGAAGACAAGGAGTTTTTCTGGGCTATATGTGATGCCAAAAACCATTGAATATGAAGAACATGATAAGGAGAGCCGAATGATGCACTTAGTATGTATATAGCTAAAAAGTTTATAAAAGAGATGCTAAGCGTGTTTGTTGTATTGTAAAGCAAAATCCCTTTGTTTGTAAGGAATTTGTTAAGTTCAGCAGAATTATGCATTTTGTTTTGGTGTATGTGAAGTTAAAATCCTTTATATATACAGAATCTGAAACGTTCAGCAGTTCCACAACCAATTTGTAGTCTACTTATATTTCTTATAGAGAAAGACTATTCCAGAAATTGTTTGTGGAACTGCTGAAATTTTCATAAGCAAATGGATGCATATAATTTGTCAACTGCTCAAAAGCTTTGTTTAATAGAATTATGAGAAATAGAGAACAAGAATGGATTCTGCTTTCTGTAATGTTAAAAAGTTTTGTGTGGAAGTAAGTTGAACAGAGAAGGATGCATGTCACGTGTGTGTCCTGTTTCAGTATAAGGACAAAATGATATGATATGTATAGGACATCAAGTGTTTCTATAATTAATAAACTGTCTCTTTAAGAAATATAAAACCCGAATCCGAACCCGAACACTAACCCGAACACTAACCCGAACCCTAACCCGCACCCAAATCCGAACCCTAACCTGAACTCAAACCCGAATCCGAAACCGAACCTGAAAAGGAACCCTAACACTAACCCGAACCAGAGCCCTAATCCTAACTTTAATCCTAACGTAAACATTACCCTGAACCTGAACCTGAACCAGAACCCAAAACCAAACCCAAACCCAAACCCTAATCTGAACCCGAACCCAAACATGAACCTGAATCCCAACCCTAATCCTAAAGTGAACCCTAAAGCGAACACTAACCCGAACGTGAACCCGAAAACTAACCAGAACCCAAACCCAAACCCAAACCCAAAACCTAACCCTAACCCTAACCGTGACCTAACACGAATCCGAACCCGAACCCGAACCCGAACATGAACCCAAACCCAAATCCAAACTCAAACCCGAACCCGAACCAGAACCAGAACCAGAACCCAAACCCAAACCAGAACCAGAACCCAAACCCAAACCCTATCCTGAACCCAAACCCTAACTCGAACCCAAACCCTAACCCTAACCCTAAACCAAATCCGAACCCAAACTCAAACCCAAACCTGAACCCGAACCCGAACCCTAAACCAAACCCGAAATCTAACACTAAAACACAAACCTGAACTCGAACCGTAACCCGAACCCGAAACCGAAACCAAACCCAAACCCTTTTAATATAAATAATCTGAAAATTTCAGCAGTTCCACAAACAATTTGTAGTCTACTTATATTTCTTATAGATAAAGCTTATTAATTACAGACACACTTGATCTGCATAATTTCATCATACCTTTGAGAAAAAATGCCTAACTTTACTTAAACTACTTGTCTTCTACATATTACATTCCTTATATTGAATGCTTAGAAAGAAAGCATTATAGCATTACATTTTGTAGTCTACTTCTATTTCTCATAGAGATAGGGATAGCTTATTAACTCCATGAATCATGAAACAAGACACACAAGTGAGATGCATCCTTCTCTGCTCAACTTACTTCCACACAAATCTTTTTAAGATTACAGAAACCAGAATCAATTCTTGTTTTCTACCTGTCATGGTTCTATTAAACAAAGCTATTGAGCAGTAGACAAATTAGATGCATTCT
Source organism: Phrynocephalus vlangalii (assembly GCA_037367305.1). Classification (NCBI taxonomy): domain Eukaryota; kingdom Metazoa; phylum Chordata; class Lepidosauria; order Squamata; family Agamidae; genus Phrynocephalus; species Phrynocephalus vlangalii. Next base: position 19,731 of record JAWVWN010005385.1, read on the forward strand.
TTTGCTTAACTTTTCATATACTATATATACAAAGATTTTTAAAATATTCTTCAGAAGAACTCCAATATAAAAATTAGAAGACAAGGTGTTTCTAAGGTATATTCTGTTAAAAACATTTTGTATATAAGGAATATGTTAAGTTGAAGACAAGGAGTTTTTCTGGGCTATATGTGATGCCAAAAACCATTGAATAAGAAGAAGATGATAAGGAGAGCCGAATGATGCGCTTAGAAAGTAATTAGCTAAAAAGTTTATAAAAGAGATGCGAAGCGTATTTCTTGTATGTAAAGCAAAAACCCTTTGTTTGTAAGGAATTTGTTAAGTTCAGCAGAACTATGCATTTTGTTGTGGTGTATGTGAAGTTAAAATCCTTTTTATATACAGAATCTGAAAAGTTCAGCAGTTCCACAACCAATTTGTAGTCTACTTATATTTCTTATAGAGAAAGCTTATTCCAGAAATTGTTTGTGGAACTGCTGAAATTTTCATAAGCAAATGGATGCATATAATTTGTCAACTGCTCAAAAGCTTTGTTTAATAGAATTATGAGAAATAGAGAACAAGAATGGATTCTGCTTTCTGTAATGTTAAAAAGTTTTGTGTGGAAGTAAGTTGAACAGAGAAGAAGGATGCATGTCACGTGTGTGTCCTGTTTCAGTATAAGGACAAAATGATATGATATGTATAGGACATCAAGTGTTTCTATAATTAATAAGCTGTCTCTTTAAGAAATATAAAACCCGAACCCGAACCCGAACACTAACCCGAACACTAACCCGAACCCTAACCCGCACCCAAATCCGAACCCTAACCTGAACCCAAACCCGAAACCGAAACCAAACCTGAAGAGGAACCCTAACACTAACCCGTACCAGAACCCTAATCCAAACTTTAATCCTAACGCGAACACCACCCTGAACCTGAACCTGAACCAGAACCCAAACCCAAACCCAAACCCAAACCCTAATCTGAACCCGAACCCAAACATGAACCTGAATCCTAACCCTAATCCTAAAGTGAACCCTAAAGCGAACACTACCCCGAACGTGAACCCGAAAACTAACCAGAACCCAAACCCAAACCCAAACCCAAAACCTAACCCTAACCCTAACCGTGACCTAACACGAATCCGAACCCGAACCCGAACCCGAACATGAACCCAAACCCAAATCCAAACTCAAACCCGAACCAGAACCAGAACCAGAACCCAAACCCAAACCAGAACCAGAACCCAAACCCAAACCCTATCCTGAACCCAAACCCTAACTCGAACCCGGACCCGGACCCTAACCCTAACCCTAAACCAAATCCGAACCCAAACTCAAACCCAAACCTGAACCCGAACCCGAACCCTAACCCAAACCCGAAATCTAACACTAAAACGCGAACCTGAACTCGAACCTGAACCCGAACCCGAAACCGAAACCAAACCCAAACCCTTTTAATATAAATAATCTGAAAAGTTCACCAGTTCCACAATTTGTAGTCTACTTATATTTCTTGTAGATAAAGCTTATTAATTACAGACACACTTGATCTGCATAATTTCATCATACTTTTGAGAAAAAATGCCTAACTTTACTTAAACTACTTGTCTTCTACATATTACATTCCTCATATTGAATGTTAGAAAGAAAGCATTATAGCATTACATTTGTAGTCTACTTCTATTTCTCATAGAATAGGATAGCTTATTAACTACATGAATCATGAAACAAACACACAAGTGAGATGTATCCTTCTCTGTTCAACTTACTTCCACAAATCTTTTTAAGATACAGAAACCAAATCAATTCTTGTTTTCTACTTGTCATGGTTCTATTAAACAAAGCTATTGAGCAGTAGACAAATTAGATGCATTCTTTTGCTTAACTTTTCATATTTTTATATACAAAGATTTTTAAAATATTCTTCAGAACAACTCCAATATAAAAAATTAGAAGACAAGGTTTTCTACGGTATATTCTGTTAAAAACATTTTGTATATAAGGAATATGTTAGTTGAAGACAAGGATTTTTTTGGGCTATATGTGATCCAAAAACCATTGAATATGAAGAACATGATAAGGAGCGAATGATGCGCTTAGAATGTAATTAGCTAAAAAGTTTATAAAAGAGATACGAAACCCTTTTAATATAAATAATCTGAAAAGTTCAGCAGTTCCACAAACAATTTGTAATCTACTTATATTTCTTATAGAGAAAGCTTATTCCAGAAATTGTTTGTGTAACTGCTGAAATTTTCATAAGCAAATGGGTGCATATAATTTGTCAACTGCTCAAAAGCTTTGTTTATGAAAATAGATAACAAGAATTGATTCTGCTTTCATAATGTTAAAAGTTTTTGTGGAAGTAAGTGAACAGAGAAGATGCATGTCACGTGTGTGTCCATTTCAGCATAAGGACAAATAATATGATATGTATAGACATCAAGTGTTTCTATAATTAATAAGCTGTCTCTTTAAGAAATATAAAACCCGAACCCTAACACTAACCCAACCAGAACCCTAATCCTAACTTTAATCCTAACGCGAACACCACCTGAACTGATCCTGAACTGAACCCAAAACCAAACCAAACCCAAACCTAATCTGAACCCGAACCCAAACATGAACCTGAATCCTAACCTAATCCTAAAGTGAACCCTATAGCGAACACTACCCCGACCGTGAACCCGAAAACTTACCAGAACCCTAACCCAAACCCATAACCAATACCTAACCCTAACCCTAACCTTTACCTAACACGAATCCGAACCCGAACCCGAACATGAACCTAAACCCAAATCCAAACTCAACCCGAACCAGAACCAGATCCAGAACCCAACCCAAACCCTAACCTGAACCCAAACCCTAACTCGAACCCGGACCCGGACCCTAACCCTAACCCTAAACCAAACCGAACCCAAACTCAAACCCAAAACCTGAACCCGAACCGACCGAACCCTAACCCAAACCCGAAATCTAACATTAAAACGCGAAACTGAACTCGAACCTGAACCCGAACCCGAAACCAAAACCAAACCCAAACCCTTTTAATATAAATAATCTGAAAAGTTCAGCAGTTCCAAACAATTTGTAGTCTACTTATATTTCTATAGATAAAGCTTATTAATTACAGACACACTTGATCTGCATAATTCATCATACTTTTGAGAAAAAATGCCTAACTTTACTTAAACTACTTGTCTTCTACATATTACATTCCTTATATTGAATGCTTAGAAAGAAAGCATTATAGCATTACATTTTGTAGTCTACTTCTATTTCTCATAGAGATAGGGCTAGCTTATTAACTACATGAATCATGAAACAAGACATACACGTGAGATGCATCCTTCTCTGTTCAACTTACTTCCACACAAATCTTTTTAAGATTACAGAAACCAGAATCAATTCTTGTTTTCTACTTGTCATGGTTCTATTAAACAAAGCTATTGAGCAGTAGACAAATTAGATGCATTCTTTTGCTTAACTTTTCATATACTTTATATACAAAGATTTTTAAAATATTCTTCAGAACAACTCCATATAAAAATTAGAAGACAAGGTTGTTTCTACGGTATATTCTGTTAAAAACATTTTGTATATAAGGAATATGTTAGGTTGAAGACAAGGAGTTTTTCTGGGCTATATGTGATGCCAAAAACCATTGAATATGAAGAACATGATAGGAGAGCCAATGATGCGCTTAGTAATGTAATTAGCTAAAAAGTTTATAAAAGATGCGAAGCGTGTTTTTGTATGTAACAAAAACCCTTTGTTTGTAAGATTGTTAATCAGCAGAACTATGCATTTTGTGGGTTATGAATTAAAATCTTTTTATACACAGAATCTGAAAGTTCAGCAGTTCCACAACAATTTGTAATCTACTTATATTTCTTATAGAGAAAGCTTATTCCAGAAATTGTTTGTGGAACTGCTGAAATTTTCATAAGCAAATGGATGCATATAATTTGTCAACTGCTCAAAAGCTTTGTTTATGAGAAATAGATAACAAAATGATTCTGCTTTCAGTAATGTTAAAAAGTTTTGTGTGGAAGTAAGTTGAACAGAGAGAGGATGCATGTCACGTGTGTGTCCAGTTTCAGCATAAGGACAAAATAATATGATATGTATAGGACGTCAAGTGTTTCTATAATTAATAAGCTGTCTCTTTAAGAAATAAAAACCGAACCCTAACACTAACCCAACCAGAACCCTAATCCTAACTTTAATCCTAACGCGAACACCACCCTGAACCTGATCCTGATCCTAACCCAAAACCAAAACCAAAACCAAACCCTAAACTGAACCCGAACCCAATAATGAACCTGAATCCTAACCCTAATCCTAAAGTGAACCCTAAAGCGAACACTACCCGAACGTGAACCCGAAAACTAACCAGAACCCAAACCCAAACCCAAGCCCAAAACCTAACCCTAACCCTAACCGTGACCTAACACGAATCCGAACCCGAACCGAACATGAACCAAACCCAAATCCAAACTCAACCGAACCAGAACCAAATCCAGAACCCAAACCCAAACCCTAACCTGAACCCAAACCCTAACTCGAACCCGGACCCGGACCCTAACCCTAACCCTAAACCAAACCGAACCCAAACTCAAACCCAAACCTGAACCCGAACCCGAACCCGAACCCTAAACCCAAACCCGAAATCTAACATTAAAACGCGAAACTGAACTCGAACCTGAACCCGAACGCCGAAACCAAAACCAAACCCAAACCCTTTTAATATAAATAATCTGAAAAGTTCAGCAGTTCCACAAACAATTTGTAGTCTACTTATATTTCTTAATAAAGCTATTAATTACAGACAACTTGATACTGCTAATTTCATCATAACTATTGAGAAATAATGCCTAACTTTACTTAACATACTTGTCTTCTACATATTACATTTCTTATATTGAATGCTTAGAAAGAAAGCATTATAGCATTAAATTTTGTAGTCTACAAATATTTCTCATATAGATAGGGATAGCTTATTAACTACATGAATCATGAAACAATACACACAAGTGAGATGCATCCTTCTCTGTTCAACTTACTTCCACACAAATCTTTTTAAGATTACAGAAACCAGAATCAATTCTTGTTTTCTACTTGTCATGGTTCTATTAAACAAAGCTATTGAGCAGTAGACAAATTAGATGCATTCTTTTGCTTAACTTTTCATATTCTTTATATACAAAGATTTTTAAAATATTCTTCAGAACAACTCCAATATAAAAATTAGAAGACAAGGTGTTTCTACGGTATATTCTGTTAAAAACATTTTGTATATAAGGAATATGTTAGGTTGAAGACAAGGAGTTTTTCTGGGCTATATGTGATGCCAAAAACCATTGAATATGAAGAACATGATAAGGAGAGCCGAATGATGCGCTTAGAATTAGTAAAATTAGCTAATTTTTAAAAGTTTTATAAAAGAATACAAACCTTTTTTTTAATAAAATTTTATAAATAATCTGAAAAGTTCAGCAGTTCCACAAAACCCAAATTTGTAATCTACTTATATTTCTTATAGAGAAAGCTTATTCCAGAAATTGTTTGTGTAACTGCTGAAATTTTCATAAGCAAATGGATGCATATAATTTGTCAACTGCTCAAAAGCTTTGTTTATGAGAAATAGATAACAAGAATTGATTCTGCTTTCAGTAATGTTAAAAAGTTTTGTGTGGAAGTAAGTTGAACAGAGAAGGATGCATGTCACGTGTGTGTCCAGTTTCAGCATAAGGACAAAATAATATGATATGTATAGGACATCAAGTGTTTCTATAATTAATAAGCTGTCTCTTTAAGAAATATAAAACCCGAACCCTAACACTAACCCGAACCAGAACCCTAATCCTAACTTTAATCCTAACGCGAACACCACCCTGAACCTGATCCTGAACCTGAACCCAAAACCAAAACCAAACCCAAACCCTAATCTGAACCCGAACCCAAACATGAACCTGAATCCTAACCCTAATCCTAAAGTGAACCCTAAAGCGAACACTACCCCGAACGTGAACCCGAAAACTAACCAGAACCCAAACCCAAACCCAAGCCCAAAACCTAACCCTAACCCTAACCGTGACCTAACACGAATCCGAACCCGAACCCGAACATGAACCTAAACCCAAATCCAAACTCAAACCCGAACCAGAACCAAATCCAGAACCCAAACCCAAACCCTAACCTGAACCCAAACCCTAACTCGAACCCGGACCCGGACCCTAACCCTAACCCTAAACCAAACCCGAACCCAAACTCAAACCCAAACCTGAACCCGAACCCGAACCCGAACCCTAACCCAAACCCGAAATCTAACATTAAAACGCGAAACTGAACTCGAACCTGAACCCGAACCCGAAACCAAAACCAAAACCAAACCCAAACCCTTTTAATATAAATAATCTGAAAAGTTCAGCAGTTCCACAAACAATTTGTAATCTACTTATATTTCTTATAAAGCTTATTCCAGAAATTGTTTGTGGAACTGCTGAAATTTTCATAAGCAAATGGATGCATATAATTTTCAACTGCTCAAAAGCTTTGTTTATGAGAAATAGATAACAAGAATTGATTCTGCTTTCAGTAATGTTAAAAAGTTTTGTGTGGAAGTAAGTTGAACAGAGAAGAAGGATGCATGTCACGTGTGTGTCCAGTTTCAGCATAAGGACAAAATAATATGATATGTATAGGACATCAAGTGTTTCTATAATTAATAAGCTGTCTCTTTAAGAAATATAAAACCCGAACCCTAACACTAACCCGAACCAGAACCCTAATCCTAACTTTAATCCTAACGCGAACACCACCCTGAACCTGATCCTGATCCTGAACCCAAAACCAAAACCAAACCCAAACCCTAATCTGAACCCGAACCCAAACATGAACCTGAATCCTAACCCTAATCCTAAAGTGAACCCTAAAGCGAACACTACCCCGAACGTGAACCCGAAAACTAACCAGAACCCAAACCCAAACCCAAGCCCAAAACCTAACCCTAACCCTAACCGTGACCTAACACGAATCCGAACCCGAACCCGAACATGAACCTAAACCCAAATCCAAACTCAAACCCGAACCAGAACCAGATCCAGAACCCAAACCCAAACCCTAACCTGAACCCAAACCCTAACTCGAACCCGGACCCGGACCCTAACCCTAACCCTAAACCAAACCCGAACCCAAACTCAAACCCAAACCTGAACCCGAACCCGAACCCGAACCCTAACCCAAACCCGAAATCTAACATTAAAACGCGAAACTGAACTCGAACCTGAACCCGAACCCGAAACCAAAACCAAACCCAAACCCTTTTAATATAAATAATCTGAAAAGTTCAGCAGTTCCACAAACAATTTGTAGTCTACTTATATTTCTCATAGATAAAGCTTATTAATTACAGACACACTTGATCTGCATAATTTCATCATACTTTTGAGAAAAAATGCCTAACTTTACTTAAACTACTTGTCTTCTACATATTACATTCCTTATATTGAATGCTTAGAAAGAAAGCATTATAGCATTACATTTTGTAGTCTACTTCTATTTCTCATAGAGATAGGGCTAGCTTATTAACTACATGAATCATGAAACAAGACACACACGTGAGATGCATCCTTCTCTGTTCAACTTACTTCCACACAAATCTTTTTAAGATTACAGAAACCAGAATCAATTCTTGTTTTCTACTTGTCATGGTTCTATTAAACAAAGCTATTGAGCAGTAGACAAATTAGATGCATTCTTTTGCTTAACTTTTCATATACTTTATATACAAAGATTTTTAAAATATTCTTCAGAACAACTCCAATATAAAAATTAGAAGACAAGGTGTTTCTACGGTATATTCTGTTAAAAACATTTTGTATATAATATGTTAGGTTGAAGACAAGGAGTTTTTCTGGGCTATATGTGATGCCAAAAACCATTGAATATGAAGAACATGATAAGGAGAGCCGAATGATGCGCTTAGTATGTAATTAGCTAAAAAGTTTATAAAAGAGTTGCGAAGCTTGTTTGTTGTATGTAAAGCAAAAACCCTTTGTTTGTAAGGAATTTGTTAAGTTCAGCAGAACTATGCATTTTGTTGTGGTGTATGTGAAGTTAAAATCCTTTTTATACACAGAATCTGAAAAGTTCCACGGGTCCACAACCAATTTGTAGTCTACTTATATTTCTTATAGAGAAAGCTTATTCCAGAAATTGTTTGTGGAACTGCTGAAATTTTCATAAGCAACTGGATGCATATAATTTGTCAACTGCTCAAAAGCTTTGTTTAATAGATTTATGAGAAATAGATAACAAGAATTGATTCTGCTTTCTGTAATGTTAAAAAGTTTTGTGTGGAAGTAAGTTGAACAGAGAAGAAGGATGCATGTCACGTGTGTGTCCTGTTTCAGTATAAGGACAAAATAATATGATATGTATAGGACATCAAGTGTTTCTATAATTAATAAGCTGTCTCTTTAAGAAATATAAAACCCGAACCCGAACCCTAACACTAACCCGAACCCTAACCCGCACCCAAATCCGAACCCGAACCTGAACCCTAACCCGAAACCGAAACTAAACCTGAAGAGTAACCCTAACACTAACCCGAACCAGAACCCTAATCCTAACGCGAACACTACCCTGAACCTGAACCTGAACCAGAACCCAAACCCAAACCCAAACCCTAACCTGAACCCGAACCCAAATATGAACCTGAATCCTAACCCTAATCCTAAAGTGAACCCTAAAGCGAACACTACCCCGAACGTGAACCCGAACACTAACCAGAATCCAAACCCAAACCCAAACCCAAAACCTAACCCTAACCCTAACCGTTAACCTAACACGAATCTGAACCCGAACCCGAACCCGAACATGAACCCGAACGCAAATCCAAACTCAAACCCGAACCTGAACCAGAACCAGAACCAGAACCCAAACCAGAACCAGAACCGGAACCAGAACCAGAACCCAAACCCAAACCCTAACCTGAACCCATACCCTAACTTGAACCCGGACCCGGACCCTAACCCTAAACCAAACCCGAACCCAAACTCAAACCCATACCTGAACCTGAACCCGAACCCTAACCCTAACCTAAACCCGAAATCTAACCCTAAAACGCGAACCTGAACCCGAACCCGAACCCGAAACCAAACCCAAACCCTTTTAATATAAATAATCTGAAAAGTTCAGCAGTTCCACAAACTTGTAGTCTACTTATATTTCTTATAGATAAAGCTTATTAATTGCAGACACACTTGATCTGCATAATTTCATCATAATTTTGAGAAAAAATGCCTAACTTTACTTAAACTACTTGTCTTCTACATATTACATTTCTTATACTGAATGCTTAGAAAGAAAGCATTATAGCATTACATTTTGTAGTCTACTTCTATTTCTCATAGAGATAGGGATAGCTTATTAACTCCATGAATCATGAAACAAGACACACAAGTGAGATGCATCCTTCTCTGTTCAACTTACTTCCACACAAATCTTTTTAAGATTACAGAAACCAGAATCAATTCTTGTTTTCTACTTGTCATGGTTCTATTAAACAAAGCTTTTGAGCAGTAGACAAATTACATGCATTCTTTTGCTTAACTTTTCATATACTTTATATACAAAGATTTTTAAAATATTCTTCAGAACAACTCCAATATAAAAATTACAAGACAAGGTGTTTCTACGGTATATTCTGTTAAAAACATTTTGTATATAATATGTTAGGTTGAAGACAAGGAGTTTTTCTGGGCTATATGTGATGCCAAAAACCATTGAATATGAAGAACATGATAAGGAGAGCCGAATGATGCACTTAGTATGTATATAGCTAAAAAGTTTATGAAAGAGATGCGAAGCGTGTTTGTTGTATGTAAAGCAAAAACCCTTTGTTTGTAAGGAATTTGTTAAGTTCAGCAGAACTATGCATTTTGTTGTGGTGTATGTGAAGTTAAAATCCTTTTTATACACAGAATCTGAAAAGTTCAGCAGTTCCACAACCAATTTGTAGTCTACTCATATTTCTTATAGAGAAAGCTTATTCCAGAAATTGTTTGTGGAACTGCTGAAATTTTCATAAGCAACTGGATGCATATAATTTGTCAACTGCTCAAAAGCTTTGTTTATGAGAAATAGATAACAAGAATTGATTCTGCTTTCAGTAATGTTAAAAAGTTTTGTGTGGAAGTAAGTTGAACAGAGAAGAAGGATGCATGTCACGTGTGTGTCCAGTTTCAGCATAAGGACAAAATAATATGATATGTATAGGACATCAAGTGTTTCTATAATTAATAAGCTGTCTCTTTAAGAAATATAAAACCCGAACCCTAACACTAAACCGAACCAGAACCCTAATCCTAACTTTAATCCTAACGCGAACACCACCCTGAACCTGATCCTGAACCTGAACCCAAAACCAAAACCAAACCCAAACCCTAATCTGAACCCGAACCCAAACATGAACCTGAATCCTAACCCTAATCCTAAAGTGAACCCTAAAGCGAACACTACCCCGAACGTGAACCCGAAAACTAACCAGAACCCAAACCCAAACCCAAGCCCAAAACCTAACCCTAACCCTAACCGTGACCTAACACGAATCCGAACCCGAACCCGAACATGAACCTAAACCCAAATCCAAACTCAAACCCGAACCAGAACCAGATCCAGAACCCAAACCCAAACCCTAACCTGAACCCAAACCCTAACTCGAACCCGGACCCGGACCCTAACCCTAACCCTAAACCAAACCCGAACCCAAACTCAAACCCAAACCTGAACCCGAACCCGAAGCCGAACCCTAACCCAAACCCGAAATCTAACATTAAAACGCGAAACTGAACTCGAACCAGAACCCGAACCCGAAACCAAAACCAAACCCAAACCCTTTTAATATAAATAATCTGAAAAGTTCAGCAGTTCCACAAACAATTTGTAATCTACTTATATTTCTTATAGAGAAAGCTTATTCCAGAAATTGTTTGTGGAACTGCTGAAATTTTCATAAGCAAATGGATGCATATAATTTGTCAACTGCTCAAAAGCTTTGTTTATGAGAAATAGATAACAAGAATTGATTCTGCTTTCAGTAATGTTAAAAAGTTTTGTGTGGAAGTAAGTTGAACAGAGAAGAAGGATGCATGTCACGTGTGTGTCCAGTTTCAGCATAAGGACAAAATAATATGATATGTATAGGACATCAAGTGTTTCTATAATTAATAAGCTGTCTCTTTAAGAAATATAAAACCCGAACCCTAACACTAACCCGAACCAGAACCCTAATCCTAACTTTAATCCTAACGCGAACACCACCCTGAACCTGATCCTGAACCTGAACCCAAAACCAAAACCAAACCCAAACCCTAATCTGAACCCGAACCCAAACATGAACCTGAATCCTAACCCTAATCCTAAAGTGAACCCTAAAGTGAACACTACCCCGAACGTGAACCCGAAAACTAACCAGAACCCAAACCCAAACCCAAGCCCAAAACCTAACCCTAACCCTAACCGTGACCTAACACGAATCCGAACCCGAACCCGAACATGAACCTAAACCCAAATCCAAACTCAAACCCGAACCAGAACCAGATCCAGAACCCAAACCCAAACCCTAATCTGAACCCAAACCCTAACTCGAACCCGGACCCGGACCCTAACCCTAACCCTAAACCAAACCCGAACCCAAACTCAAACCCAAACCTGAACCCGAACCCGAACCCGAACCCTAACCCAAACCCGAAATCTAACATTAAAACGCGAAACTGAACTCGAACCTGAACCCGAACCCGAAACCAAAACCAAACCCAAACCCTTTTAATATAAATAATCTGAAAAGTTCAGCAGTTCCACAAACAATTTGTAGTCTACTTATATTTCTCATAGATAAAGCTTATTAATTACAGACACACTTGATCTGCATAATTTCATCATACTTTTGAGAAAAAATGCCTAACTTTACTTAAACTACTTGTCTTCTACATATTACATTCCTTATATTGAATGCTTAGAAAGAAAGCATTATAGCATTACATTTTGTAGTCTACTTCTATTTCTCATAGAGATAGGGCTAGCTTATTAACTACATGAATCATGAAACAAGACACACACGTGAGATGCATCCTTCTCTGTTCAACTTACTTCCACACAAATCTTTTTAAGATTACAGAAACCAGAATCAATTCTTGTTTTCTACTTGTCATGGTTCTATTAAACAAAGCTATTGAGCAGTAGACAAATTAGATGCATTCTTTTGCTTAACTTTTCATATACTTTATATACAAAGATTTTTAAAATATTCTTCAGAACAACTCCAATATAAAAATTAGAAGACAAGGTGTTTCTACGGTATATTCTGTTAAAAACATTTTGTATATAAGGAATATGTTAGGTTGAAGACAAGGAGTTTTTCTGGGCTATATGTGATGCCAAAAACCATTGAATATGAAGAACATGATAAGGAGAGCCGAATGATGCGCTTAGTATGTAATTAGCTAAAAAGTTTATAAAAGAGTTGCGAAGCTTGTTTGTTGTATGTAAAGCAAAAACCCTTTGTTTGTAAGGAATTTGTTGTTCAGCAGAACTATGCATTTTGTTGTGGTGTATGTGAAGTTAAAATCCTTTTTATACACAGAATCTGAAAAGTTCCACGGGTCCACAACCAATTTGTAGTCTACTTATATTTCTTATAGAGAAAGCTTATTCCAGAAATTGTTTGTGGAACTGCTGAAATTTTCATAAGCAAATGGATGCATATAATTTGTCAACTGCTCAAAAGCTTTGTTTAATAGAATTATGAGAAATAGATAACAAGAATTGATTCTGCTTTCTGTAATGTTAAAAAGTTTTGTGTGGAAGTAAGTTGTACAGAGAAGAAGGATGCATGTCACGTGTGTGTCCTGTTTCAGCATGACAAAATAATATGATATGTATAGGACATCAAGTGTTTCTATAATTAATAAGCTGTCTCTTTAAGAAATATAAAACCCGAACCCGAACCCTAACACTAACCCGAACCCTAACCCGCACCCAAATCCGAACCCTAACCTGAACCCAAACCCGAAACTGAAACCAAACCTGAAAAGGAACCCTAACACTTACCCGAACCAGAACCCTAATCCTAACTTTAATCCTAACGCGAACACTACCCTGAACCTGAACCAGAAACAGAACCCAAAACCAAACCCAAACCCAAACCCTAATCTGAACCCTAACCCAAACATGAACCTGAATCCTAACCCTAATCCTAATGTGAACCCTAAAGCGAACACTACCCCGATCGTGAACCTGAAAACTAACCAGAACCCAAACCCAAACCCAAACCCAAAACCTAACCCTAACACTAACCGTGACCTAACACGAATCCGAACCCAAACGCGATCCCGAACATGAACCCAAACCCAAATCCAAACTCAAACCCGAACCAGAACCAGAACCAGAACCCAAACCCAAACCAGAACCAGAACCCAAACCCAAACCCTAACCTGAACCCAAACCCTAACTCGAAGCCGGACCCGGACCCTAACCCTAACCCTAAACCAAACCCGAACCTGAACCCAAACTCAAACCCAAACCTGAACTCGAACCCGAACCGGAACCCTAACACAAACCCGAAATCTAACACTAAAACGCGAACCTGAATTCTAACCTGAACCCAAACCCGAAACCGAAACCAAACCCAAACCCTTTTAATATAAATAATCTGAAAAGTTCAGCAGTTCCACAAACAATTTGTAGTCTACATATATTTCTCATAGATAAAGCTTATTAATTACAGACACACTTGATCTGCATAATTTCATCATACTTTTGAGAAAAAATGCCTAACTTTACTTAAACTACTTGTCTTCTACATATTACATTCCTTATATTGAATGCTTAGAAAGAAAGCATTATAGCATTACATTTTGTAGTCTACTTCTATTTCTCATAGAGATAGGGATAGCTTATTAACTACATGAATCATGAAACAAAACACACACGTGAGATGCATCCTTCTCTGTTCAACTTACTTCCACACAAATCTTTTTAAGATTACAGAAACCAGAATCAATTCTTGTTTTCTACTTGTCATGGTTCTATTAAACAAAGCTATTGAGCAGTAGACAAATTAGATGCATTCTTTTGCTTAACTTTTCATATAATTTATATACAAAGATTTTAAAAATATTCTTCAGAACAACTCCAATATAAAAATTAGAAGACAAGGTGTTTCTACGGTATATTCTGTTAAAAACATTTTGTATATAATATGTTAGGTTGAAGACAAGGAGTTTTTCTGGGCTATATGTGATGCCAAAAACCATTGAATATGAAGAACATGATAAGGAGAGCCGAATGATGCACTTAGTATGTATATAGCTAAAAAGTTTATGAAAGAGATGCGAAGCGTGTTTGTTTTACGTAAAGCAAAAACCCTTTGTTTGTAAGGAATTTGTTAAGTTCAGCAGAACTATGCATTTTGTTGTGGTGTATGTGAAGTTAAAATCCTTTTTATACACAGAATCTGAAAAGTTCAGCAGTTCCACAACCAATTTGTAGTCTACTTATATTTCTTATAAAGCTTATTCCAGAAATTGTTTGAGGAACTGCTGAAATTTTCATAAGCAAATGGATGCATATAGTTTGTCAACTGCTCAAAAGGTTTGTTTAATAGAATTATGAGAAATAGAGAACAAGAATTGATTCTGCTTTCTGTAATGTTAAAAAGTTTTGTGTGGAAGTAAGTTGAACAGAGAAGAAGGATGCATGTCACGTGTATGTCCTGTTTCAGTATAAGGACAAAATAATATGATATGTATAGGACATCAAGTGTTTCTATAATTAATAAGCTGTCTCTTTAAGAAATATAAAACCCGAACCCTAACACTAACCCGAACCCTAACCCGCACCCAAATCCGAACCCTAACCTGAACCCAAACCCAAAACCGAAACCAAACCTGAAAAGGAACCCTAACACTAACCCGAACCAGAACCCTAATCCTAACTTTAATCCTAACGCGAACACCACCCTGAACTTGAACCTGAACCTGAACCCAAACCCAAACCCAAACCCAAACCCTAATCTGAACCCGAACCCAAACATGAACCTGAATCC
Source organism: Phrynocephalus vlangalii (assembly GCA_037367305.1). Taxonomy (NCBI): domain Eukaryota; kingdom Metazoa; phylum Chordata; class Lepidosauria; order Squamata; family Agamidae; genus Phrynocephalus; species Phrynocephalus vlangalii. The sequence goes on from JAWVWN010005385.1 coordinate 34,830, forward strand.
TAACCCTAATCCTAAAGTGAACCCTAAAGCGAACACTACCCCGAACGTGAACCCGAAAACTAACCAGAACCCAAACCCAAACCCAAACCCCAAACCTAACCCTAACCCTAACCCTAACCGTGACCTAACACGAATCCGAACCCGAACCCGAACATGAACCTAAACCCAAATCCAAACTCAAACCCGAACCCGAACCAGAACCAGAATCCAAACCCAAACCAGAACCAGAACCCAAACCCAAACCCTAACTTGAACCCAAACCCTAACTCGAACCCGGACCCGGACCCTAACCCTAACCCTAAACCAAACCCGAACCCAAACTCAAACCCAAAACTGAACCTGAACCCGAACCCGAACCCTAACCCAAACCCGAAATCTAACATTAAAACGCGAACCTGAACTCGAACCTGAACCCGAAACCGAAACCGAAACCGAAACCAAACCCAATCCCTTTTAATATAAATAATCTGAAAAGTTCAGCAGTTCCACAAACTTGTAGTCTACTTATATTTCTTATAGATAAAGCTTATTAATTACAGACACACTTGATCTGCATAATTTCATCATAATTTTGAGAAAAAATGCCTAACTTTACTTAAACTACTTGTCTTCTAAATATTACATTCCTTATATTGAATGCTTAGAAAGAAAGCATTATAGCATTACATTTTGTAGTCTACTTCTATTTCTCATAGAGATAGGGATAGCTTATTAACTACATGAATCATGAAACAAGACACACAAGTGAGATGCATCCTTCTCTGTTGAACTTACTTCCACACAAATCTTTTTAAGATTACAGAAACCAGAATCAATTCTTGTTTTCTACTTGTCATGGTTCTATTAAACAAAGCTTTTGAGCAGTAGACAAATTAGATGCATTCTTTTGCTTAACTTTTCATATACTTTATATACAAAGATTTTTAAAATATTCTTCAGAACAACTCCAATATAAAAATTACAAGACAAGGTGTTTCTACGGTATATTCTGTTAAAAACATTTTGTATATAATATGTTAGGTTGAAGACAAGGAGTTTTTCTGGGCTATATGTGATGCCAAAAACCATTGAATATGAAGAACATGATAAGGAGAGCCGAATGATGCACTTAGTATATATATAGCTAAAAAGTTTATGAAAGAGATGCGAAGCGTGTTTGTTGTATGTAAAGCAAAAACCCTTTGTTTGTAAGGAATTTGTTAAGTTCAGCAGAACTATGCATTTTGTTGTGGTGTATGTGAAGTTAAAATCCTTTTTATACACAGAATCTGAAAAGTTCAGCAGTTCCACAACCAATTTGTAATCTACTTATATTTCTTATAGAGAAAGCTTATTCCAGAAATTGTTTGTGGAACTGCTGAAATTTTCATAAGCAAATGGATGCATATAATTTGTCAACTGCTCAAAAGCTTTGTTTATGAGAAATAGATAACAAGAATTGATTCTGCTTTCAGTAATGTTAAAAAGTTTTGTGTGGAAGTAAGTTGAACAGAGAAGAAGGATGCATGTCACGTGTGTGTCCAGTTTCAGCATAAGGACAAAATAATATGATATGTATAGGACATCAAGTGTTTCTATAATTAATAAGCTGTCTCTTTAAGAAATATAAAACCCGAACCCTAACACTAACCCGAACCAGAACCCTAATCCTAACTTTAATCCTAACGCGAACACCACCCTGAACCTGATCCTGAACCTGAACCCAAAACCAAAACCAAACCCAAACCCTAATCTGAACCCGAACCCAAACATGAACCTGAATCCTAACCCTAATCCTAAAGTGAACCCTAAAGCGAACACTACCCCGAACGTGAACCCGAAAACTAACCAGAACCCAAACCCAAACCCAAACCCAAAACCTAACCCTAACCCTAACCGTGACCTAACACGAATCCGAACCCGAACCCGAACATGAACCTAAACCCAAATCCAAACTCAAACCCGAACCAGAACCAGATCCAGAACCCAAACCCAAACCCTAACCTGAACCCAAACCCTAACTCGAACCCGGACCCGGACCCTAACCCTAACCCTAAACCAAACCCGAACCCAAACTCAAACCCAAACCTGAACCCGAACCCGAACCCGAACCCTAACCCAAACCCGAAATCTAACATTAAAACGCGAAACTGAACTCGAACCTGAACCCGAACCCGAAACCAAAACCAAAACCAAACCCTTTTAATATAAATAATCTGAAAAGTTCAGCAGTTCCACAAACAATTTGTAGTCTACTTATATTTCTCATAGATAAAGCTTATTAATTACAGACACACTTGATCTGCATAATTTCATCATACTTTTGAGAAAAAATGCCTAACTTTACTTAAACTACTTGTCTTCTACATATTACATTCCTTATATTGAATGCTTAGAAAGAAAGCATTATAGCATTACATTTTGTAGTCTACTTCTATTTCTCATAGAGATAGGGCTAGCTTATTAACTACATGAATCATGAAACAAGACACACACGTGAGATGCATCCTTCTCTGTTCAACTTACTTCCACACAAATCTTTTTAAGATTACAGAAACCAGAATCAATTCTTGTTTTCGACTTGTCATGGTTCTATTAAACAAAGCTATTGAGCAGTAGACAAATTAGATGCATTCTTTTGCTTAACTTTTCATATACTTTATATACAAAGATTTTTAAAATATTCTTCAGAACAACTCCAATATAAAAATTAGAAGACAAGGTGTTTCTACGGTATATTCTGTTAAAAACATTTTGTATATAAGGAATATGTTAGGTTGAAGACAAGGAGTTTTTCTGGGCTATATGTGATGCCAAAAACCATTGAATATGAAGAACATGATAAGGAGAGCCGAATGATGCGCTTAGTATGTAATTAGCTAAAAAGTTTATAAAAGAGTTGCGAAGCTTGTTTGTTGTATGTAAAGCAAAAACCCTTTGTTTGTAAGGAATTTGTTGTTCAGCAGAACTATGCATTTTGTTGTGGTGTATGTGAAGTTAAAATCCTTTTTATACACAGAATCTGAAAAGTTCCACGGGTCCACAACCAATTTGTAGTCTACTTATATTTCTTATAGAGAAAGCTTATTCCAGAAATTGTTTGTGGAACTGCTGAAATTTTCATAAGCAACTGGATGCATATAATTTGTCAACTGCTCAAAAGCTTTGTTTAATAGATTTATGAGAAATAGATAACAAGAATTGATTCTGCTTTCTGTAATGTTAAAAAGTTTTGTGTGGAAGTAAGTTGAACAGAGAAGAAGGATGCATGTCACGTGTGTGTCCTGTTTCAGTATAAGGACAAAATAATATGATATGTATAGGACATCAAGTGTTTCTATAATTAATAAGCTGTCTCTTTAAGAAATATAAAACCCGAACCCGAACCCTAACACTAACCCGAACCCTAACCCGCACCCAAATCCGAACCCGAACCTGAACCCTAACCCGAAACCGAAACTAAACCTGAAGAGTAACCCTAACACTAACCCGAACCAGAACCCTAATCCTAACGCGAACACTACCCTGAACCTGAACCTGAACCAGAACCCAAACCCAAACCCAAACCCTAACCTGAACCCGAACCCAAATATGAACCTGAATCCTAACCCTAATCCTAAAGTGAACCCTAAAGCGAACACTACCCCGAACGTGAACCCGAACACTAACCAGAATCCAAACCCAAACCCAAACCCAAAACCTAACCCTAACCCTAACCGTTAACCTAACACGAATCTGAACCCGAACCCGAACCCGAACATGAACCCAAACGCAAATCCAAACTCAAACCCGAACCAGAACCAGAACCAGAACCAGAACCCAAACCCAAACCAGAACCAGAACCAGAACCCAAACCCAAACCCTAACCTGAACCCATACCCTAACTTGAACTTGGACCCGGACCCTAACCCTAAACCAAACCCGAACCCAAACTCAAACCCAAACCTGAACCTGAACCCGAACCCTAACCCTAACCCAAACCCGAAATCTAACCCTAAAACGCGAACCTGAACTCGAACCCGAACCCGAAACCAAACCCAAACCCTTTTAATATAAATAATCTGAAAAGTTCAGCAGTTCCACAAACTTGTAGTCTGCTTATATTTCTTATAGATAAAGCTTATTAATTACAGACACACTTGATCTGCATAATTTCATCATAATTTTGAGAAAAAATGCCTAACTTTACTTAAACTACTTGTCTTCTACATATTACATTTCTTATACTGAATGCTGAGAAAGAAAGCATTATAGCATTACATTTTGTAGTCTACTTCTATTTCTCATAGAGATAGGGATAGCTTATTAACTCCATGAATCATGAAACAAGACACACAAGTGAGATGCATCCTTCTCTGTTCAACTTACTTCCACACAAATCTTTTTAAGATTACAGAAACCAGAATCAATTCTTGTTATCTATTGTCATGGTTTTCTAAAAAACAAAGCTATTGAGCTAAAAAATTTAGACATTTTTTGCTTAACTTTTCATAACTTTATATCAAAGTTTTTAAAAATTCTTCGAACAACTACAATAAAAAATTAGAAGAAAGGTGTTTCTCGTTATTCTTTTAAAAAATTTTTTAAAATTAAGAAATGTTAGGTTGAAGAAAGGATTTTTTTGGGGCTTATGTGATGCAAAAACCTTTGAATATGGACAGTAAGGAGACCCGAATGATGCGTTTTATATTTTAATTGCTAAAAGTTTAAAAAGGTTGCGAAGCTTTTTGTTTAGTAAAGAAAAAAACCCTTTTTTTGAAGGGAAATTTGTTGTTCGCAGAACTAGCATTTTTTTGGGTTTTATGTAATTTAAAAAACCCTTTTTAACACAGAATCTGAAATTTACGGGTCCCAACCAATTGTAGTCTATTTATTTCTTATAGAAAAAGCTTTTTCCCCCAGAAATTGTTTGGGGGAAACTGCTGAATTTTTCAAAGAAAGGGAGTATTTTTGTCAACTGCTAAAAAACTTTTTTAAAAATTATGAGAAATAATAACAAGAATTGATTCGCTTTCGTAAAGTTAAAAAGTTTTGTGTGGGAATAAGTTGTAAGAGAAGAAGGTTTATGTACGTGTGTGTCTGTTTCAGATGACAAAATAAAATTATGTATAGGACTCAAGTTTTCTATAAATTTAAAAAGCTGTCTTTTAAGAAATATAAAACCCGAACCGAACCCCAACCAAACCCCAACCCAACCCACCCAAAACCGAAACCCTAACCCGAACCAAACCCCAAATGAAACCAACCGAAAGAAACCCCAACACTAACCCCAACCAGAAACCCCAAACCTAACTTTAATCCTAACCGAACACTACCCCGAACTGAACCCAAAACAAAACCCAAAACCAAACCAAACCAAACCCAATCTGAACCCCAACCAAACATGAAAACCCGAATCCCAACCCTAACCCAAAAGTGAACCCAAACGAAAACTACCCCGATCGTGAACCGAAAAAAAACCAGAACCAAAAACAAAAACCCCCAACCCAAAACCCCAAACCCCCAAAATAACCCTGACCTAACACAATCCGAACCCAAAACCCATCCGAACCCCGAACCCAAACCCAAATCCCAACTCAAAACCCCAACCGGAAAAACCCGAACCAAACCCAAACCCCCAAAACCGAACCAAACCCAAACCCAAATAACTG
>JAWVWN010005386.1:0-19152 GCA_037367305.1 Phrynocephalus vlangalii
TCCTTTTTTTGTTTTTTAAAAATTTTTTTTAATTCTTTTGTGATGTTGTTTGTTTTATTTGTTTTCCCCCTTATTTTTAAACCCCCGGATTTCCCCGGGGAAAGCAGGGGGTATAAAATAAATAAATAAATAAAAAATTTTGGGGGGGGTGGAGGAAATTATTGTGGGGTACAGTGCGTTTTTTGCTTTTCTTTCAGGGTTAATTGTGAGGGTGAATGTTAAATATTCAAAAAGGAAAAAACAACAAAGGTATCACCAGCATGTTAAAGGGAATTTAAAATTAAATGGTTTTGGAAAATTCAAATGCTACAGACGATATCCAGTCCTTAGTACAGTTTGAAGGAAAAACAAAAAAAATTTTGCTTGATCCACCCCTAATTAAGTATCTTGGGGGTTTCACCCCCTCATGGAAAGTAGAAAGAAGAATAGGTTAGAAAAAAAAAAAAAAAAAAGGAAAAATGCCCAGAAAGGGAATGTTTGTATGAAAAAATTTGAATTGGGTTTTGCAAGGGTAGTGGGGGGCAGTGGTTTAACATCCCCCCTGTAGTTGGTTGGAAAAACCATAAAAGAATTTGTTTTTAAAATCTGTAAGTGCCCCCCCTTTATTACTGCTTGCCCCATGAAAAAAAAGTGAGTTGGGTGGGGGGTGAAACAATAAGAGGCTTTCTCATTTTAAAAGGACAATAAGGTTGAAAAACAGGGATTGGTGGGGGAATGATGCCCTCCCCAAAGCCCCTAATGATTTTAGTCTAAAGAAATGTCGATGTGCATGAAATGGATTTTTTGTTTGTTTTTCATTTTATATGTCTTAATCTCCAAGCTTTTTGTAAGACAAGAGACATTAAAAAAAAAACCCAAAAAAGAGAAAAAATTAATGAGTTGAAACCCAAAGAAAAGGGTTTGATTGATAGAAGAGAGGGGAATCAAGCATAATTTAAAAGAATATTTTTTACTAAAACCCCTAGAGATTTTTTTGTCTTAACAACAAATTTTTGATATGTATTAAAGAAAGGGCTGAAAAGACTGAACATGGGGAAAACCCAAAATTTTTTAAAATATATATGAAAAAGTCCCATATTTTTTGGGATGCGGGGGTGTATCTATACAAAGATCATTAAGGAGCGTTTGTTGTTGTGGGATTTTAGTTTTTTATGGAAAAAAGATTGTTTATGCAAATGATTTTCCCCTTATTTTATTACTAAAGCTCTTCACGAGTTTCCTAAAAATTTTAAACTTTTTAAGCAATTACTCAGTTGATCTAAAACCCTTGATAGCATTGTGGGGTTTAGCATAAAATTTTTTCCATGTGAATCCCCATGAAAAATATATGTTAAACCCGATGCAGTGCAGATTCGGATGGAAAATGTCTGGGTTTCTTTAAAAAACTGTGATTTTTTTACTTTTTTTTGGGAAAAAGAAATTCATACTTTATAAATGGGACATGTCCCTGTATGGTTGAGCTGATTTTACCCTTGGCATGTTTGTAAATTTCCCTATCATTTCCTTGTGTTTAAAAGGGGCCAAAACGAAAATTTTTCCATTTCGTTTTGTTTTTTTTTTTCGTTATGTAAAAAAACGACAAACAAATTTTTGTTTTAAAATGAAAAAAAAACCCGAACAAAAACCCCAAAGAAAGGGTTGGCCCGTTTCTTTTTCGTTAAAGGAAACATTAAAACTGTTTAAATTGTTTAAAAAAAATTTAAAAAAAATTAAAAAAAATGGAAACCAAAAATGGTAACAAAACCGAACAAAAAATAAAAATGAATTTTTTGAAAAAATCACGAAAAAGGGAAAAGAAAAAAGGGAAACCCCAAAATGAAAAACCCAAAAAACGAAAAAAATTTTTTTTAAAATTCGTCCCCATTTTCTTTTTTTGATAAAGGGGAAAGCCAGGTGGGTTATATCCTTTTATGCAAAAAAAAAGTGGCCCCCTCATTGATAGGGCACAACAAATAGAGAAGTTTAGGAGTTTCCCAGTCTGAAGCTCCCAAATGGGATGGTTTGAAAAATGGGGGGGAAAATAGGAATCCCAAACCCCCTTCCCCTCCCTTATTCCACCCCCAACAGGTTTTTGTTGGGTTGTAGGGGCCCCCGAAGTGATTTCCAGAAAAGGGAAAGAAACCCTAAAAAAAAAGAAATTGGAATATGGAAAATTTGGGACTAACGGGCCTGGGAAGCCCGTAGGGGCCCTGTTTGGGCATATCAAGAAAGTGTAGGAGGCCCCAGAAAAGCCCCCCCCGGGCCCTTGCCCCAAAGCATCCCATATTGCGGATTTTCCTTATTGTGGGTCGGGGGGGTTTTTTTAAACCCCCCATGATAGGGGGGGGGTTTTGAAAAGATTGTGCCTATTTGACAAAGGGTGCTTATATTGGAAAAGGGGAAAAGGGGTTTTGTGTGTGGGGGGGGGGGGGGTCTTTTAAGGGGTTTTGGTTAAACCCAAAATGAATCCCTGGGTCTCTACCTCCCTTGGCAAGCAAAATTAAATTAAAACCATGTTTTAATGGTGAAAACTGGATTTAAAAATTTTTCTTGAAGGGGTGCCTGCTTGAATAGCCCAAAATTTTTTAACAGTTTTTTTTAAAAAAAAACAGCCCAAAAAGGGGGTCGGGCAGAAAGTTTGTGGGGAAAGGGTTTTTCCCCAAAGGGGGGGACAAAGGAAAAAAAAAACCCCAGCAAAAGTGTGTAAAAAGGGAATTTTTTTAAGTGAAAGATTCCCCCCCCCAAAAATCCAATTTTTTGGCCCCTTTATAAGGGTTGATAGGTTAAAAATGATTCCCTTCAACAAAACCCCCTTTAAAAGTTTCAAATTTGGACAGGGGTATCACAAATTTTCAGCCTGTATTAAAACAGTAGGAAATTTGATTCCTTATGTGCTTCCCCGAAGAGGCAGCCCGTGTGACCCTTTGGAAAACTGAAGAAGAAGAAAATGGGAAACCCCCCCTTTTTTGAAGATTGGGAAAACCCTGGGAAGTGCTGATAAAATCAAATTTTTTAAATGGGCACACAAAAAACCCCAAAAAAACCAAAAAAAAAAATTTAAAACCAATGAACCCAAATTTTTTTTTTGCATATCCAAGGTGAAACCCGTATGTTGTGGCCCTGAAGATTCCCTTCCCCCTTTATTGTTATGTGGAAGTGCAGCTAAGTCCCCTTTAAAAAAAACAAAATTTTGGGGTTTAAACAAGAGTGAATAAAGAGAACTAAAAAAGTTGGGTGGGAAGGTCCGCCCATCCCGTCCCCCTTTTTTAAACAGTGGCCCCCCCATTTGCTTAAAGGGATTTCCCCGTGGATGTTTTACCCGTTTTTGAATTTCCCGCAAAAGAGATGGGCAAGATTGAAAAAAAATTTTTTCGAGTTGTGTTAGTCGGGGTCCCCTTTGGGGGTTTCCCCTTTTCGCGAAAATTTTGCCAAAAAAAATTTGGGGTTTTTTTTTTTTTTTTGGGGTTAGTTTTGGTTTTTTTTGGGGGGGGGGGCGGGCTCCGGGGGGAACCCCGGGGGGGGGGGTGCCCCCTTGGGGCCCCCTAAAAAAAGGGAAAATGGGGTCCTGGAGGCACCCCTGGGTGTTCCAAGGGAAAGGGGGGGGAACCCCCCTAAGAACCCCCTTTCAAAGGGGGGGCTTTCCCCACCGGGATGGAAAATTTCTAGCAATAGCCCAAAGGATATTGCATAAAAAAATGAGAAAAGGCCCGGGGTGAGAAAAGAAAAGGGCATCCCCTTTCCCCCCCAAAAAGGGAAAGGGCCCCCCCACCCTTTCACACGGGAAAGGAAATGTACTTGTGGGTGTTAAACAAAAATAATCCTTTTTTTAAAGGGGGTTTTTTTAAAGAGGGTTTTGGCTAAGGGGGGGAAAAGGTTTTGGGGGGGAAATGGGTTGCCCCGGGGGGGCCTCTCAAACCCCTAAGGGAAACATCGTGAAGGGGAGGGGTAAAGGGGGTTGGGGGTTAAAGGGCTTTTGGGGAGGTTTTCCGGGGGGTTTTTTTGGACCCCAGAAGTTGGGCCCAATTGGCCCTCGGGGGTGGGATGGTCCAAAAATTTCATGGGTTTTCCACTCCACGGGGCCCTTTACCCCCTTTGGGAGGGAGAAAAAAAAATAAAAAAAAAAAAAAATCAATGGAGGCAAGGAGGGAGGAAGAATTTTGTTGAAAAAAAAAAGTACTGTGAAAAATTGGCATTTAAAAATTTTCGGTGTTTCTTTGTTTGTTTTTTTTGGACCAAAAAATTTTAAAAAAAAATATTTTTTTTTGCCCCCCCTTTTTTGGTCCCCCCCCCCAAACCCATGGCCTTTGGGGATGGGTTGCGAAAGGGGGGCCCAACGGGGGGGGGGGGCCCCCCCCCAGAAACCCCCCCCGGGGGTCCCTTTTGGCCCCTTTGAAGAGGTTTTTTTGCCCGGTTTTTTGGGCCCCGGGGAAAAGGGGGGGGGGGGTTTTTTAAAAGTTTTTTCCCGTGCCCCTTTCCCCTTGTTTTCCTTTAATTGCGGCGGCCCGGGGGCGAGAGGGGGGGTTTTTTTTGGGTGCGGGGCCGGGGAGTCCCAAAAAAACACCCCGGGGGGGGGGGAGGGGGGGGGGGCCGGGGGCCCCCAAAAAAACCCCCGGTAGGTGCCCCGAGGGGGGCAGGGATTTTCCCCCGTTTTTGGCCGGGGGAAAGGGTTTTTTAAATTTTTTTTAAAAAAAAATTTTTTTTTTGGCGTGGGGCTGCCAATTGGAGCAAGGAAAAAAGGGCCCCCAAATAACCCCAAAATTTTTCGTTGCCCCGGGGGAGCCCCGAAATTGGGGGGGTAATTCCCCTTATTTCGTAGAGTAAAAAGGGAAAAAACGGGAAAAGGGGGGGAAAACCCCTTTTCGTGCCCCCTTTACCCCAAAGGGAATTTTTAATGTTTCCTATTTTCCCCAAAAAGGGGGTTGCCCAGGATCCATAAAGATAGCCTTGTGCCCCCGTTTCCCCAACGCCCAAAACCCTTTTTTTAAAATTAAAAGGGGCCCCTGTCACCCTTCTTTGGCAGGGGGGCCCCCTAACCCGTGATTTTTGGGGGGAAAATAATTTTTTTATTTTTTTTTGAATCTACACCCCAAAACTTTCCCCGATGCCTCCTACTTTAGTGTTTGAAAGGGGAAAAATTTTTTTTTTTTTTAAACTTTCTTTGTCCATTTTTTGGGAAAGATTTTTTAAAAGTCATCGGGGCACCCCTTAGCATTTGTAAGAGGAAAGGGGCCCCGGCCCCTTTACCCTAAAAAAAGGGGAAAGGTTTCCTACCCCCCATCTTTGGTTGTCCTCCCTTCACTTTTTCCAAATTTCCCAAAAATCCTTTGGGGAAATAGGGACCCGAACGAACAAAAACTAAGGGGTACCAAAATTTTTAAGGGGGAAAAAAAAAATTGCGACTTTTTTTTTAAACCCCAAAATAATGAAAACCCCCCATGAATTTGGTTTTTTTAATTTAGGCACATTTTTACATTTTTTTAGGTTTTTTCCCCCCCCCAAAGGGCCCCCTTTCCGGTTTTTTTTCGGAATTTTAGACCCATCTTTTTTTAAAAAGAATGGGCACCCTTTTGCTTTTCCCCCTTTCCCCTTTGTTACTTTTCCTTACCTTTGGAAACCGGAAGGGGGAATTTTTCCCCAACTTGAGTCGAACCGACGAAAAAATTTTTTCTGATTTGTTGTGCTCTTTTTTTCATGCGGCGATCGGCAATCCAAGGGGCAAAAAATTTTTTTTTTTAAAATTAAAAAAAAAACCCATTTTGGGGGAAAAATTTGGGAAAAAAATTTTGAGGGACCTAACCCGGGAAGGGTGTTTTTTTTTGGGGGGGGGGGTTTTTTTCCCCCCCCCCTTCCCTTTGGGATTTTTGCTAGCTGCGGCTGGGACCCCGGGGGGGGACTCCCTTTTTCCCCAAAGGGGGGGGGCCCCAAAAAAACGACCCCAAATTTTTTTTTTTTAAAGTTGCCCCAAAAAACCCCCCAAAGACCCCAGAAAATGGGAAATTATTTTTTTAAAAAATTGAATTTTTAAAAGTGGCAGTGGGTTTTTTTTAAAAAAAAAGTCTGTTGATTTTATTTTTTTTTATTTCCTTTATTTTTTTTTTTTTTACACCGGTTTTCATGATGGGGGGGGTTGGGGGGGGGGGAAGCAAATTTTTGGGGCCTTTTTCCCAAACGGATGGAGGTTTTTCTGCGTCCCCGGGGGAGGAATTTTCCTGCTGCGGGGGATCCAAAAATTTGGAACCACAATATTTTTTTTTTTAAAACCCTTGCCCAAAACCCCACCCAAAACACCCCAAAAAACATGCGGAAATTAGCCCAAATTTTTAAAAGTTGAAGTTTTTTCCCGTAGCAGCAAATGGGGGTTTTTCTTGCCAAAAAAAAATTTCCCTTTATTTTTTTTATTTTTATTTCAATTTTTTTTTTATTTTTTTTAACCCCGCAAGGGGTGGAATGCAAAGTTTTGGAGCCCTTCCAACCAAAAAGATGGCCCGGTTTTTCTGACTGTAAAAAAAGGGTGGGGGGGGGCATCCATTTGCCTGCGTGCGGGGGGTCCAAAATGGAAACCCCAAAATATTTTTTTTAAAAAACGTTGCCCCAAAACCCCCCCAAAGCACCACAGAAACATCGGGAAAAATTTGTATTTTAAATGCTTGAATTTTTTCAGTAGCAGCAGGGGTTTTTTTGCCCAAAAAAAAAATTTGTTGTTTTTTTTTTTTTTTTTATTTTATTTTTTTACACCCGCACATTCGCAATGATGGGTGCCCCTGGGAGTGGACCCTGCAAATTTTCCCCCTGCATGGAAATTTGGAGGTTGACCCCAAAAGACTTTGGGGTGTGCCCAAACGGGGATTTAAAAGCCCCAAACCCCAATAAGCCCAACCCTTCGCCAGTACATGTCCCTTTTAAGTGGGTCAGAGAGGCACCCCGATGCACCCCCTACTACCCTTTAACCCCCCCGTAATAGCCTAACCCCAGTTGCAATTTTAAATTTTTTCTTAACCCCAAGCCGATTACTTGCATTGCATTTCTGCAAGTAGTGAGAACAGGGGTTTCAAAGAGTCGCCAGTCCTTTATTGGGTCTGGTGAAATCCCGCAGCTCCCCCCAGGGCCCCCCCACCCCCCCCAAAAGTACTAAAGACAACGAAAAAAAAAAAAAAAAACGAAAAGCTAAAGTTTTGGAAATTTGCGAAAAACGGAAACGGCCCAAAAGGATTCCCCCGACAACGGGCAATCGAAAAGATTTTTTCCCCAGTGTGATCTTATTTATAAATGTAATTGTTTTTTTTTTGTTTTTGTTGTTTTGCCCCCCCGTGCATCACTTGAATTTGTGTTTTGAAAATAAATTTTCCCTGGTTTGCCCCCTTCCCCCGTGTCAAAAGATTCCCCCCCGGAGGTTTCAAAAATCTCTTTAGTTTTTTTTTACCCCGTATAATTTGTGTCATTGAAAATTTGGCTCCTTGTATTTTCCATTTAGTAAAAAATTTAAGAGGTTGAAAAGGGGGGTCCCCGTAATGAACCCTTGGGGGGGCTCCCCTTTTTTAATCCCCCCATTTGAGAATTGGAGGGAAATTTTCCCTTTAGTTAGTTTTACTTTTGTTTCCCGTGCCTTAATCAGTTGGGTTAGACAAAAACCTTTCCCTTGATTCCCTGACTGGAAATTTTTTAAAAAGTTTTGTGGAGGATTGTCAAACCCCCTAAAATCCCGAAAAAACAATGGCAAATGGATTTTCCCCTTTTACAATGCTTGTGCATCCCCAAAAAAATTCCAAAGTTTAGTGAGGGATGATTTCCCCGCAAAAGCCAGTTGGTTGTCCTTTAGCCGCATTTTTTAGTGACTACTAATTTTATCTTTTTGGGGTAGTTTATAAAAATTTGGGGAAAATGTAAACTGACTGGTTGGTAAATTTTGGATCATTCTGGTTTTTTGAATGAAGATATTAAACCCCTTTAAGCCCCTTTAAAAATTTAAATTCCCCTTTAAATTTGTTCAGAGGGAAAAACCCGGAAAAGCTGAAGTTCCAAAATTTAAAAAAAACCAAGCCAAAGGGATTGAAACACATAAAATGCTACCACTGTTATCTGTCTTTTAGTGCTGTTATGACACAGAAAACTTTCCCTTTGACATATTTCCGCTCTTCACTATTGCAGCCATTTTGATGATTTGCATTCAGTGAATATTAATGAAGTAAATTATCTCTCAGCTCTTCCAACTGTGCCAAAACTACAGGAACCAACATGCCTCATTAGATTCCTGTGAGTAGAAACGTTAAAGTGGCTTTTATTTTAATTTTAATTAAAATAAATTGGGTAGTCTTCTAAAGTTAAAAAATTCAAAATTACTTAAAGCTCACATCATTTGAAGTTCAAAGTTAAGTAACTCTTATTAAATGATACATGGATACATTTCTACCATATTTGTTTTTGGCTCAAGCCAGATGGGCTCGGATCATCTGCAGAGGCTGGATATGGCATTACTTTCCAATATGACCTTCTAGGTTTCCCTTCAGGGAAAGCATCCTTATTTTGCAGACCACCATGCGACTCTGTAACATCCTCCACCAAACATTTTGGCATACAAAGCTGAAAGGAAATCCGTGCTCCTCAGTCCCTCACTTTTCTTTTACCTGCCTTATTTTGCAAGGTGTTTTAAGCAGTGGCAATTTCCCCCCAGTTTCCCCTTTTTTTTAAATAAAAAGTTTTTGTTCTCATTAATAAAACCCAAAAAAAAATTGTGAAGGGGCCCCTGAATTGGCCCTTAAAATTGGGCCTAATTCAAGAGAAAAGTTTTTCTTTTTTTTGAGGTTTTTTGACCTCCCAACCCGTTTTGTTTTTTCCCCCCCAAAAACCCTTTTTTTCCCCAAAAAGGTTGGCACACTGGGCCCTAAAAAATGAAAAAACCGGACCCCTGCCCCAAGGACGGAAAGGTTGATTTTCAAAAAATTTCTGGGTCCGTTAAGGAAGAAAGGGCTCGGGCCGGGTTTTTGGGGGGGAAATTTGAAAGGTGATGGGGGGAATCCTGGAAAAAAAACCAAAGCTTCAAAGGTAAACGGAAGGGGCCCGGCTTTTTTTGTTCCACGGAATTGGGGGGCCCGTGGGGAAGCGGGGGGGCCCCCCTTTGGGTTTCGTTTGGTTTTTCCCCAAACCCCGGTTTTAAAAAAATAAGGAATTAGGAAAAATTTTTTTTTGGAAAAAAATGAAAAAATTTGTACTGAAGAAAAAGGAAATGGCCCCCCGGGGAATACAAATTTGAATTTTTTGAAAAAATTGGGAAGGCCCGGGAAAAAATTTAAAGTTTCAAATATTGGGAAACGAAAAAGGGTGACCCCAAAATGTGTTTTCCCACTTTGACCCGGAAAAGTGGGAATTTTGGTTTACTTTTTTTAAATCAAAAGGGGGGGCCCGGAAATTTTTTTTTTTCTGTAGTTCATTTTTACTTTTAAAACGAAAAAAAATTGAATGAAAAGGAAAAAGGGAAAAAACCCTTTTTTTTATTTCATTTTTTTTAATGGGGCCCGGGGGGGAAAAATTTTTTTAAAAAAAAACCCCCTTTGAAAAAAAAAAAAGGCGTATTTTTTTTCCCCCGGGGGTTGGGGCCAAAAAACCTTGCATTATGTTTTTTTGATTTTTTTTTTTCAAAAAGGGTGGGGGAATCCCCTGGTTTTCCAAAAATTTTTTGGGGTTTAAAACCCCAAACCAAAAAAGGGTTGGATATTTTTTAAAAATTTTTACCCCCGGGGGGGTGGCCAAAAACTTTTGTTTTTGTTTTTAGGGGTTTTTTTTTTTTCCCTTGGAGTGGTTCCCCCCTACCCCAAAAAAGGTGCGCCATGGAAGGTTTAAATTCTTGGAAAATTAACCAAAAATTTGGGGGGGCCCCAATCGAGTTTTAAAAGTCTGGGCCCCCCCCCTTTTGCCCCCGGGGGATTTTGGTGGGATTTTTTTTTTCCCAAAGTAAGGACCCCCCGGGGAAATTTGGGGCTCTGGGGCCCTTTCCCCCCCCCAAATCTTTCCTGCCCCTTACCCAACACCCCCCAGCCTTTCAGCCCCCCACCTACAACTTTCCCCCGGTTTTTTTTTAGTGCCCCCCCCGGGGGGTTTCCCCCCCCCGGGAAATTTTTAAAAATATGAAAAACAAAAAAAAAAGAAAAAAAAAAAAAAATAATTTTTTCCAAAAATTGGAAAAAAAAAAAACCCCGAAAACCTTAACCAAAAAAAAACCCCCCTTTTTTTTTAAAACCCCCCAAAAAAAAAAAATTTAACTTTAAAAAAAACCCCACGGCTTAAGAGCCCCAACCGCCCAAAATTTAAAATAAGAAGAAACCTTTAACGGGAAACCCCCCGGGGTTTTTCCAAAGAAAGGGGGAAAAAAACCCTTTTTTTTAAAATATAATATATATAAAATAAAAAAAAATATATAATAAAAAAATAATATTATATAAAAATTAGTTGGTGGTTTTTCCCCCAAAAAAAGGTTGTTTTGGCACTTTCGACGAGGTCCACTCGTACTTCAGGGTGGTGTTCGGCTTCTTTTCTTCTTGAAACAAAGCGTGATCTCATTGAGTCCTTCTATAAATACTGCTGGGGGGGTGTGGTTTTTGCCCCGTTTAGAGGTTTTTGTTCTTTTTTGATCTGCTGTTGGCTGAGGGGATCGTTAAGGGTTAACGCTGGGGGTTTGAGGCTGTTTAGAGACATCCTGTTGGGGGAGGGGCTGGATGTGTGTCTATTAGCCTTTTGTTTTCTTAACGACCTTGGTGAGGGGCGTTCTGGCACATCCGGCTTTGGGGGAGTGGGGTCCTGTGTCTTGTGAATTCATTTTGGCTGGCTACGTGTCTTGGTCTCCCAATTTTTTTTTTGGGGTGTGTAAGTTGCTCCTGTGGTGACGGAGTGGGGGTAGCGGGAGTGGTGCAGCGTGGTTTTGTTATTGGATGGTGGTTTTTTTTCACTTGGGAAGGGGCTGGTTTGTGTTTGGTGTGGATGGGAAGGGGTGCACCTTTTGTCCTTTTTGGGCCTGGGGTCAGTCTTTTTGACGAGCCTCTGTTGACCAGGGGATTTCCAGATGTCAGGGAACGGGAGGTGTCATCACGTTTTTTCATGTTTTTGGGTGTTTTTTCTATTTCAATGGGTTCCATGATTTTTCGACTGTTTAAGGTTCAGTTTTGGGAGATTTTTTTCTTTTAAAATCAATTTCATGACCTTTTTTTTATGTGCTGGAAGAGAGAGGAAGATTTTTCTTCTTTTTTGACTGCTTCTTGTGTTCTCGATGCGTCGCTTTTCTCCTGTTTTCGCCGATTATGTCTGGGCAACTTTGCATGGTATTTCAAGACTCCTTTGGTTTCTAGCTCAATCTTGCTTTGGGGGGTTTTTAAAAAAATTGGCTTTTTTTGTTCGGTGCAAAAGGCTTCTTATATTGTGTTTGTGGAAATTTTTTCTGATTTTTCTGTGGGCCTTTGATGAAGGGGGGAGGCAGGGCCGTTGTTCTCTTCTGTTTCTTGGTTCTTGGGGGTGTTTTTTTTTTGTTAGTTTTTGGGGATGGGTTTTTTTTTAATCCGTTCCAAATTAAACATTCAGAGAGTGGGTAATTTAGTTTTTAGGTGGTCTTTGTCCGAGGGGTTTGGTTTTGGAGATGAGGGTTTTTGGGTACGGAGTTTTATCTGTGCAGGTGGTGGGGTGATTGTGCATTTAATGGTTTGTATTGTTTTTTTCTGTAGAGGGTTTATTCCAAAGGGAGCCGCGGTTTTTGAAATTTAGGACGTCCGGGAAAGGGGAAGTTGGTTTTGGGTTTTCTATTTCCATAGAATTGTATTTTGGGGTGTAGGCTGTTGAGAGGGGGAGGAAGTTGGAAATAAAGCCAACAACCAACCCCTTCCTACGTCCTAATCACAAAAAAAACCCGACGGCTCCTTAGGACATACCACTACCAAAAAAAACAAAACAAACCCTACTTAAATGCACAACACACCACCACCCTGCCAGATAAACCCCGTCAAAAACCCCATTCCAAACCCAAACCCCTCGCTGACAAAGACCCCAAAAACAAAATTACACACTCTCTCGAATGTTTTAAAATTGCGAAGGGATTCCAAAAAAACACCATCACCAACTAAACCAAAAGAAAAACCCCCCAAGAACCCCAAAAAAGAAGAGAAAACGGCACTGCCTCCCCCCCTTACATCAAAGGCACCCCAGACAAAATCAGCAAAATTTTCCACAAAACACAATACAAACACCTTTTTTCACCGACCAAAAAATACCAACATTTTTTAAAAAACCCCAAAGACAAGATTTGGCTAGAAACCAAGGATCTCGAAATACCATCAAATCCCCACCACATACTCGGACAGACAAAGGGGGAATAAGCGCACGCATCCAGAACACGAAAAAGCATCAAAAAAAAGAAAAAACTTCCTCTCTCTTCCACACAAAAAACAACAGGTCATGAATTGATTTTTTAAAAAACCAAACCATCTCCAAAACGAACACTTCAACAGTCGAAAATCATGGGAAACCCTTGAAATGAGAAACACCCAAACAACATGAATAAACGTGATGACACCCCCCGCTTTCCTGACACTGGAAACTACCCGGGCAACAGACGGCCCCCGTCCAAAACTGACACCAGGTCCAAAAGAACACAAATCCCCCACCTTCCATCCCACCAAACAAAAACCCCAAACCCCTTTCCCCACAGATGAAACAAAACCACCATCCAAAACAAAACCACGACGGGCACCTCTACTGCTACACCCCACTCCTCCCCAAGGGAGCACACTTACACACCCAAAAAAACATTGGGAGACCACGACCCGTAGCCAACCAAAATGAATTCACGACACAGGCCCCACTCCACCAAGCCCAGGATGCCCCAGAACCCCTCACCAGTCGTTAAGAAACAAAAGGCTGATAGACACACATCCACACCTCACCCACACAGGAGCTCTAAACACCCAAACAACCCCCCACAGTTAATCCTTAACGATCGCCTCCCACACAGCAGATCACAAAAGAACAAACAAACCTACAATCAGCAAACCACACCCCCCCAGCAGTATTTATAAAGGACTTAAACTGAGATCACGCTTTGTTTCAAAAGAAAGAACCCAAACACCAGCCTAAGGACGATGAGACCTCTCGAAACCGCCAAAACAACCAATTTTCTAAAACGGGAAAAAACCCAACCCACCTAACAGATACCTATACCCTGAAAAACACAAAAAAAATTATATATATATATATATATAAATAATATATATATATATAAAAATATATATATATATATATATATAAATATAATATATATATTATATTATATATATATAATATATATATAATATATAAAAAATTTAGAGTATTTTTACCCCACCTTTCTCCTTGGAAAAGGACCCAAGGCAGCTTACAGTAATGAAGGATAATATACAGTTCAGTACAATTAAGACATGTTCAAGTATTTGAGAACAAGGAATTGAGGGACATCTTACAGCACTGATAGAAACAATACATTAAAGCTACAAGGTTATAAGTAGTTATTAGAGATGGGCACGAATAAAAAAATGGTGTTTTTTTTTTTTTCTTTTTGTCTTTGAGGTCCTTTTTCTTTTTCGTTTCCTTTTTTCCGAATTTTTGAAAAATTTTTCATTTTTTTTTTTCTAGTTTTTTTTTTTTTTTTCGTTTCTACCTCTTTTTGCATGTTTTTTAAAGCTTTTCCCATGCGGGGCTCCCCCCAATGCCCCAAAACCCAAAGGGGGAAAACACTAAAAAAAATTATTTGCGCAGAGAACAGAAAACTAGGTACGCAGGAGGCGCAAAGGCTGCGGCGGTTTTTGCCCAGGGTGCAAGGCAGCCGAGAGAACTGCACTGTGGGGGGGAGGACTCACCAGAGGTACGCACCAGCACACAGGGGGGCTGCGGGACTGAAGTTTAAAGAGCGCAAGACAGCAATCCCACCCTAACTCCCCCCGGGAGACTGCAAGGGGGACGGGGTGCCAAGCTTTTTATGCCCTCTTGGCTGCCAACCTCCCAGTCGCCACCTGGAAGCTAGGGTTGAAGTTCCAAGAATTTACATACCCATCACATGGGTGCCTCCTTTTGTGGCGGAGTGGCACATCCATTTTTTCATCCTTAAAGGAAAAGAAAATACACGCATAGAAACAAAAAAAAATTTTTAAGGACCCCAACCCCCTGGAGGTAAAAATTTTCAAAAAATATCGAATTAAACGCCGCATTTTATGGATGTCCAGGCATTTAAAAACCCAAGAAATCAATATTAGGGATCTGGGGGGGCCCTTTTTTTGGGCGATGTCCCCTAACCCTCTTTAAGGAAAAAAAAAAAAGCGATCTGAGAAAAGACATAATGCACGTTTTGAGGACCCCAACCCCCCGGGAGGTTTTAAACAGACGTATAAAAAATATCGCTTGCGTTTTTTATGGAGCCGGCGTTTTAAGAAGGACTTCAACGAGATCCCCCTTGCTTCAAAAAGAAAAAGCCAGAACACCAGCCCGAAGAGAAGAGTGAGACCTCTCGAAACCGCCAAAACAACCAGATTTTTACCGGAAAAACCCGAATCCCCCCAACACATAATATATAAATATATATATATAAAATATAAATATATATTAAAAATAAATAAATATATATAAAATAAAATATAAATATTATAATAATATATAATCAAATTGTTTAAAACTAAAAATTTTTTCCATCCTACCAAAAATTTTCTCTGCAGCTAATCGTATGTTTTAAGATACAAAAGATATTTTTAATATGAGGCACTGGTAAATCATAATGAAAATACTTGGGAAAAACCTAGCATAAGAACAGGTTAGCCTAAAAAGGGAAACACATGGAAAAGTCAACATTTTTTGAGGGAAATTTCCCACAGGGACCTCTTTTCTAAAAGTACGAATGCTGGGAACCCACTGATGGCCCCTGGGGAAAAGGGCGTCATCAATGAAAATTTTGGGGAAAAAACCATGTTAGCCCCCTTTTTCAACCCACCCCCCCCCCAGCATTAAAACCACCATTTGTGTTTTGGGTATATTCTGGAAAGGGTGGGGGCAAAGAAATATTAACACTCACTGATTTTTTCTTTTCAAATCTTTCTTTAAATTTTTTAAAGCAAACCCGGCTGAAACACTTTAACAAAATTGTCATGTAGAACCACAAAATTGGGGGTTGCATTCTGCAGTAAGCCAAAATCTGCTGCATTCAAGCTGGCAAATACCTAGCCACAAGTCCTGTAAAACATTTGGAGGAATAATGCCGTAGGTAAGAATGTTTCCTCCTTTTTTTTCCCCAGGAAAAATAATATACGAATTTTTTAGCCCAAAATAATTTTATGTGCAGAAAAGCAACTCTGAATTGGAAATGAGGCGTAAAATTTAACCTACTCATTTTCACAGTACTTAAATTAAAAATTTTTTCACTGGGAAAAGAACCCTATGGTAAAAGCTTATAAATATCTACAATCCCATTGAAATCAGTGGGACTTACTGTTTGGTAAGTGTGTATAGGCTTCCAGCTTTGATTTAATTCTTCAAGCACAGTGATATAATTTGTAAAATTTAAACGTCATTTCTAACAGATGTTTATCTACCCTTTCCAAAGGCTTCAGCTCAGTGATGGGAAATTATCTTGTCTTCCTTATGCCTTTTATTAGCCCATGTATGCTGCAGAAGCATAAAATATATTTGTTCTTCTGCCAAAAAAAAACAAAACCCCAACATCATCTTTTCTCATAGCAGAATGGAAGGCATAGTTAAAACAAGCCTCCAGGTGATGTAGCAGTACTAGGAATCAAGCTTGTGACTGGCAGGAACTCAGTCACTTTGGGTAGGACTCTGTGGCAAGGAGTAGTCCCAATGGCAGATATCCTGTTATTTAATGCAGTAAGTCACATCAAAATAGGCCTTTTGAATATGTGGGAGTTAACTCCTGTGAAAATTCACTACCCAAAAGGCTCATTTGAATCAATGGAACTTACAAAGGAGCTGACTCACCAGATCCCCACTGATTCCAAAGGCCTACTCTAATGTGACTTATTGCCCCAAGTGACAGGACTTCAGCAAGTATTTATGCAGATGGATCACAAAATTCTTCTAATCATCCTTGGAGGAGTTCTGGAAGTTGAGTCAGTTTGAGATCAGTTTCCCTAGGGGACCAGAAGTGCCTTATTTGAGTGTACTAGTTGTGTAGCTGACACAGCTGAAATAACATAAGGTAAAGTTTAAATTCAAAATCTGTAGCAGCCAAGGAGTGCATTTTGAATTTCACTCTTCACCTCACAGCATGATGTTTTCATGAAAGATGTAGACCCTTCTTAGAAATCTTGTTTCATAGTCATAATTGTTCTGGAACACACGCACACGTTTCTAGAGAAATAATCCAATTCTAGTGCAAAATTGCTCCCTTCCTGCATACAATTCCCTGGAAAGGACACTGTTTTGAACAGAATGTGGCCCTTTTCTTTCATCTACTGCAGATAATGAGGTGGGGGGGGGGAAACAAATGGGAGAAAAAAACAAGACCAGGGTACTATTTTCTTTCCTTCCATCTCCCCACCCCACCCCCAAACCAGGATGTTGACAAATCTCAGTGGTGCTAGTGGAACTCTGTGTGAGGTTTCATCATGATGAAGTTTGGAAAACTACCAAGCAACATCATACACTTTACTGCAATGAATGCCTTGTGAAGAAGTCCATTATAGCTTTCACACTGCATCCCAACTGAAAGCACTGCTAGGCAAGCTGAATGCTTGAATTAATCCTTTGGGGCTTGGATTTATATATTGGATATATATATATATATTGCAGCATCCTTTCTTTCTCTGCAAAGTGCCCGGATAGAAGGCCCCTTGGTAATTGCATTTTGACTCCATTGAAAGGCAATAACAGTAATAATAAATAATTAACAATAATAGGGTGTTGTAATGGCAAGTCACTAGTTGGGTGGATTACTTTAATTGTTAACTGCCCATGGTAGCCTCACTGCCAGATGGGAAGAATAAAAATCCAATAAACAAATAAACAAATATGGTGCTTTTCAGGGCAAACTCAACTAAAAATCAAAACAGATTCCAAGGCTGAAATGATATGTTACTTGAGAGATGGAGCTTCTGCCCTACAAGAACAGTAGAACTCATCTCCAGGATGTTAGACACACATACCCAGGTCAAAATAAGTGAGACAGTGTATTGGGCTGAAACACGGGCCACACTTTATTGAGTAAAATCGGGAGAAAAGTGAGTGCTGCCATGGGGTGGGGAACCATTGGCCCTGGAGACTCCGGGAGACCCCGCCCAACCTCATCATTAAGGCGGGTGAGTTCCACAGCCCCGATAGGGTGCCATACAAGAGCAGCATCCCCTCAGCCAGCCTAAGCTATACTATTCAGCTGGCCCTGGTAGGGTTAGAAAGCCTCCTTGCCCCGACTCCATGATCATGTTATCCGCAGAGCCATGGGGTTTGAGGGGCATTAACCATTTGGGAACTCACTGGATACTTCCATTAACTGCCCTACCCGCCGCAGCCATGGGCCAGCCTTAGTGCTCCAAATCCTGGTGTGCTGAAAGCAAAAGTGGTGGCTCTGCCTTGCTGTGCCAAACTGTGCAGCACGTGCCTGCTGAAGGGGGTGCCAATGAGGGCAGAAGGGGGGGTGACCTGCAGGCCAGGGCTGGTGCACTGGCGCTACCACTGGTATGGATCCCCTATGTGATGGTCCCTCAGTTTGATCTCCCAATGCTGATGCACCCAACTCCTAAACAGCTGAGCTTGTGCTATGGCTGTGCTATGGGCCGGCATTGTTCTGGTTTCTTCTGGGCCACTTCTTCAGTTGGGTTGCCCACATGGATGCCAAGGCCTAGATCCACCCAGCACCAATGTGACCTCCTCCATTGCTGCTGGCCAGAACAGAAAGAGGCCACATGGGTTGTGAGACCCTGTTATGTAGGGCCTCACCCCACACCCTCTTGTGAACCTCACAATGCCAGGAGTGTGCCCAAGTCTCATACTAATTCACCGGGGGGGGGGGGGGGCAAAGTGGTTCCGGCGCTGGACGAGATGGCGTCAGAACTATCATTAGCAAGCCTTCAACCTTTCAGCCTCTGATCTGGTCTTGATCCAGATGGGGATGAACAACACTTACCTTGCCCTGAACTGACCAATTTGTTCTATCATCTATCTATCTATCTATCCATCTATCTATCTATCTATCTATCTATCTATCTATCTATCTATCTATCTATCTATCTATCTATCTATCTATCTATCTGGGAGAGGGAGGAGACAGGCTTTAAAGCAACATGTAGTTCACCCTGATGAGCACCTTCTTCGTGTGAACCAAAGAGAATGCTTGAAAAGTGCAGCATTTCACATTAACAGCTTGACGCTGCCCATTTGTCTCTCTTTGAAAGTGCTTGCTGAACAGCTTGAAGCTACATTAACGTGCCCATTAATCACTTTCATAAGACTGGACATGTGCCACAACTCTTCTTACTTTGTAATCAAACAGGGGTGGTTTTCTTTTATTTCCAGCAAATTGATAGCAAATGGGGAAACATTCTGATGGCTCCTGCCACAGTGAGTATGGAATATGATAGACAGTTGCTTTTGTGCATACCTTCATATCTTGAAGAGAAACCAAACATGGAAAATCCTGATTCCCAATAACAAAGCTGGTGAAAATACCTACCCTTACTCACATCTTTTTTGCACCACACACATTCCTAGTAATATAGGTGAGGATATTTGATTATTTCTGGGAGTGGCTAGAGATTGACTTACTTCTTGCTTGTACTGCAAAACAAATATATAAACACTTACTGTCAGTAAAGTGGTGACCAGGCCAATTTCCTTAGCCGTGGAATGATGTGCTTTCCCAGGCAGAAGTTTTGGGAGTGGGTCTGATTTTGGCCAGGAAGAAAGGAAAGAAGGAAATTCTCAACCTCTGTCCAAGCCCTATAGAAAAATGGTGTGCTGCTGAATGCATTAAAGGTTAGGTAAAGTTAAAGGTTTTCCCTGCACATTGTGTTAGTCGTGTCTGATTCTAGTGGCAGTGCTCATCTTCGTATTGAAGCTGAAGAGCCAGTGTTGTGCAAGTCCATGGACATGTGGCGGCATGGCTGCAAGGAAACACTATTTTACTGTCTCCCTTTTAAGGAGTACCTATTTATCTACTTCATTTACCCC
>JAWVWN010005387.1:0-40698 GCA_037367305.1 Phrynocephalus vlangalii
TGGGTTAAAAAACGCGCTTTGGCCAGAAGCCTATTGGTGTTTGTGTGTAAGCTTTGTATAACATGCCGTGCTAAATTGCAGTAATTGATTTGAGGGCATGTCTGGTCCTGTGCTGGTAACAAGTCTCTTTCCAGCCTAGCCACCACACACGGTGGCAGGCTAGACAAACTTAATTTGAACATTCTAGCCATTATCTCAATTTCTAGACACCTTCGTGAAAAGGTTACTTGAAGATTTATCACTTGGGGGAAAACGGCCACCGCTGAGATTTCGTCACTAATAATACAACTGAAAGTGAGAGAGGGGAAATGCAAGTAGTTTTTAAAACGATGATTAGCGCTTTGCTCTAGGACAGTGTTGGTGAACCTATGGCATGTGTGCAAAGGTGGCACTCAGAGCCCTTTCTGTGGGCACCTGACATCGCCCCTTCACAGCCACCTGTTATTCAGGTTCAATTGCTGTAAGTAGTAGGGAAAGGGGTGCTCCTGTCAAAGGGGCAATAAAACCATCAAACACCGGAAGTCCCGCCCCCTAACCGGAAGTCCCCCCCCTTACCGGAAGTCCCCTCCCCCTTCCCGGGAAGCCCCTACCTTCCGCCCCCCCCCCTTTTCCCCGGGAAAACCGGAACCTTCCCGGGCCCTTTGCCCTGGAAGTGACGTCCTCTTCCGCCTGACCCGGATGGGGAGCCTTGCCCCCTCCCCCCCGACACGTCACGGGGTCCCCCTACCCCACCCGCAGGCATGCCCGGGCATGCCTGCCCCTAGGGCGCTGCCGTGGCTATGTGTTGCCTGGTCCTGTATTGCTGCGTGGCGCATCCCTGAGAGGCCTTTATAAGAAGAGGGGAGTGTTCTGCGGTGCCCGCCGCCGCCTTTCCGCTTTTCCTGAAACCGACTGGCCCATGGCCCCCGCCGTCCCGTTTAATGGGAGAAAGATGCGTCTTCAAGCAAAAATTTGGGTTTTCTCCAGTTCCCTAAGGACACCCCGGGACTCACCGCCGGAAAGCAGAGAGCGTGGACTCCCTCCGAGCCCGAGAGCCCGGACTCTCCGCCAAAATCCTGGACCCCGAAGATAGAGAGGCAGCGGTTGAAACCGAAAAGGCGTCTGCACCCCCACATGCACCAAGGGCCTATGGGATTTTCCATGCCCCTCTGCCCCCTAAGCACCCCATCGGGAAGCCCAGCTCTGCGCCCAAAAAGCCGCCAAGCCTGCCCTTAAACGCTGAGGAGACCCTGTTTTGGTCCGATTCAGATGATGGTTATGACCATGGACGTCCACCACCGAAGAGAAGGGTCTTAAGGCGTTATGTTAGCTCAGATTCTGACAGCGACCTTACAAGCGGGTCTAACAAGGAGAATGCTGCCCCTGATACGGGGACTTTCTAAACACGGTAAGGCCCTGTTTTTTAAATCTAAGTTCATATTGTGATACTGTGTCTTGTGGCAAGGCTGCAGGTGTTGTGCGGCTTTAGAGTTTGGGGTGTGCTATGTATCTAATTACTTTGGGAATTTTCCTTTTATAATTAAAACCAGCCAATATTTATGTTTTACAGGCCAAAGATTTGCCCCCAAAGGTAACCCCAAAATCCCCGAACGCAAGAGAAGGGCTTTAAGGCGTTATGTTAGCGCAGATTCTGACAGCGACCTTGCAAGTGGCTCTAACAAGGACAATGCGCCCCCGAGTCAGAAGAATCTTCAAACACGGTAAGGAGCTGGCTGGTGGTGTTTAGAGGATGGGTGTGTGTGTTAGGCATTTCATTACTTTGTAGCTTGCTTTGATAATTAATTTTTTATTTGCTATTTGCAGGAATTACCCCATAAAACATTGAGCAGATTGCTCCAAAATAGACCTGCCAGAAATTAAGGGGAGAAAGAAGCAATATATGAAGAACATTGTGCATACAACAGTCGCTGTTATATTATAAAAATTATATATCAGCATATCAGAAACAATCTTGCGATGGCTGCCCAAATAATTTGGAAAACCGGGAATCGCATTCGTGTATAACCTCAACCGTTGCATCCATATCAAGACTACTTCGTTATCTTTGTGCCAAAATATTTTCAAGACTGTCATCCTACCGCCCATCTTAATTGCATATTGTTGCAATACCCTGATATTGACAGCTGAAAATATTAATGAGATATTAAACGTTGTATCTAAAATTTCCAAGGCAGAAAAACCATATTCATTCCTCAAAAAATGTTAAGACGACTGACCCCTTGCTATTTCAAAATTTTACTCTGTGGTCACTGCTAGAAATGTCAGTGAATTTTTTAAAATAAAATGCTCTTACACATATTATTTTTCTTTCGTTTTTTATTGCATTGCTTTTAAAAAGTTAGCCATGGCGGGTTCTTTGATATGCTCTCTGGATGGTGTCGCTGTGGGGAAATTCCACATGCAGCCAGGCTGGTCTCTTAAATTTGTTTCTTGTGTGCAGCATCAGACCCTGGAATAGCCGGGTGTTTAGAGGTCTCTTTTTTGTAGGGGGTTGACTTTCGGGTTTTTTCTAACTGCTCTCTAACGATGAATTACCCAAAAACAGATGTGGGCACATTTAGTTCTGCCAATGCTTTAAGAAATACATCCCAGCCTTTAGGGCGCTTCTTCTCAGAAATAATATTAGTTTGGGGGGCCCCCTTTTAAAATCAGGTCGAAAATGTGAGACCCTGGTAAGGCGTTCCGTGATACACAAAGGTGCCTCGCTGATCCCAGCTAGAAATATCCTGATGCTGTTTTTATCTTGTTCAGCAAATTTCAGCTTTTTTCTTAAACCTTTCCCGGGGATCCCTTCTAAAACTTCTGGAAAAAATTGTATCACTCTCAGGCTGTGGGGATGTGGAGGGACAGGTTGGGAGGTTGGGATTTGGGGGGATGCAGACATTTTTTCCACATCATCATCTTGTTTTTTTAGTGCTAAGTACGCTGTAGAACCCCTGTGTAGATTTTTATTTTTTTCATACTCTGACAGGCCCAGTCCTTAAGGAATCTCCCTCATCTCGCGTCAAAAACGT
Source organism: Phrynocephalus vlangalii (assembly GCA_037367305.1). Lineage (NCBI taxonomy): Eukaryota > Metazoa > Chordata > Lepidosauria > Squamata > Agamidae > Phrynocephalus > Phrynocephalus vlangalii. The sequence goes on from JAWVWN010005387.1 coordinate 3,015, forward strand.
CTCATGGTTGGGGTTCTAATATTTTCTGGGACACCCCGAAGCTGATCAAATTTGAGCGCTGGGCACTAGATAAAATTTTTTCAGCATATTCCATTACTTGTTAGTTAAAAGACCCGTTATTTAGGGGGACCGCGATGCTTAGCAGGGGGCCCAAAAAACCCTCCGTTTTGTTTGAAAATGTATTTTCTCCTTTCAGGAGAGCCTCTTGTTACCCAGGGTTTTAATCAGAGCACGTTTTTTCCTTAAGACCCCCAACGGCTTGGGTTTTTAGGGCAAGATTACCCTTTAAAGTATTCAGAGCAATTTCTGAAATGGCTGTTCCCCAAATCATCTGAGGAAACCGCATAAAATGGTTTTTCTCTGGCGCAGGGGCGCCTAATAAGGATTTTTAAGAGGGGAAGATTTCGCCGTATACATGCTGACATGTTGGTGGGGAGAGGCGCTGTGACCAATAAATAAAATAGACTCATCGGGAACCCTTTTTGTTCTTTTTCACTGTATACACTGCAGGCCAGTCCAGGTGGGAATAGACCCGTTTCTCAGTCTGCAAGACTCAGGGGTATTTGGGTTTAAATCCACCAGCAGATAGCCATGGGTTTTTTGGTAGAAATCTGAAAAAAGCCTCCAGGGAAAAAGGGAAAACTTTTTGGGGGTCATTTTGCCGTGCTAACGTAGCAATTTGAAATTTTTATCTCTTGGGGTTTTTAAAAAGCACCATATATTTAGCATTTAAGCTGATGGTTCTGTTGCTTTTACCACGGCAGAAAATATTCTGTGTAAGAAAAAAATACACTCACATTTCTGTGGTGCACATATTGCGTGAAGAGTTTTCAACCCCCTTATTATCAGCAGCACAATTCATCAAATCGTCTATAATTAAGAAGTTTATTTTATCGGGGGGTAACAAGACATTATCAGCAAAGTTTTCGGGCAATCCTTCTACAAACTTAATAAATGAATATTTACAAAATTTAGGTCTTTATACAGAGGCTGCCAGCAACGTAACACCATACAACATTCTCAGGCATTTCAGAAAATACATAACGCGCATTCCCCAAACATGTTTTTTTACAAAGAAGGTTTTTCCCACAACCAATGGGTCCCGCGAGAATGGCTGAAAAAGGATGGTTCCACAGAGTGCTCCTTTTTAGTATCCATAAGGGACCGTTTTAAATCCGTCCGTAATCACTCTTTTGGGTCATACACTATTTTTGTGTTTTTCTTAAAGTTTTAGTGGGGATGAGCCACTGTCGTTTATTCTCACAATGCCGGCTGTTCTACAACTATTTCACGAGGGGGGTTATCTTTCTTGTCTGAAACATAGGCAAACACGAGGTCTTTGAAGAGTGTCAAAATTAATTTTCTCCTTTTTTGCCACATTCAGTGTGACCCCTTTGACTTTCACACAGGCACTGCCCCCGACAATGTGTAAGCGTAGCTCTTGGGGCCCTGTTGAAACAAAACGAGTAATGTGCTCCCCCTCGGGTTTAATCTCACTGGTTAAGTCACCAAGATAATCCCCCGGGGGGGATTCCAATCGCCCTCCCTGTGAAAAAAAATAACAGAGTCTGTATCATGGTAGAGGACCCTGTCCTGCAGCCGGTTCCAACAGTTTATAAAGTTCCAAAGGGGCATATGCAGTTGTGAAACGGGCTATGAAGGGATTTTTCATACCTGAGGTTGTCATTCTGTCTGTGTTATGCTTCCAGGTTACGCAGGCCGCATCATCATCAGAAACCCAAACACTTTGAAACTGAAAATGTTTCTGAGAACAAGAGATTGAAAACCTGTCTGGGTCCCTTACTACTCTGTTTAGGGAGGTTTTGTCCCTGGCCAAATTTTCCCCACAGTGAGTTTAAAAACTATTAGCATCTGCCTCTTTGGCAGGGTTCGGCTCTATTTTTTGCGGGTAGCAACACCCCCCTCTTTTTCGAGGTAATCTGCTATATATTTATCTTTATCAGCCTCTGTGACACACATGGGGAAAACCTGATGCCTCCTGTTTCTGCCGCAGGTGTGTCTTCATATAATTCAGAAAACAAATCACCCGATCTCTGAGAAAAATGCCACACTTCAAAGATTTTTCCAACCCTGTACCCCTTCTCTATAGCAACATTCATCTCTATAGTGCACCAGGTCCCTGTTAAAGCCCGCTCATCATCTGAATGATTGCATGGTTCTAGCTGGCGGAGTTCTGCACATCTAGTGCACAGCACAAACATGAGCTTTCCACCTACCCTCGACGTAACACTGGGAAGAAGAGACCTCTTGGCGGTTAAACTTTGGCTTTTATCAACCCGAAATAATCTGTAGGAGAATCAAAGTTCTCATGGACTATTATCGGATGTCCAAGGGGGTTACTCTCTGTTTTTTTGTACATGGGGATAAAGGGACGTGAAATCATAATAACGAATCTCCTCCCCCTTCGCCGGCTTTTTAGTACAAACACACTGCATTTGTACGTCCCCCAAAGAGGGAAATCCCTCAGTTCTAAGGGCTCTGGAAACTGTGGGGTTTGGCAAGGAAGTTTTGGACTTCTTTGTCAGTTTTTATCATGTTTTTCCACTCATGCTCCATACCGATCTCACTTCATAACCCATGCTTTTCAGGATTGCTGTCCGTTTCCTCAGAGCATTATGAAGCTGCCTGTAAGTTTTACCAATCAAGGGGTTCCAGTCCTCTGCAGGGTAGCAGAGGGGGCACCCGTAAATAAAACAACCCAGAAATTCCAGACAGACTGCTGACCATTTACTACAGCATACCCCATCAACAAAATATTGACCCACCTGAACCTCGCCCCCATTTAAGGCATGCTGAATCTCTAGGTTTTCTTTATGTTTAAGGTACAGCAACCATTGGATGGCAGGTGTTGAGTATCTTTTGCCCTGGTGGTGATAATTATCTGCAGGTGGTATCGCTATGGAATCTTCCGGCATAAATTTGAACCTTACATGGCTAGGCTCACGCTGGCCAGAGTTAGGTATTGGAGGGGGTCTATGGCATAATTTCAGTTTCTTTTTTTTCACAAACTTTTTAAGGTCAGCGTCATGATTTCGTGGCGATATTTTGTACAAGCCTGCACCAGGAAAATGTACTTTCCTGCTTGCAATAATGTGCTATCTCTTTTTTCATGTCGAATGTCTGCATTTTTTTCCCTTTTCATACCATTCTAAAAAGCTTTCTGCTCAGCAGGCATCATGTACTGCAGCCCGTAGTCTTCTGGCGGGGGCAAGGCCCTACATAATTTACTATTTTCAGGCCTGTTAAAATAGTGTGGGAAATATCCTTTGCCCCCCGAAAATCCGAGCGTTTCGGAAGCTTAGAGAGCCCGATGGGCAAATGGCTGAGTGAATTCCATGAATTTTTTTGCTGGGCCTTTAACGTTGACACAGAGGAGTTTCCCACCTTGAGCTATGATATCTACACCCAGTTTTTTTTTAAACCAGCTGGTTAAGCATGAAATAACAGTCTAACCTTTGGAATAATGGGCTATGAAAGTAGTACCGCTAAAACATTATCTCTAGTGAATGTCAATATAAAGTCTGCTATGCCGGACTCTCCTTTGAACTCCCAAGTCCGACCATAAGGCCAACGTCTCAACCTTTTTCTTAGCACTCCTTACACCAAGGATCTTCTCCTCCTCCACCTCCTCCTCCTCATCCGTCTCAATCTCATCCACCTCAACCAGTAGCAGCATTTTTTTCAGGGAGCAAAATTATTTCATCCTGAAAACATTCCACATTTTCCCACCAAAAGCCTCAGCAAAACAGTAAGTAGCTACATGTACGCCTGTGTCTTGTTGTGCCCGATGTCATAAAATTATATATTGCGTTGAAATTTCGGGGTATTAACAGGTTGCTAATGCATAGATGTTTTTCATCATCCTCTTTTAAGATATCCCAACATATTGTGCATTGACGCCCTCGGCAACTGGCATTTGTTATGGATCGTACTTTTGATAATGCCTACATTGTTTACAATTTATCTTAAGCACACAGGGCACTTTACCTTCTGAGCCAGTTTGTCATGAGCTTTTAAACATCAGCTGTTTGGGCAGAGCAGTTTGCAACAACCGCATCTCTGCTGTTCATCAAATTTGGGGGTTTACAATCCTCTTTAAAAACACATCCTACAGAAAAATAGGCAGCGATGTGTATGTTGATAGAGTTTGTTACAATAGGAGCAGTAATTTTTTGAACCAAAAGCCCCTTACATTAAGAACACCATATAATGACTATCATACAGGAATAGGGTATGGTTTGGGCATAGCGCTGAGTCCCCGACTTAAATAAGCCCCAGCCATCCTTATTATAAAGAGCAATTTGGATATTCCGCTGTAGATGGTGTTCAAATAGCCCAATGTCATTCAAAGACACCTGTTTCTGCTCAGGCCACCCAACCTCCTGACAGAGCTGTTTAGCAGCTTCACCAGCTCAGTGTCTGTAGGTATTGCACCACAATCAGCATGAGTTTATGACAGCAGACAAACTTCCTGCGAAACAGAGCATGCCATCCACACTCTTAAAATCTATCAGATTTTTGCCTCTTTTTAGCAATGATGTTGCTGTATGGTATAGTTTTCCCAAGCGTCTGTTTGGCCCTACCCGCCGCCTCTTGGTGGTTTAAAAATTGTAAACAACTAAACGTAAAGCACCCTCTTTTACAAAGTTCCATGTTGCCCTGTAACAAATTACTCATATTTGTTAGGAATGCCTCAGGGTCCAAGGCTTCTTTTGACTGTTTTACTGATATAAAGCATCTCTCATGTTCCCACCCTCAAGCCCCCTCTGAACAAAATCTTCAGGGTCAATGTTCTGGTTGATTATCATTAAGCACCTTGCTGTACGCATTATAAAGTGCTGCCATTGCATCAGCATGGGAAAACCAATATGCTCCAGATTAACAAAGCGGAAAATAATACCCCTACGCTTTAGCTTATACTGTTCCTGCACCCAGTCCATGTTCTAAAAAATTTCAGCATAAACAGGGGAGCTTGCTGACCGGATGATCATTGTCTTTTACAGAATCTGGAGATTCCCCAAAACCTCAACCACTGGATGCTGTGAGGTCTTAGAGAACAGGGCTGTGAAGATTCACCAACCTCAACCTCTGGATGCTGTGAGGTTCTAGAGAACAAGGCTGTGAAATTCACCAACCTAAAACCTCTTGGATGCTGTGAGGTTTCTAGAGAACAGGGCTGTGAAGATTCACCAACCTCAACCTCTGGATGCTGTGAGGTTTCTGGGAGAACAAGCTGTGAAGATTCACCAACCTCAACCTCTGGATGCTGTGAGGTTTCTAGAGAGCAGGGTGTGAAGATTCACCAACCTCAACCTCTGGTTGCTGTGAGGTTTCTAGAGAAAAGGCTGTGAAAAATTCACCAACCTCAACCTCTGGATGCTGTGAGGTTTCTAGAGAACAGGGCTGTGAAGATTCACCAACCTCAACCTCTGGATGTGTGGGGTTTTTCTAGAGAAAAAGGGTGTGAAGATTCCCCAAACCTCACCTCTGGATGCTGTGAGGTTTCTAGAGAACAGGGCTGTGAAGATTCACCAACCTCAACCTCTGGATGCTGTGATGTCTCTAGAGAACGGGGGCTGCTGAACATTTGTGGGGTTATGGTGTGAAAGCAGGCCTGGAACGCTTTTTGCGACGTGAAAGAAACTTTTTAGCATTTTCTCAGCAGTTGCTAGCTATACCCCTACAAGACTGACCCCCTCTGGCCAAGACTTTTTTCTTTTTCAGGGTTTCTTTTCTTAAAATAGCTATAACCCCCGCCCTCTTTGATAATAACATGCATACAGATTCAACATGATAACCTTCCATGGTTTTAATAGAATCACTTTCATTCATGGCTGACAATTGTTGCTCAAGACTTTTAGCATATCGCGAAAGCTCCATGAGAGAATATGAAGTGGTATTTAACAAAGCCAAGCATACTTTCTAAAACCTTATAAATGGTTTTTGGTTTTTGTTGAATCAGTGTCATGGCTGTTGTTAGCTGGATGAAATGGAGCAGCCATCGTAGAGCTGCCTGGAGAGTTGCTTCCTTTCCACAGGGACACCCGGGTATTGGTGGGTCGGGAAAATGGGGTTTGCATGCCCTTTTGCATGCTGGATCTTTTATACTTCCTAAATAAATGATACGACAGCAATAATCAATTTATCTCTAGTTTTCTAAACCCCACTAACTGCTTCTGAGACTCTTTACACACACACACACACACACACACACACACACACACGCACACGCACACACAACACTCACACACACCACACACCACACACACACACACACACACACACACACACACAACACACACACACACACACTCTCACCGGAACTTTTCCGTTTCATGCTGCCGGGGTTGACCACCGCGGATGAGGAATGAAACAGTTTTCATTTTGTCTGAAATATAACAATGAAATTTATTGTTGTTAGTCTGTAGTATAACAAGGATTTTGTGCCTCTTTGTATTTACTGCCATACCAGAATATTAAAAGGGGAACTACTCACCTGAACTTTTCCGTTTCATGCTGCCTGGGTTGCCCACCGCAGGATGAGATGAACAGTTCATTGTTGTCTGAAATATAACAATGAAATTTATTTTTGTAGTCTGTAGTATAACAAAGGATTTTGTGCCCTCTTGTATTTACTGCCTACCAGAATATTAAAAGGGGGAACTACTCACCTGAATTTTTTCCGTTTCATGCTGCCTGGGTTGACCACCGCAGGATGGGATGAACAGTTTCATTTGTTGTCTGAAATATAACAATGAAATTTTATTGTTGTAGTCTGTAGTTTAAAAAAGGGATTTTGTGCCCTCTTGTATTTACTGCCATACCAGAATATTAAAGGGGGACCTACACACGTTTTGAGGACCTTGTCAAGGGCTGAGGCGAGGGCATTTTCCTGAATTCTTCTTGTGTTGTGCTCGAATGGGGATCATTGCCTGAAATATAACAAATATTTTTACAGGGGTGTGTCAGTAAATACCCCACCCGCCCTAAGCTTATTGCCAATGCAGAATTTATAAGGAGGTTGTGAAATAGTACCTTTTTTTGAGGATCCCTTCATTGGAGAGGCATCAACAAAGTCACCGCTAAATATTTTTTCTAAAACATTTAAAAAAATGCCACTAAAAATCACAGGTCCCATGTAATACGCAAACAACACATGATCCCCACCCCAAAATATATTGCAATGACATTTTATTTAAAAAACCATTTTTGTGATAGGGATAACTGACCTAAATCTTTTCCCAGGGGTGGTGCGAGTCCCCAATTTTAGGGGTTTCATTTGGGAGAACAGGCGGCGGGGGGGGCCGACCTGAAAAAGGTTTGCAAGTTACCAACATGACCCGTGCACATGCTTAAGACACAGTATGGCAAGCATCACCCATTCTGTACTCAGCAAATACCTAATGCATGCTTGCTGCAGCTATTTTATCGAAAATGAGAAACAGCAACCCCATCATCAAATGCATCCTCTGAACGAAAGCCTGAATAATATTTTAGAAGAATGCTGCCTCTATACAGCCCAACTTTGAAACCAAGATTCACATTTATTTGCAGGAGTTACAGCTGCGCAATATTAGTGAAACTGCAGCCTGTTTTATGAAGACTGCTGCAGTCACAGTTTCTGATAATCAGATGAATTGGGGCGCATATTAGCATTAATAATGTACGCTGCCTGCTTGTAAAACAATTTCAACAAAAACCCTGGTGTTTTGTCTAAAAACATGTCAGTCAAATGGGGAAAATGCGTGACTGAATTTTTAACAGCCCCTAAAACCTGGCTTTTGGAATCTGGAAACTTGGGTAAGTATATTTGAAAGAAATTACCCCCCCCATGATTCTCTTACAAAGTATGAAATAGTATTATGACACAGTCTTCCCCACCCCCTTTTCTCATGCAGGGAAAATGGGCTGGCAGCAATATTAGATACCCACAAAAAGGAAACATCCAGCAACTAATTTTCTGAGAAAACTTATGATCAACCTCTTTTATAAAGTATTTTTAAAAAATTCTCTAAATGCTGTAAGCTTATAATCACAGAATAAAGTTTTGAACCATATGAAACGCATGTGGGCTCATTAATGTTGAGACACATTTTTAACTGGTCCAAGATTTAAACATTTAAAACTACCTAATTTGGAAATAAATCCATTTAATTTTCCCATGATCCATAATTAAATGCCTTCTAAACACGATTTTCAAAAGAATAACCATAATTAACAAAACCCATCAACAGATTTCTAAAACCGCACATAATCCACATAAAGCAAATGCGAAAACTCACCCTTGTCACAGCTTTGAAGTTGGAATATGCTGCATAGATCTAGGCTCCTCAATGGGTATACTTCCAACCACAACCAGGGGGGGATATTTGTACAAAGTCTGTATTTCATTGGTTTTAAATTTTTTAAAAGGGCCCCCAATGGGTAAGAGCTGCTTGTAAAAGATGCGAAACTCTGATTTTGAGGATCTGTCTGGTATCAGTGTAAATATTTTGAAATAGCCCCATCAAGCAACAATGGTTTCTGTTTTTTTTTTTTTTTTTCAAGACATACAATTCAAGAAACCACCTGGCTAACTTTTAAAAATACATTGCAATAAAATACAAAAGAGAATGATATGTGTTACAGCATTTATTCAATAAATTCACAGACATTTATGCAGCTTTCAAAAACTCTTTTTTGGCTGTAATATTTTTCTAACTTGGGTCAGAAAAAACACGGCTAAATTATGCAGTCAGGCCGAAACAGGGAAATTTTTTTATATTTCCAGTCTCACAGTATCTAGAGATTTTTTCCTTCTGGTTGAAGGTCCAGTCAAATGGGTACTGATGTCTTTTCCCCAAGATATGCCTAAATTTAACAGGCTGTCATCCCCAATTCCTGGGCCAGACAAAATGTATCATTATCGCACATTTTGGGCTCTCAACCCAGAGCCTGCTTGTCAGTGGTCAACAGGCCAAAATTACCTTTAAACAAAGAGCTCTGGGTGTTAGTGCACAAAAGGATATGGAGCTCCTCTCCAAAAACAGAGCCCTAAGCTGGCTATCTAAAAACAAAATGGTGTTCATGTGCGAGAAGTATCTAACAATTAGTTTACCTTATTCTTTGAGGAGAGCCTATACAGATTAAGATTCGAATTCTTGGGAAACTTTAATAAATTTGTCCGTTTTCAAAATTACCTACCACGAGAGAACATATATCTACAGCGCACCCGCTTTTAGAAGATATTGCCCATTTTTTTATTTGATTGTGACTTATATACAGCCCTCAGACAGTCTTATTTAAACAAAAATGATGGCCAAAATTGCCCATTGGAATGTGAACTTTCAGCTCGCCTTTTTACTTCAAAGCTCAAACATGAGGTTGTGCATGGTGGTCGCCAATTTCATATGTAAGGGAGCCAGAGTAAGACCTTCCCATAGTGATCAAAAAGGCATTTACTGTAGGGGCGACGCTGACTCTTGAATGAAACATTTTGTTTTGGCTACCCTAACTTTGAAAAACTGTTCAGTCACAAATTGTATTTTTTGTATCTTTCTGGACTTACGTAGTTTTAGTACTTGATATGGCCCGAACGGCTAAACAATAAAGTTGTTGTTGTTATTTAATTCTAGCCATTTCAATGATTTTATTGTCCTCAATACAAGCATTGGGAATAACAGTCCTTGTAACACATTTTGGCCAATGAGGTGGGGCTGCTAGCCAACTTTTGCATACATGCACCTTGCTGACAGACAGTTTCTGTGAGATATTGTAACAATGGCCAAGAGTTGATTTTTGCGGATGGTTAATAGTCACACTGCTACCAGGCAAAGAATCAGCTAAAAACACACATTCATTGATGTAACTGAAAAACAAAAGAGTTCTGTATTTTTTAAGAGATTCATTTCAAGGAAACCAGCAGGGGGGGCTAACACCAGGGCAAGAATCAGCTAAAACACACATTCATTGATGATACGAAAAACAATGAGTTTCTGTATTTTTTAAGAGATTCATTTCAAGGAAACCAACAGGGCTAACACCAGGGCAAGAATCAGCTAAAACACACATTTATTGATGAAACTGAAAAACAAAGAGTTTCTGTATTTTATCTATAATTAAAATCATGTAATTTCCCGTGTACCTCTGCAATATTTTTTTTCAAGATAGCCCCTTTTTATAATGATCACAATAAAAACCAAAACGATTAATTTTGTATAACAGCCTTTTATTTAGGAAAAGAATTACATCATGGATTGCACGGGGGCAGGCAGGCCTGAACAGGATTTAAAAGGGGCACCTGTGTTTAGTTTTTCTAATGCTTCTTGACAAAGCTGACTACCATCGTATCTTGCCCAAGAATCGCCAGTGACATTTTAATATTTTTGGAAAAGAAAGCCTTTTGTTCTGTTCTGTAAAAAGAAGACACAGTGATAGCCGCAGGTGGCAGCTAAGGGATGCTGCAAACTGACTCCTTTGGTATGTTATCTCATTGGTCTGCCTCATTAAAAGTCATAATGTCTTCAGGAAATAGCGGATTATTTGGGCCTGCTCCATTTTGAATCAAAAAACTCCGCGGGGGGGCCCTGTTCTGGTAGATAGATAGCCAGCCAGTGTTCGCCAGGCAGTGTGTGAGGATGGGTGTGACCACGATCCCAGCTGGCCGCTTGGTAATACCCCCCGGGGTAGCATATCACTGGGATAATACACCTGCAAAGTATTTGTTTTTATGTAAATAAATTCAATATCTGGACTGTGTTCATCTTCACATGTAATTTAAAGGACGTTTCTGCTGTGATTAATTTCAATCCGTTGTTTAAATACCCCATATAAAATCAATTAATAGTGTTGGAAGGGTAAAAGCAAATCGGATCTCGGCTCTGAGGTTACCTGTTCTGATCGAGAATAGTGATCAGAGCAGGCCTGATCAGGGGTGAGGTCAAAAACATACAGTGTGTACCCCTGCAAAAATTAGTGAGGGTTAAGAGCTATGTCATAATCTTTCATGGTTCTCCCCGTGGCTTTGGCGAATTGCATGTATTCCCGCACACATATGTTGTCCCCGAAAATTAGGCTGTAGAGGCTTTTATGGGGTCTGAACTCCATCCACATACACGCTACAAAATTGACGTTGTAGTGTTTAAAGTTGAAGGGGTTTCGTGTGTATTGACCGCTGAATGCCTCATTGTCAACAAAGCCTATGACCAGTTTCTTAGGCAGTTGCCCCAAAAAAAGATTTTCTTGGGTTTCAGACAAGACTCCCAGCAGCTATGCTGAAAACTTTCATTCCAATCCGCTCAAAAGATACTTTGCATTAGAGGTAAGAAGCGCTTCACTGTGCCCTAGACGACCACCGGGGGATACTTTCACTCTTTTAACAAACAAAGCTGCATTTAAAATATGTACTGTATAATTTTGCATTGTCCCTCTCCACTCATCAAACAGAATGCATCCTTGCTGGTGTGAGTTTGATCTTCACATCTACACCATTCAGCAGCATTTTGTCCTGGAAAAATATATCGCTGTGTAATGGGCCCATCAGATCCCAGGTCCGGCTAACCGCTGTCTGATGTGCTCTAAAATTTAAAGCCCCAGTTTCCCTCACCAGCTGCAGGCTTGTTTGATTCCCCTCGTTTGTTTGGGCATCTTTATAAAAACCACCCGCTGCAAATTGTGTACTCAAGGCATCGGTGCTGTAGTTCAGAAGCAGTTCTAAAATGGCTCGGTAGGGATAACATGCTTTTCGTTTTTAAATCCCCCCCTTCTTTTTAGGGACATGAGACCCTAACCTTCTTTGGGGGTTTTCACCTTTTTTTATAACATGACCCCACCTTTCCCTCTCCAGCTAAATTTTGCATGGGGTGTCTTTAACATGAGGTTTTAAAAATTTTGAAACCCTTGTAGTTCTTCGGGGTAGAATGTCCCCACAATAGCATCACCATTGGGAATCTGATAAAGGTTTTACGGGTCTCTTTGCTTTTTTTATAACCTGATCCATTTAAATATCTCTGTAGTGAAATTCGTTCATAACCCTTATCGAACACCCCCTTTATTTTTTAAACCCTGACATGGTCTCCTTTTCTGAAAAAGCGGCCTCTCCTCTTTCGTTTTGCAGAGGTCCCATAGATTGTTTTCCAGATGGCCAAAGAGTTGTGAGGGGTCACATCTACAGGCCTAGCCTTGATATTCTGTGCATGCGTGATTATAGCTTTAGGAGCTGAGGTAATTTCATCCATATATTTGTACGTATTATTGGCTGTGAAATTTCCGCCACATTTTTGTTTTTAAAGTTCTGTTTTAAAACCCTTCCACAACACCAGCCTTGACCTCATTATTGGTGACAAAGTGGGGTATCCCCTGTTTTTAACAGCAGGCTTACACTTATTAGGAACTCTAACCCCCCTATCTGTTTGAAGCGTCTCGGGATGTCTATGGTTCTGTTTGAAAATGGCCCCTAAAGCTTTGGACACCTCCCGCCCCGTCTTGTCTTTGAGAGCCACAGCCCAGGCATATTAGATAAAATATCAATGCATGTTAAAAATGTACTTGTGCCCTGTTGTACTCTGAAAATTGCTGCATATCTACCAAATCCGCCTGCCATTGTGCATCGACTCCTGAGACAATAGTCTTGTTTCTTTTAAAATGTATTCGGGCGGGCTTATGGAGTGTTTTAGGGATCCTGATCAGAAAGCCATCGAGAAAAAATCCTTGACCCTTAATGATTTGATTGCGCTTTTTTTTGCCTCACTAAATAGAGGGTAACACCTCCAAAACTTCCTACAGAATCCGGTGTATAATATAAATTTTTTTAGAACATCCCCGTGGTCAGGCATCTTAGCAGCCCACAGACATATGAACACAGATTAAGGGTTAAATAAACTTTATTCACAAGAGAATAAGGCTGGGCATTTTTTTAAGATTTCAAGGCTTTACCAGACTTTAATATGTTTTAATATTTGCAAATAATAGGACGGAAAAGGCTATTTTCTAAGTTTTTAAACATAAAGACGACAATTTTTGAATAAGCTGTTTTTATTCCTCAGAGTATATGTTTGAAACCACTTGAAGCGCAGAATTTTTTCACATGCTATGACTTCTCGGGAGATTCTTTTTTTCCAGCAAAAGTGTCCTGTTTGAAGAGCATTAAACAGCCTCTTAGTTTTAAAATTTTGCAGCCCCCCCCCACAGCCCCGAACGAGAGTTATAAAACAATTTAATGAAAAAACTCACCTCGGCCGCTGAACCGCTCTCATAAACCCCCATCTGCAGAAGTCCAATATCCTCTTGTGGCTCCTCTAGAGCCCCAGGTTCGGAACCATCTGAGCATTCACTCCCAATTTCTCTTTTGGTTTCTGCCGTCTGCTCTTACCCCATGAGGACAATCAAAACTCAAGATCGGACCAAAACAGGGTCTCCTCAGCGTGAAGGGCAGGCTTTGGGCGGCTTTTGGGGCGCAGAGCTGGGCTTCCGCGATGGGGTGCTTAGGGGCAGAGGGGGATGGAAAATCCATAGGCCCTTGGTGCATGTGGGGGTGCAGACGCCTTTTCGGGTTTTAACCGCTGCCTCTCTATCTTCGGGTCCAGGATTTTGGCGGAGAGTCCGGGCTCCAGGCTTCGGAGGGGAGTCCACGCTCTCTGCTTTCGGGGTGAGTCCGGGGTCCCTTAGGGAAGCTGGAGGAAAACCCATTCTTGCTTGAAGACGCCCTCTTCTCCACATAAACGGGCGGCGGGGACCATGGCCAGTCGGTTTTCAGGAAAAGCGGAAAAGGCGGCGGCGGGCACCGCAGAACACTCCCCTCTTCTTATAAAGGCCTCTCAGGCATGCGCACACGCAGCAATACAGGACCAGGCAACACATAGCCAGCGGCAGCGCCCTAGGGGCAGGCATGGGCCCCGGGCATGCCTGCGGGGTGGGGTAGGGGGACCCCGTGAGCGTGTCGGGGGAGGGGGCAAGGCTCCCCATCCGGGTCAGGCGGAAGAGGACGTCACTTCCAGGTCAAAGGGCCCGGGAAGGTTCCCCCTTTCCCCGGGGAAAGGGGGGGGGGGCGGAAAAGGTTGGGACTTTTGGTAAAGGGGGGGGCTTTCCGGGGAAGGGGGGGGAAAATTCCGGTAAAGGGGGGGGGGGCCTTTCCCGGGGGTTTTTAAAAGGTTTTAAAAACCCCTTTTGACAGGAGCCCCCTTTTTCCCCACAAATGTGTATTTTTACTTTGAGCCAAAAATTTGTGGGTTTTGAAATCACAGTTTTTTTGGGGATCGGTCTCTTTAAAACTCCCCCTATTACTGCTCTAAAGGAAATTGCGGGGGTTTTTTAAGAAAAGAGCAAAAAAGACAAACCCCTCACCGTTTTCCCCGTATTAGCATGTTGCCCGGGCAGTCTCCCCCCCTTGCCTTGCAATGCCCCGGGGTTTGGGCCCGGGGGGTTTCCCAACCCCCTTTGGGGTATGGGGCAGTGCAGGGGGCCCCCTTTCTTCTTTTTCAAACCCCGGAGACACCCCAATTTTCCCCCGAAAGTCCCTCCTGTTGCCCGTTTTTGGGACAGGGAAATTTAAAAAAAAACAAACCCAAAAAAAATGGGCCATGGGGGAAATGGCTTGCCCACCAAAAAAGCCAAACAATTTCCCCCCTTTTCTCTTTTTGGCCCGCCTTTGGGGTGCAAAAAACCCAAGCCCAAACCCACTGAAAGAAAAGGGAAAACCTTCCCAATTTTGCCCCTTTTTTTAAAGGCCCCCCGCAGGGAGGCCCAAAAAACCCGAAGGGCCTTTTTCCCTGGTGCTGGGCCTCCCAAAAAGGGAAAAAAGGGAAAAACCCTTTTAGGATAGATGGCCCAATTTTAATTTTTTAAAAAGAAAGGGGGAAACTTTTATTTTTTTTGGCTTCATTTAATTTTTGAGCAGTGGGGGTGGGTTTGGGGTAATTTTTGGTGAACCAATTGGGTGTTTGTTTTAAAATTTAAAAATTTTTGCTAAACAGAAGCGATCCAATTTTTCCCCTCCCAAAGGGGGTGGGGGGCCCTGAAAAGATTGGTTTACCCAAATGTAAAAGACACAAAAACACCCCCCAACACACAATTCCCCCGGGCCCGAAAATTTTTTGCAAACTGGAAGGCAAACCCGAAAAATATTTTTTTGTGTTTTCTGCTAGCAACCCCTTCAGGGGTGTGAGTAAAGGGAATTTTGAAGAAAAGGGCCCAAAAGCCCGGGTTTTTTTAAAATCCTTGCATTTTAGTATGCTTAAAAAAAAAGGAATTTTTAAATGCCCTTGCTGAGGTGGATACTACCCCGGGGGGAACATGAGCCCTTTTTTTTCAGCGACATAAAAAACCCCATTATCTTTCTTTCCCAAGGGTTTTTCTTTCCCCCCCAAGCTTTTTTTGCGAACCCCTTTGGGGGGCTTTTAAAAACTTTTTTTAGTTAGGTCGTTTTTTAATCCCCCTGGCATGGCATTTTTTTTCCATTTCTGGGGGGCGACCCCGGGGGCCTTTTGGGTTTTCATTAAAAAAAGGGGAAAATTTGAACAAGAGCCCTTTAACAGAAAAAAATTTGGTTCTTTTTTCCCGCCAGATGAAAACCCAGCTCCCAATTTTTTTTCCCTTTGGGCCCCTTGATTCCGGAAACCAGGAAAAGTTTCCCCGGCGGCCTTTAAATGTCAAAACCCACAAAAAAGGAGGCATCAAAAGGGCCCAAAAGGAACCCCTTTTCCCGCAAAAAAACAAGGGGGGATTTTTTGCGTGAAAAGGGAAAAACCTTTCAGCTTTTGGCCCCCCCCCCCGGGCCCCCTGGGTGAGATCGGCCCCCTTTGGGGGGCCCCGTTTTAAAGGGTTTTTTTTCTGGAAGTTTTTTTGGGCCTTTTCTACTGGGCTTTTCCCTTTTTTTTTTCTTGAAAAGGGGCGGAAATGTTTCGCTTTCTCATCCCAACCCGGGTTTGCAACAGTCCTTTTACGAGGGGCGGGGGTCGCTCCCCCCATCTTAAAAATAAGCGGGAAATCCTCCCGGGAAAGAGTTTTTTAAAGTTTTCGGGGCCCGGGGGGGAAGGGGGGGGGGGAAAGGGAAACCCCCCGGCCCCCCAAAAAACCCCCCCCCCTCGTGGCCCCCCCCCCCCCCCCGGGTGTGAATGGGGAGGCGGAAGGGGGGGGGGCCCCGGGGGGAAATTTCCCCCCCCCGCCCCTTTTTTTTGTTTTTCCCCTCCCCAAACCTGTTTTTAGCCCCCCCGGGGGGCCCGAAAAGAGGAAGAGGAGGAAAGGAAAGGGGGGGAGGAAAGGGGGAGGCCCGGGGGCCCGGGGGGCCCCCGGTGGAGGCCCCAGCCCCAGCCCGGGTGGCTGCAGACCCCTTTCGCATTGCCGGGCCCCCTCCCAACCCCCCTCAGCTTTGCCCAAGGGATGTTGGGGCCGCGGGCAGCCCCCCGAAAAAGGGGGGAGCCAGGCGTTTTACGCCCGGACCACCAAACCGCAACCAAAACCCCCCGCCGCCGCCCCCACGCCCCTAGAAACCCCGATTTGGGGGGCCCCCCCGGGCCCGCCGGCCGCCTCCCCGCTGCCCCTCCCCACGCCCCCCCCTCCGCCCCCCGCCTGCCCCCCGGGGGGCCACCTAGCAAACTCCCCTTGGGGTCCCACGGCCGGGGCCCGGGTTTTTGGGGGCCCCCCGAGCCGGGCCCCCGGGAAAGGGGGCGTCCCCCTTTTTTTTTGAAAAAAAACCCCGGAAAAAAAGGCTGGTCCCCCTCCGCCCGGTCGTCTTCCCCAAACTGCGGGGGGAGGCCCCCTCGCCCCGAGGGGGCCCCCCGCCGGGGAAGGCCCCCCCGGGCCCCCCCCACGGAGGGGGAGGAGGAGGAGGCCCCCCTTTGGGAACCCAAAGCGCCCGCGGCGTGGGGCCCCTCCAGGGGAAAAAGGAAAACGGCCCCCGGGGGAGGGAGCGCCGTCCCCCCGCTGGGGCGACCACCGGGCGGGCCGCTGGGGGGGGCCCGGGGCCCGCTTGGGGGGGTTTGGGGGGTGGAGGAAGGGGGGGGGGGGGAAGGACGGGAGGAGGGGAGCGGGCGGCGGCGGCACCCCGGCCGGGGGGTGGGGTTTCCCCGCGAGGGGCCGCGGCGAGGGCCCCGGGGGGAAAAGGGGGCCCGGGGGGAGCTGGCCTTGCCTTTTCCCCCGGGACCGGGTGGAAGGGTCCCCCGGGAGCAGTCAAAGCAGCAAAAGGGGCCCGCCCCCCCGGGGGGTTCGGCCGCCTCCGCTCGCCGAGCTCTGCTTCTCCTTCCCCCCCACCCCACCACCCCCCTCCCCCCTCGGGGAAAACCCGGCCCGCTTTGGGCGAGGGCCCGGGGGGGGGGAAGGGGACGCGAAATTTCAATACCCACAAAACCCGGCCCGGTGCTACGGCTGGGGCTGCCCAGGGGGCGCCCGGGGCGCCGGAAAGGGGGAAAGGGCCCCCCGGGCAAAGGCAAGGGAAACCGCGGGGGCCGCCCGGGTCCCCCCCCCGTCCCCTTCGGCGGGCCAAACAGCCCGCGCCCGGGGGCGGGGCGCCACCCGGGGCCCCGGGGGGGGGGGGAGGAAACCAACCCGGCCCCGCTGCGAAGTCAGCTCCAGGAAAGGGGCCCATTACCCGCTCATTCCCCGGGCCATGCCGGGCCGAAACCCCCCCCGCCCGAAGCCCTCGGGGGTCCCCTTTTCCCCCCCGCTCGCCCTCCCGCCCCCCCCCTTCCCCTTTTGGAGCCCCCGCCCCCCCGAGGGCCACGAGACGGGCCGGGGTGGCCTTTGCCCCCCAAACGAGGGCGGCCCCCCTCTCCGGGGGAAGCGCCCCCATTCCCCCGGGCCCGGGGAAGGGGGCAGGCAGGAGCCCCCTCGGGGCGCCGGGGCCTCAGTAAGAAACCTCGAGGGCCCCTTCCCCCCGGTTTCCCGCCCCGGCTCCCCCGCCGCCCCCTTTCGGAGGTGCCCAAAAGCGACGGGGGCCCCGCTCCTCCCCCCGCCGGCCCGGGGGAACCCTGGGGGGCCCCCCCGGGGGGAAACCCTTGAGAAAAGGGGCCTTCCCCCCGATGCCCAAAAGCCGAAAGGGCCCCCCTTTCCCCCTGGCACAAAGGCCCGGGAAAACTGGGTTCGCTTTCCCGCCTGCCGCCCCCTGCCCCGGGGAACCCGCCGCCCGCCACAAAAAGTCCCCGCTGGGGCCCCAGCCCGCCCGGGGGGCCGGGGGGTTTGGCCCCGGCGGGGGCAAACCCCAGCCCCGCTCGGCCAAAGGGGCGTTTGGAAAACAGCTTTTTGGCTCCCAAAACCCCCTGGGCCCGGAGCTGAAGGGGCCCCCAAGGGGCCCGGGGCCGGGGGGGGCGGCAGACGGTTGGGGAAAAGATGTTTTCCCCCCCCCCCCCTCCCCGGGGGGGGGCCCCCTTCCAAACCCCCCCAGCCCCCTGCGGTGGGAAACTGCAGAAAATGGTGGGAAAAGGGGCCCCCCCTGTCTCCCCCGGGGATGAAAAAAACCGGGGGCGGAAAAGGGGGCCCGGAGCGGGCCCCCCCCTCCTCCGGGCCTTTCCCCGGCCCCCTTTTTTGCCAAAAGGCCCAAAAGGGACCCGTGGGCCCCCAAACCCGGGCCAAGAAAAAAGGGGCCACCCACGCCTTCCCCCCCCCCCCTGGGGGGGCCACAGCCCGGGGGGCCCCCCCCGGGCCCCCCGAAACCCAAAAAATCCCCCCTACAGGGAATGGGCCCCCCCCGGGGGTCACAAAAGGTGGCCCGGCCCCCCCTTTGTGGGGAAGGGCCCCCAAAAAAAAATTCCCGCCATTTTCCCCGAGGGGAAAAGGGAAAAACCTGGGATGGGGCCTTTGGCCACATTTTTCTAGCTTCTCCCCTTTTTTGGGGGGGCTTTACCTTTTTTTTGGGGCTGCTGTTGGGAGCGGTTGTCCCCCTTTTTTGAAAACAAAACCCCCCCTTGGGGGCTTGAGGGTGTTTCATCTCTGCATCTTTTGGGAACCCGAGTCTTTTCAATTGGTGTTTTTCCCGAGAGCAAAGGGTGGGTTTTTTTTGGGGGTTTTTGCAATTGGGTTTTTCTTTTAGGAACAAGGGGGAAAGGGAAAGGGGAAACAAAAAACATGTTCGTGGTTGAAAATTTTGCACAATTTTTAAAATTGCAAAATTTTAAAAAAAACCAAAAGTAAAAAAAAATTGGGAAAAATGTTTTATGGAATTTTGAGCTGAATCCCCATTTAAACTTTAAAAACCAAAAAAAAGAAAAAAAAAAAAAAAAAGGTTTTTTTTTTAATGAAGGGTGGAATGCTCTTTCCCCCCCAATGTACCTTCCCAACCAAAATTTTAGAGGTTTATTACCCTTTTTGGGGCTTTGTGGAAAAATACGTAGTGTTTTTACCCCTTTGGGGATGAAAAAAAACCAAATTTAAAACACAGAATGGTCCCTGGAATTTTTAAACTGGTCCCTTGGGGGGTTTTTCTTTCGTG
Organism: Phrynocephalus vlangalii; assembly: GCA_037367305.1. Taxonomy (NCBI): domain Eukaryota; kingdom Metazoa; phylum Chordata; class Lepidosauria; order Squamata; family Agamidae; genus Phrynocephalus; species Phrynocephalus vlangalii. The sequence goes on from JAWVWN010005387.1 coordinate 22,432, forward strand.
GGTGCCCCAAAAAACTTGTTTAAATGTGGAGAAAACCCAAAAAAAAGTTTTTTGGGGGAAAATGTACAAAAAAATGTTCAGAAATGGTTTTTTTCCATTTTCCACCAAAACAGCAAAATTTTCCCAAGGGAGGGATTTTTAAGTAGGTCCCCCAAATCCTCACCCCTTTTTCCTGCCTCACACGGGCTAAAACCCTTTTCCCCTTTTGAACCCGGGGCCCCTCCCCTCCCAAAACAGGGCCCTTTTGCTTTACGGGGGCATGGTTTGAAAAAAAATTTCCGGCTGTAGCACATTCCGTGCCCGCCAAAAAAAAGGGATGATACCAGGGTTAGGGCCTTTTCAAGAGAAGTAAAACTGGAATCAATTTTTCTTAAGTCCCCAAGACGAAAAAGTCCCATTCATTTTAAAAACCCCGAACCCTTTTAAGGGGTTTTTTTGTACGCCCAGCCCCCGCAAAAATTGCAAGAATGAGTTGCATTGTCCTTTTAAAATTGAGCGTTTTAAAACTCTCCTTTTTTTAAAATTTTTTCTTTCCCGTGTCCCCCCTTCCCCTTTTTAAATGCAATATTTTTTAATTTTGTTTTCCTTTTTTCCCTTTTGTGGGAATTTTTAAAAAGAGGAAAGTTTCTGAACCTTTCCTTTTTTTAAATTTTTTATAAAGGGGGACTGGGGGGTGATAGTCCCTTTCTGATCCATCCCCATCAGCGGATGGCCATTTTAGAAGACTGAGGAGTGTATTTTATTAGTTCTAGTTTTAAGAAAGTGAGATGGAATGGGCAGAGACAACCCCTTTGCCCCAGTGTATTATTGTGCCTCTTCGAGCACCATTACTTTGCATTACAGTATGTTTATGGGCGCACAAGGGTGAGGCATTCCAAGAAATGTTGCCCAACCACATGGACAATTCCAGAAAATGCCTCCTTTAATTTATTAATCTTGCATGTACTGTATTTCTGAAGTGAGTTTAATAACTCACTTATTCAAATGCCTACATGTGAAGCAACTTTCCAGTTAGGTCTCTGTATTTATTTTCTGTTAAGTTTAGATTATTACAAAACAGTCTGGAGAAGATATAAGCTGAACTAGCAAGTATTATCACAATTAATGGTTCTTTTACTTGGAAAGCTTGTAGCATGCAATGTTTGTCTTGGTAAATCAAACAGTTTTAATGTGACATAGCGCTTGCTGCACCTGACCAGGCTAGTTGTGTTTTTCTGGACAATCTTCTGCTTAAGATGAGTATAATTGATCACTAATTTTTTTTCATGTTTATGTCCCATCGTTTCCCTTTCAACCTTAAGGGAGAGCAGCCCTCCTCCCCTTTATCTTACAGCGGCAGTATTAGGTAGGACAATCTGAGAGAGGTGACTGGGCTAAGGTCACTCAGTGGTGACCTTAACAAAAGTCATAAGGTAAGTCTGCATTTATGGCACCTTGGAACTTGAAGCATCATGTTCTGCATCACAGCCCTGAGTTTTAATGACAGGACCACACTGGTTGCCAATATAGTTTCAGTAGAATCTTATATTGGCTGCACTCCTTTGTTTGATAATGTATGTTGCACTGTAAAGCAATTAAATTAGCAGGTTTGATGAAATACAAAAGTAGAACAAGCGATACCTTTAGGCTACTTTTGTACTTGGGTTTTGTAATGGCTATATGGCTCTCAGCTTGTTTTGCTTCAACAGGGTTTGATGAGTCAACTCCTGCATGTGTTGCATTGATTCTTGTGGGTCTTCTCTAGTTATGACTTACTATGCTAAAGTAGGCCCATTTTGAATCAAGAGGAATAGACATTCCAATCATGAATGAGTCAGTGGTCCTGCTGTAGTGCAATTTACTACACTAAGCCACAAGATCTCAGCTGCTGTGTTTCATTGTCATGTTTCTCAGACAGAGGTATGTGTAGAGTATGTTAAACATTTTATTCATCAAAAATAAATTCAAATTTATTAAATAATTAAAAACAAACAGGTCTTGGTATGGGACTGAAGCCTTGTGCATTACTACCATTTGTATTGCCTCTAACTTAGTAACTTAAATAGTAAAATTTCAGCAGAGGCACAAATGTAAATTCTGTTTATCCTGGAGTCATACCATCTGATCACATGCATATTTACATTGCATATGTTCAGTGGGGCCTACTTCCAGGTAAGTCTGCATACGATTATGCTATTAAAAGAGACTGGTAAATATTGAACATATTTTTGTCATTACATCTTAGCTTTTTTATAAATAACTTCTGGTTAGAATAATTAAGATTAATACACGGATCATTGTGAGTAATGTGATTCATTCAGCTTGTTTTGTGTTTTGGAGATTTTTTTTTTAAAAAAGAAACTAAACATAGCCTTGGGTGTAGTATATGCATGCATGATTAATGTGAAGTAAGATGTGTATGAGTTATTAATTTAGAATTTCAGAATTTACTCCCTAGAGGGTGGAAAGCTTTCCAAAATGTTTAGAAGTTAAAAAGTTGAGCGTGTGTGACCAGAGAAATGATGTTAGGATTCAGGTGTCTAAAATCCAGGAGGAAAACTCTTTTTGTCTGTTCATAAGAAGATTTGTTAGTTGTTACTCCTATTCTAGCTGACAAACAGCTAATACCCTGTGGCCTGAATCCAATTGGTAATCCCATCTAGGGTAGGTTGTTGGTTCACTGGGATTTATGGTAGTGCTGACTCACCCTGCTTCAGTCGATTTCATGGGTCTCTTCAAGCTGAGACCTCTGGTTAGACTGAGGCCATCAAGTCATACCTCAACTGAAGGTATCGTCTGTATCTGCTGGAGAGCCAATGTGATGAAGTGGATAGAATGATGGCACAGTTTTGGGCTTGGGAGACCCAGGTTCAAGGCTCTGTTCTTCCATGGCAAACCACTCCCAGAACATTTTACATACTTGAAAACCCTATGAGGACCACTATTGGTTGGAAGCGACTTGACATGCACATAAGACCAACCTACTTAACTTGGGGTTAAGCTCTTCTGTACTTTAAGTAGGATTGTGTGGTAGTCCAATTGGAAGCCATGCCCAGTACCTTCAAGAAGAGCTTAGCCTACCAAGTGCACCTGGGGCTGTTCCATAGGCTTGTTTTACTGACAGGCAAGTTCTGCATGTTTTGGGAACATGCCAAAGCAGTGGCCCCAACCTTTTTTGAGTCTTGATCCCCTTTCATAATAGCCAAGTAACTGTGACCCACCACCAGCAGCGCATTTGCATATGAAGGCATTTAGTGGGGGAAAGCCATCCCTTCTCAGGGAGTTAAGGGTTTTTTGTCCCCTAAAGGGCCTGTTTTTCTCACCCATACATATACACGTTATCTTTAATATCTGGCTCCAAAAAGGTATAGGAAGAGAAATTGTTTAACAAGGGCTGCAAACACATGTATGGTGACCCAAAAAAACACTTTGCAACCCCCTTGGCAGTCATGGGTCCTGACCCAAAGTTGGAAAACCTAGTGCTAAGATGACCCAATGCAAAGGAAGACAAGGGTCTCTGCTGTGAAGGAGTAGAAATTTTCAGCAGGGGTCAATATTTCTCTTCTTCAGGGCTACTAAAGGTCGTCTTGGCCTTTTAAAAATGTTTTATCCAGATTGAGGTGGGTACCTGTGACCTTCTGGATGTTTCTGGATGTTTCTGGACGTCAGTCCCCATGCTGGCTACACAGGCTAAGGCCGATAGGTAATTGACGCCCAAAACACCAGAGGAGCCTTAGATCTTGTGTGGGTGGGGTGGGTGGGAAGCACTTAAAGCTGCATTCTGGGGCATGCCTTCTTCAGAAATTGGTAATTCATCTGCAAAGACTTCTTGTATTAGTTTGCACTAATACAAAAATAAATAAATTTAAAAAAATAAAATTTAAATTAAAAAAGAACAGTTGTGTAGTTAATAAAGTCAGGTGCTCAATATGAAGCGCGAGAGAATTCAAAATATATTACACATTCAAGACCAAAACACTTTCAGATTTGTTCCATTAAAAAGGGGACTGACTGCTTGCAGAAATATACTGTTCCTAGGGAAATGATTTCTCTCTGTCTCCTACTGTGAGGGTTGCAGCTAAGTTGGATAGGGAACTGGGGAGCCAGGGTATGTATGTGTGCTTATTGATATGATAGTTTCAAGTCTTTGACCTGGTGATCCAAGGTTGGGCCCTAGCACTGCCTTAAAAACAACAACAGCTCTACGTTAACAAGAATTCTAATACTGTACTGTATTCGTCTGAGCAGTGTGTGGTCTCTTGTTTACTATATAAGTACTTTCTTAGCATAGCTTCTTTCATGTTTTAACTTTTCCACACATTAAATAGCTAACAGTAAAAATGTTCTCCAAGGGTGGCTCCCCTTCCCATTTTTTTTAAAGTCCTGCTTCAGGATTATGTGTGGTTGCTGTAATCCCTAGGTTTATTGCAAAACACTCCTTCAGAAAAATATAATTAGCAGTAGCATTCTAAGTATTGGTTTGCACAATAACATTACGCTCCATGTATTGTTTTACAGGCATAGGAAGGGTGAAATGTATGTAATTATAATGGTGTCTGTTAATTGCACGGACTCAAATAGTCACAGCAAAAGAAATAGACTTATTTTCTGAAGTGTGGGTTGATACACAGAGAGCTCTTCTTGTCCTCCTGAATAATGACTTCTGCTTAGGGTTAAATGGTAAAAGAATTAAAAAAGAAGCATCAATTAGCAATTTTAAAACAAAGAACATATATGCTTGCAAATAAAAATTCCTGGGTTAGATCACCACTTTTATTTGTATGCTATGGAGGCATGAGTGAAGTTAAATGGACTGAATTTATTTTCTTTTTATTCATAGTCGGGTAACATTTTTATTAGACCAACCCAACGAGCACAGATATTCTATTACAAAAATACTGTTAGTGTCATACTCTTAAATTCAGTTGACAGGTTGGGAAGAAAACTGCTCCACTAACGTGTCCCTTATAGGGTGACTGTATTGTAATGAAACACACGCCTTTTAAAGTCAGTTGATACTAGAAGAATGTTTCAGATCAAATATTTATTTAGTGTACAGTACTGTACTTGCAAATCCAGAGACTAAGACTTCAGTAAAAGATGGGTGTTGTGAGAAATAATTTCACATTATATAATGTGAAAGGAGGCAATTTTCTTAAACCAGAAACCTGTGGAGTTCCATATAACTAGTAGGACAGGGTTCACTTATACCTTCAGACCATTAATTTTCCTTAATTTTTTTCCCAACTGCCTTGTCAACTTCCCCCACACTGTTCACCAAGACCATATTTCTGAGTAACATGCTGCTGTAAGATAGATAGAAAAACAACACGCTTCATGATTATACAGTGGCAGCAGTTTTCTTCACTTTACATGTTTTGTCTGGAGAACAAAGTCGTTTTGAAGAAATTAAAAATAAAGGGAAAGAAAAGATACGAGCGAATGTGTTTGATCTCTGGGAAGCAGGAGGAGCAGGTTTCCTAGAAGTGCATCTTGAATAGATCTAATCTGAAAGTATTTGCTTTGAATATTTCCCTCCCTGAATGATGGAAGCTGATGAAGAAGCCTGTCTTTTGGTGGGGACTGTCATAAACATACACCAGAAAGTTCTTGCACATATTTTTATTAAAGCTACAGCGATAGGAAACTGAGCTTTAAATGACAAGTATCGCCATCATCATTGACTGGTGGATAGAAAAATGACAATGTAAATGCGTTGCTTTGTTCATTCTGTGTGGAGACTAAAATAGACACAAAGACCTTCCAATACACTTTCATAGCTACACTTGATGTGCTCCCCAGATGGTGTTTATCAAGAGATATGAGTAACATTTACTGGGAGGTGGGTGGAGGTATTTACCTCCCCCCTTTTGCCATGTCTGTATCCTTGGAATGTGATGCAAGTTCAGACTTAGTTTAGAGCATTGTTTTTAGTTGTGTCAAGTCTTCTTGCTAGTGCATTGACTCAATTTTAGTATTTAGCCATCAAAAACACACAGACTTCTCTCTGCTACTCAGTCCGGTCCCTTGTCTGTCTTGATGTTATAGTGAAATTGCATGTGTGGAATGCCTTTAGGCAGAGCTATGTATGGATCTAGACTGTTTCACAATGCACACTTTCATGTACGTGATAAAAAAAAACAAGGCAGTGTCCCCCCCCCCCCCCCCCAAGGATTTGGCCTTGCATCTGCAAAACTTTTTTTAGGCCTTTTAGATAAATTCAGTGATTCCTCCATTTTCTTTTGCAAAAATCCTGCACTCTGAATATTCAGCTGTTTTATAGGTCGAAGTGGCACACAGCACACCTAAGTGCTCTGCTGAACCATGCTGCGCACATAGTGACCTCAGTGGTAACTAAAGGCATTCCCTTAAAATGTGCCAAACGCCACGAGAAATTATTGAAGTGTTGCTTCAAGTTTCCATGGGCTTCTACCATGCCTCCTTTGCTTTTCGCTGCATGATGGTTTTCAACTTGATAGGAATGTTGGCCTTTCTGGGCTGTAATGATGGGCCTACTCTGTTTGTGAGCAAAAATCCAGACGCAATGGGATTTCCAAGTAAATGGTTTAGCAGCAAGCCCAGAGTGCTGCAATCTTGTGTAGCCTTGGCAGGCATTTCACTGCAGTCACTTGGACTTCTAAGTAAACATGTATAGCTTTAAGCAGAGACGATCTGCAGCCAAGTCCCATTAATATTTGCTCGAAACTAAGTACCAGTAAGTTGAATGGCATTTGAAGGCCATTTTGAACATGTTTTTACTGTAGTTGGTAAGGGTGGGATTTAATTTAACTCAAATTGATTTAAATCATGGTTTAAATTTTAAAATCAGATTTTTTTTTATCATTTAAATGAAAATAATTGATTTTATTTATTTTAAAAAATCACTGGCTTTTGTCCATTCTGGAACATACAAATTCCCATGTGTTGCAAAGCACTTCATTATAATGCTTTCAGAAATGCATTCCTAAGATAGAAACCTTTTGCTACTAATCCAAGCAGCTTTGTCAGCTTCCAGACTGATGAAGATACTTGGATGAGTAATGAAATATTTCAATCTCACAAGAAAAGAAGTCCAGTTGGCATGACTGAACTTCCAGATAAACTCAACTGGATGACTGAGACTCTCCACATACATGCATTCATAAGCTACTTCTGCAGTAGCTTATGTATGATTTAAAAAGTTGAGTAAACACAACTTTTGTTATATTTTCTCAGTTTAGAAGAAACTGTGTAACTACTGTATCATGCGGGTTTTCTAATACTGTATTTCAAAAATACTGAATTTTATCCAAACTTTTGTTTAATGTGGAGCCAGTGAAACAAGGAAACCTAAGTTAGTTGTGACCAGAGGTTGAATATTGCTTTTTGGGACTATGTCTCCATACCCTGTTTTGGGGAAATCTGGGAGTCGAAAGTCCAAAAGAGTAAATTTCAAGCTCTGGTTTCAATTCTATTTGTTGACTGTTCTATAAGCAGTGCTTATAAAATGGAAAATAGAATCACTTTCAAATAGATGGAGTGTTTTTTTAAGCCCTACAGAGAGACAGATGTGGGGTGGCTCATCACTAGAAATTTGAGCATTTCAAATGTTAGAAGCAGAATGGAAAGTGATGCTGAGAAGGGAACATGCTGGGCTGTTCCTGTCCATTGCCGCTTGCATTTGCCACGGGGTGAATGGAGGGGAAGGGCTCACAAAGAGTTTTCCTAATACTTGGGAACACTGGAATATTGGGTGGAGAGGGGTCCACGGTATGGAAGATCTTCTTACTAACCCATGACCCTCATGTGTAAAGAAGAAACCTAACTAGGTTGGAGCGGGCGAAACTAAACATTTTCAAATTTTTTTGAATAGGCTTCTCAAAATAAACTTTTCGGGAAATTTTCAAAAACGGGAGAGTGTATGGGTTCCTAGAAACATTTTGTGGACTGCCTCCTTTGCCCTAGTGTGGATTGCAAATATTGTGAGCTGGTTTTATACGGGGGGGCAAATGCAAGCGGCAATGGACAGGACAAGCCCAGCATGTTCCCTTCTCGGCGTCAGCTTTCCATACTGCTTCTAAAAAATCTGAACATAGCTCAAATTTTAGTGATGAAATCGTTTTTAGTTGCAGCTAGGGAAGGTTGCCCTGTTTGCCCTACTTCTTTGTAAATATTGTTATAGAATGAGCTTCTTTTACTATGTATCATTTTCAGTGGGGATGATTCACCACCCTACTGATCTAGGGGGGCCTAAAATAGATGGGGCCTGGACATATTTCGGGATTTTAGCCACTGAAGTCCTTAAAGTTCAAGAGCAGTGCATTTCATTTGGAGCTGCCTCTGTCCCCGAGACCACTTTTGCATGCACCATCTGGAACTGCAACACACAGTGAAGTATTTTTCACATTGTCTTTGTTTGTCTGGTATGTCAGACAGATTAGAAGGGCATCCCAGACTTTTCAAGGCAACATTTTAAAGCCAGCGGAACAGCCATCTCTTCACACTCTGTGTTTTTTCCACAGCAGATCTTGACATTTAGTATTTTACACATCATATTTGTTTATTTAAAATATTTTTACCCCCAGTTTCTCCATGAAAAGGACATAATTAAAAGATAATATTTAAAAGCCAAAACCGGGATATAAATATTAAAAAGAATCAAAAAAAGGCCACACTAACAAGGATAAAAAAAAAATCAACACAAAACCCAGATTTGGAGCCACCAAGGTACATGCGTTGGGGTAGGCCTCTTGTTTTCTTCCCTCGAAATTGAACTTTTCACATATGGTGGCTAAAACCCTCATTGCAACACTCGAGCTTCCCCAGCCCCCAGTCCGGCCCAAAGCACTTAAATGTAACAAAATTCTGGGACCCACAATTAAAATATTGGACTCTAATGCCCTTCCCTTGCCTCCTTTACAGATTTCATAAAAATGTTTACATACCTTCTGTGAGCAGAAGAGAACTTAAGACCGTTATTAACCCCGCCAAAGATTCTGAATGCATGTCTCGGATGCTACATCACGTCTTCCAAGAAGCGCAACTGGTTGCATCAAAGTTCTCTCAGGCAACCCAATTTAGAAAAAGGAAACTCTTAAAAGAAAACTGTCGGAGAAAGCACAAGATACTGAAAGCTAACCTACGCTTTTAGCCGAAGCTGCCTCAACACTTTCCTCAGACGACTTAGGGCAAGAGAGCCCAAAGAGGCAAGTCGGTTCTGTGCAAAGTTGCTGAAATGGGATGAGTCATTTTGCACTGCGAATGGTAAAAATTTGGGTTTGGGGGAGATAATGATGCAGATTGATGAAGGAGAAATATGGTACAATCCTATCCTGAAGAAAGATGCCCTTTACTTCCCATTGTTTTCTAGTGGTAATAATGCCAGTCATTTTTGGACTCTCCACTGTAAATCACAAGGTGTCTTCTGGAACTTGTTTGGTTAAAGTTGTAGGCATAATGAAAGCCTTCCACCTGTCTCAAAATTTGGTTGAAAGGCCAAGTTCAGGAGAGAATAAGTAGATGGTGGCATTCCTGGAACATTTGCAAGCACACAAGCCAAAGCCCGCATGCAGTGTTCTAGCTGGCGGTTTTCACGGAAGATAGTCCTAAATCTGAAAGGTACTTTGGGAGGTAAGCATTAAAATGTGTTTACCGAAAAGTGAAAGTTCATAAATTCTACATCATAAGTTCCTATCAAAGTGGTCTACCTTGATCTGTCTTAGTGTCACGCATGGGTTGTTACTTCAGGAGTTTTTCGTTTGGGAAATAAGTCAATGGACAGGAGGTTGTTTTGCACCCGCATTGTTGCAGTTTCCCTGTTGAATACTTTTTACCTTCAAATAAATTTGTAATAATGGATTTTTTTTTTTCAGTTGGGAAAATTGTAAGCATGTCACTGTACAAAAATCTGCTTAAAATTTTCATTGTTTTCATGGTTAAAAAACTTAATGCTTGCATGGGCTCATTAGAGATTGTTGTAGTAGGTCCTTCTTTCATTAGAGAACACTAAAATAATGTTTTTGTATCCTTCAAGCAACTATACATTAATTGAACTGATATTGTTTCTTGATTATGTTCTTTATAATGAAATGTGGTTAACTGATGGTAAAAATTTGTCCTATATTACTCTTCTGCCTTGAGTTAATGAAGCTGTTTTAAAAACAGCTTTGCCTCTGTGTGTAACATAGACATTGAATAGCAATCACATGGAAAAGCATTAATTTTAAAGAATCCTGTGTTAAGTAATTGGCTTTATTGCTAAGGAGCGCTTAGAAATTCTTTTAATCCTGTTAAGGTGTCTACAGTTAATTTCAGTCAAAGCTGAAACCTGAATGACAGCTCATCCACACAAAATTACCACATAAAGTGCAGCAGGACAATAAGATCTGTCTGTTAATACATGTAGCGGTTATGACAAAGAATGTTGTATTTCATAGGTTTTCGTTAATTATTCTTGGTGTTCTGCCTAGTGATCTTCTAAACTGGTTTGGACAACTTTGTTGGAGTCATTTTTCAGTATGGCTGGCTGTTTTGAGAGCTTTAGACCCCGAGAGATGTTCTTAACCAATTTTCTCTTCTGTTTTGGTTTCTAAATTTTTTAAATCAATCACAGTATTTAAGTGCTTGATAAGTAAAATATTTTTAAACTTTCAACTTTATTCTTCCTCAATAAAATATTTATTCATACTGTGCAAATCAGATGTGAGTCCTTCAGGCAAATTCTTTAAATAACTCATTAAACAGATATCATTCAGTATTTTCTATATTTAGGTATTTATTAATGCTTGCTTTTAAAAGGCAGCAGCAACAGCAGAGATCTGTGATTCTCTGTGTGGTTAAGAGTACATCAAACTTGCTCTAATTAAGAAGTAACATTTTAGCTCCTAAATAATTAAAAAATATTTTTCTACAATTGTTTAAGAAAGAGAGACCTATTGACTTCGTTATTTGCCCAAATCATGTTCATGTAACTTTGTGCCGCATAAGCTGAGGTATGACATAAGATGTGGTGTGGAAATTTAAGTCTCTCCTTGTCCTGAGGCTCCAGGCTTTCTCGACACAAAAGGGAGTCCTAGAGACCCTCAACCTCAAACAGGGGAACAAGAAGCATCTAATTAATTTAAATCAACTGTATCAGTGTAAGTTGATGACATTGTTACCTTATGCCATGCAAAGTTACACAGACAGGATTTGGGGCCATAAAATGGTATGGGAGAGTAGACAGCTGGATTTGGGCTAATAACATCTTTCTTCCTGGTTTCTGGATGGAACTTGGTTCTGGCACCAGAAACAGCATCCCTTCCACTGTGCAACATGTGGGAAAAGGTGTTCCAAGTCCTTGTGTCTATGTGTTCTTGCCCCTTTACCATGTTATTGTCTGTTTGAATGTTGACACACAACATGATGATGTTAGTCTGCTAGATCAAGGCATGCTGTTCATAGACTAGCAATCGTGTTTTTGTTCAGCCCTCAGCTTTTTTTGGTGGGGTAAACACAACCACTTCTTCCTAAAAGAAAACAATTTTAGACAATTGTAAGCTTTCTCAAAATAGCATGCTGTTCATAGCACTGCATTTTCCACCTTAAGTATAATGTTTGCAGCTGAGGTTTTTTGAGGTACTGTTTTATAGAATTATACCTATCACCCATCAAGACTTCTGTTTCAAAAATAGTGGTATTTTTAGTGTAGGAGGAAATAAAAGGAATACTTGTTTTCCTTCTTGAAATCTAAATTGTGACATACTGCTTCCTGCTTTTTTTCTTCATGTGTTCTCTTTTTAAGTGAGAATTGTAGCAGTTTCTAAGGGCTTCTAGGTATAAGAGAGGAAATAGACCTCTACTGGGGTGGGGAAAGTTTCTTGGCTTGCAAGCCACATTGCCATAATAGAAACCTGTCATTGACTGTGTGGTGGCAGGGAGCAGACCCAGACTCCAAGTACTGTGGATGGAGAAACCTTACCATAGGCAGAGGCTGTGGTGGATATTTTAGGAAGAAGCGCCTCCATGCTCTTTTAGACCATAAGTGCCCTTGAACCCAAGTCTTTCATAGGCACGCTTATACAATATCAGGTGTTGTGAGGCAGTAATGGCTAGTGGGTTTGTTGCCCATCAGTTAATGAGAAGGATGAGGACTGTCTTTTAAGGACAATATCTGCAGTACCTGAAGATGGTAGCTCCTTGTGGAAAATGGTCAGAAAGCATTAGCTGGCCAAATAAGAGGGTATTATCATCTGGGTATCCCCCTCTTTTGGTCTGTAGATTTTTTTTCCTTCAAAATTTAATAACTTGATAGGTTGTTGACCATGATTTCATTATACTGTATCTCATTTAGCTTGGCCAGATTAAAGTGTTTAGTACAAGCTCAATAGGTGTATTGATCTGGTCTTCTAAGGGAAACCCTGTGAGGATTCTCAGTATTGACTTGTAATGATGATTTGTGCCACTTTGTTTACCACACCATCACCACTTGGCAAAGTTATGTACATTTTACATATCTTTTAATTAGAGGTGGCTTACTGAATTATAAATGGATATCTATTCAGTAGATTAAATTGATGGAAGTGGTTAGCTTTATGGGAGCCGCACTGGATTAGAGAGTGGTGTTTTTAACGGGTATCCTGTACAAAGCTGAGGGGCAGAGAGGTTGACAGTCCCTCAATCCTTGCAACTCCCATGGAACTTAGCCACCCGCACCCACTTCCTCTGTCACAGGAACAAAATGGCTGATGCAGCTGTTACTTACTACCTGTGTGTAATGGAAAACTCATGTGAAGGTTTTAATTTCTTGTCTAAAGCCCCCAGATGTCTGGTTGAGAGAATTCCTGGGAGTCACGAGATCTGAAGTCAAAAATTCTGAAAGGCTCATGCTTAGTCTATTCCCCACTGAGCCATGAGTTTCACTGAATGACCTTGACTTCAGCAGTATCTCTCAGCCTAACCTGGTCTCACCATGTGGTTGTGAGAATAAAAATTGTGAGGAAGATCATGCATGAAATATTTTGAGAGGAAATGTGGGATAGAAACTGCTGTAAGAGCCCTACAGCTTTTAAAAATGACATAACACTGGCTTGCTTGTAAGAAGCCATTTATAAACGTCCATATTTTAAAATAAACCCTTCATGTAGCCATTTTTTAGTCTGTTTCAGTAAAAACAACAGATTTAACCTGTTTATTTCAGTATGAGCTTTCCTAGCTTAAAGTACAGTTCTTTAGACATATGTCTGAAACTCACACTGAAATAAATATTTTAATCTTAAAAAATCTACAATGCATATTGTTTCACCTTGTTTTTGTTCTTTAGTTAAAGCATTGGATTAGGAAAGCTGACAGTCATCTCAGTCCTAAACAATTTACACTGAAAAAAAATCATGCATTTCTCTTTCTCACCTGCCTGTTAGTATCTGTGTGTTTACAGATGTTGAAGCAAACAAAATTTCAGTGGCAAAAATTTGATGGTGGATATGAGGCCAATCTTGTGAGTGTCTAATGGTACTTCCATACATTCCAGTAGGATTGTGTAGGGAAAGTTTCCAATATTTGTGTGCGAGTGTGCATTCGCATTACCTTTCCCCTCAGTTTCGCATATATATTTGGGGCAGAGGTTGGAAGAATTACTTTTTTGGAAAAGTTACAATTCTGATGCCAGCTGAGGATTTTGGAATTTGTGATACACTGTGTAACTTTTCCAGGCTCTAGTCTAAGTTAATACATAATTGAAGCAGACCTCCCCAACCCCCACCCCAATTAGCCTTATTTAGACAAGATGTTTTGAGCTCAAAACATTTTTCTTCAGATATTTTTTTTCAAGATGTCAGCCAAAACATATCATAGCATACCAATAACAAGAATAAGCAAAATCCATGTTTAATTCCAGATTGCATCATTAACATAAACAGAACCTGCCTGTTAATTTGTGTACTTTCTTGTTATTCTTTAATAATAATAATAATAATAATAATAATAATAATAATAATAATAATAATAATAATAATAAAATAATAATAATAATAATAATAAAATTTATTGTCATTATGTGTATATACACAGTTTACAAGTACAACAAAATTCACAGAAAACCCAGAGACCAGACTCAAACACATATAATACCCACACACATAAAAATTCCCCGAACACTTCCCCCCCCCACCAAATTCCCCCCCCCCCAACACAAGCATCTAGAAAACGGGCCGAGTAACAGTGTTCAACTGCTCACTGCTGGTGGTCCTTAAGTTCATTATTAAGTGCAATTATAGTTCTAGGAATAAAAACTATTCAGAAAATGTGTGGTCCGAGTTCTAATTGTTCTGTATCTTCTGCCAGAAGGCAACAGTTCAAAGAAATTATGAGAGGATGAGAAGAGTCTCTGAGAATTATTGTGTGACTTCCTCAAACAGCGAGACGTGAAGATGTTGTCCAGGGTTGGTAGCTGGACCCCGAAGATATTCTGGCAATTTTAATTATTACTCTGTAGCGCTTTTTTGTCTGCTACATACTTTTTTGTATAAAAAATGTTGTTGATGCCAGTTATTTTTCAGATTAATTAGAACTGGAAAATATGAATTCATATTAAGTGAGTGCTGTGAAGGTCAGTTTGCACATTGTTATGTTGCATTTTTTGTACAGCACTCAAAATTGTGTGTATATAAGTGGAGGAAAACATAGTTTATAACCAGAAACAGCAGTAGTGTTATGGCTGGCTGGCTGGGGTTTGGGGTATGTTTCCAAGCTCTGGACTGTCAATAGAAGTATCAAATTAATCAAGTACTAATTATTAAAATTAAACAAATATCAAAACCATGTACTTTTCAGTGTTTATACGGGTTGATAAATATCTATTTTTAAAAACAGCTTGAATGATAATGAAGAATGACTTGGCACCTCAGGTTGAAACACGAAACTCTTCACTTATGATATATGGAAAAGTTTCCGTGATTTAGTAACAGAAACATTTTACTCACTTCAGTGATTCAGCAACAGAAACCTTTCCCCACCATCTACCCATTTAGTAATGGATGCGAGCTTAAAAACCATGAAGATTCCAGTGTCCTTCCAGCATCCTTTGTCATTCTAACATTAATGGCAGTGTTTTGGGGGGGAACTGCTGGACTGACCGGAAGTGCTCAGCAAAATGTCAAGATATTTAGATTGAATTCTCTGCTGCAGTGAAGCCAAGGAAAGTTTTCTAATATCTTGGCTCACTTTTCTAAGCTGTTGCCAGAGGCTTCTGACAGAAAAGGAAGATTAATGTAAGCAGGCTAAAGCATGGCACTCAGTACTATAGAATGCTTCAGAGCAGCCCACCAGTGGGACGGTGTTGCGATTTGCAGTACAAGGGGAGCCTTTGTCTGGTTTTATACAAATACCACATTTCTTCTGAGCTGCTTGCCAGAAAAGCACAGCAGGCGTGCTAGAAATAGTCTATTCATGTAAGGAAACAGCTCCAACAGAAGCGTCGCAACTGGGGGAAACAAAAAAATTCATTGAGGCTTCTGGCAAAACAGACTTTGTGCCGTATGGTCTCCCGGAAACTTTTTTTCTTCCAAACAATGACTCCTTGTGAATTTGAATCTTGGAATAGAGTTGTTCAGCTACTAATTTATGAAAGGACAGATACCTGGTTCCTGCAAAATGTGATAAATGCAGGCATTTTGAGCTTTGATTTCTAAGTTGAAGAATGACAAGAAGAATGTGTGTTTGTGTGTGTGTGTGTGTTGTTGTGAGAGAGAGAGAGAGAGAGAGAGAGAGAGAGACAGACTAGACAGACAGACAGACAGACAGACAGACAGACAGACAGTTATCATGCCAGTTTAGTTCTGTGCATAGGTGCCACAGTTGACATTTCTATCCACATTATCTTAAAATGTTTTATTGTTCCCAGTGAAGATACTTAACTCAAAAATATATATTCGTGACATAATAAGATAGCAGTTGAAAAGGATGGTATTGAAGCTCCATCTGGCCTTAGAAAGCCGCCCGTCAATACTAGAGCGGAGCATTAGATACTTGCTGATAAAAGATTGAATAAATAAGAGAGACACCTGCTTTTGTCTGTTCTAAAGAGCCAATGCAGAATCATAGAATCATAGAGTTGGAAGACACCTCAGGGCCATCCAGTCCCAACCAGTCATGCAGGAACCCCCATTCACAGTGCTCCTGACATATGGTCATCCATCCTCTGCTTAAAATCTACAAAGAAGGAGACCCACTACCCTCCGTGGCAGCATATTCCACTGACGATCAGCCCTAACCATCAGGAAGTCTTCCCTAATGTTCAAATGGAATCTCTTTTCCTGTAGTTTGAAAACTGGAAAACAAACCATAATGACATCCTTTAAAATGTTTAAATAAACTATCACATCCCTCTCCGCCTTCTTTTTGTAAGGCTAAGCCGTTCCTCATAAGACATTTCTTCCAGACCTTCAACCATCCTGGTTGCCTTCCTCTGTACCCACTCGAGGTTGTCAACACCATTTTTAAATTGAGGTGCACAGAACTGGACACAGTACTCCAGTTGGGGTCTGACCAGAGCAAATAGAGTGGCACTATCACTTCCATGATCTAGACCAGGGTCCTCAACCTAAGGCCCCGGGGCCAAATGCGCCCCCCAAGGTCATGAATCCGGCCCCTGGGACCAATTGCAACCCCCCACCTACCCCCTGTTTTGTGGCAAGCCAGCCTCCACAGCTGCTTTTAGACTGGGATCCGGCCCCCCAGTGGTGTTTGGTGGTGGTGGAAAACTGGTTGAAAACTTGAGGGACCCCTGATCTAGACACTATGTTCTGTTGATGCAACCAAGAATTGCATTGGCTTTCTTGGCTGCTGCCTCACACTGCTGACTCATGCTGTAGCAGCTAGTGCATTAGGCTGGAGACATGATAGTGGGTGACCTTGGGCTGCTCTCTATCTATCTTTCTTAACCTAATCTACCCAGAGGATTGTTGTGAGAATAAAATAAGGGTGAAGAGCCACGTGTCTCAACTTGAGCCACTGGTGAAAAGGTGGGACATCAGGTAACAAATAGAAGCGAATAAAAAAAATGTGTTTTTGGTTAATGCGGAGTGAGTGTGAAGAAATGTATTGGTAACAGCGATTCTACGGGTTTTAAAAGATTTGGGCCTGGAACTGTTTGAGAATTCACAAGAGAATTTGTTTTTCAGTTTATCCCCCTTTGTTTTTTTGCTCCTATGAGCTGCCAAGCAGAAAGGATCTCTAAGCCGGGGATGGAATGATCTTCCATTAGATCGGCCTCTTCGGGTGCCTTGAATTTTGTAAAGTGTCAGTTGGGGGTTTCTTTTTAAGGGGCTTCTTTTTGTATTGGAAAGAAGAAAATAGGCAGTAGCAAAGAGTTGCTGTGGAAATGTCACAAAAGTGCAGTATTGATAGTAAAAAACATGGAAATTTTTGACCACTTGCAGTAAAAAACTGCAAAACTGTTTTTGGGTGTAATTTTTTTAAATTTTATGGGATAGCTTTTAAAACCCCTCATCACTCACACACCCCCAAATCCGGTGTTAGTTTTTTTCAACTCTTATCCAAACCTAAAAGAAAAAACCCGAGCAATTTCTATCTTAATTCAGACATCCATCAAGCTATCATTTCAGTTAACGTTGTTTACAATTTCCGGCGATGGGCCCAGCTTCTTTAATGCATAGATCCACATGGGAAAATATGTGCATTTACTTTAAGAGCAGAGGCAGCTGGACAGTCGTAAAGGCACAGAAGTGTGCAGGGTAAACAAAATGCCCGAGGCTTTGGGAACATTGTCTTTTTATCAGGCAGAATGCTAAAAGTAAGCAGAGGAGCGGGATTGGAAAGATCTGCAGCTTTCAAATTTTGGTGTATGGTTTTTTCATTTAAATTCAAATATTCCGCTAAGCCATGGTTAGCTCAAACATCAGTCCATGGGGAACTATTTCATTTGGTGATTAAATTTAACATGGCTCTTTGCCAGGAAGAAATGGAAAGAAGCTAATTACTGTAAAAAAAAAATCATCCTGGTTCTTTTTTGAAGCGGTAGGTAAGTTGCATTAAAAGATACAGGTGCTAAAGCAAAATGAATTTCTTAGGGAAAAAGTCCTTTTTTTTTCCAGAACTTTTGGTGTGTAGCTAGGGTGTGGAATTCCATAGTCAGATTTATTTGATCAGACAGTGAAGTTGCATTCAATGATTTGCATAAGAAAATGAGTAGTACCATGTGACAGGCATCCTCATTTTTATCTGCAGCTTTTGTCTCTTACATAGTTTTTAAAAGAACATTAAGTCAGGTTTCTAGGTGTTATCCTTTTCACTGGCTTGTTTTTTACTCAATTT
>JAWVWN010005391.1:0-15841 GCA_037367305.1 Phrynocephalus vlangalii
GTTTGAGTTTTCCTCTTCTTCACTCCCAAACCGATCCCAACATATGCTTTTTAAAAAACAAGTTATTCTGTCCATCACTGACCTTTATAAATGGCTTTCTGCCTACCTTAGGAAAAGCTGAAGCCAGATTGTTAACTGGGAGTATTTAAAGGATCATATAACTGGCCCTCTTTTACTGCATCCCCACTAGCTTCTGATCCAGTTCTGGGCACAATTCTAAATGCCAGTTTTTTTAACCTATAAAGCCCTAAACAGCTTGAGTTCACCCTATCACATGGACCACTTTTCCCTTTAGGAGCCTGCTCAGGTGTTAAGATCATGAGCCTTTCTCTCAGCCTTACCATCTAGTAATCATAGAGTCATAGAATCATAGAGTTGGAAGAGACCTCAAGGGCCATCCACCCAACCCCTGCCATGCAGGAAGCCCCATCATCAGCTTCTTCACAGGTACCTTTGGTGGGGTCACAGGAGAGGTCTTCTCTATCTTTGCATCCAGATTCTGGATCTCCCTCCTACAGCAGATTAGGATGGCCCCATCTTTACTGTCTTTCCTCAAGCAGGCAAAGACCTTTCTCATGAGACAGGCTTATTCTTAGTATGGCTGAGGGTTTTTAAATGGAGTGTGGTGCCACATTGCTTTCAATGTGTTTTGATGATGATTTTGTTTACAATTTTAGTGGGGTATTTGTTTGATTCTCCTTAAAATATTTATTTATTTATTTATTTATTTATTTATTTATTTATTTATTTATTATAAATTTTTAACTGCCTCCCATCTGCCAGAGAAATTCTGGGCAGTTTCCATCAATACAACAAATCCTGATTATTTGCATTCAAATTGTACCAAAAACTACTATTGTTTTACATTGCTTGACCTGTTAATGGATTTGGCATTATAGTGCTTGACCTGGAGAGTTACCTGATACTGGAGAGTTCAGATTTTGGAAGTAGAAGAGAGAAAGAAATTAATTCATTTAAATGTATTGCTTACACTATTTTTTTTAATTTCAGTAATTTCTCCAATGCTATCTCTGCATATTGGTTTATTATAGGGTATTTTCTAAAAGAAGCCAAAGTTCAGGTTTTGGTGTTTTATTAACGGACATTGACATTGAATCAAGCCAATGTGTCATTACAAATGTGGTGACTTCAGAATCAGTTATTTCAAGAAGGGTGAGTCTGTGTTCTTAAATGGTTAGACAAGCAGGTGGCTAGCAGATTTTAATTTACTTTGCTATAGAAATGCACACATGCACTTGTTTTAAAAATATCTGTATTTGATGCTTTTTTGTTTGCTTACAATGCTGATGAGCTGCCTAGATGCCCCAAGCACATGTTATCTCGCCTCATTTCAGAAGCAAGCACGTCAGCCCTGGTTAGTACTTGGATGGGAGACCACCAGGAATACCAGGTCCTGTAGGCGCCGTGGAGTAGGAACTGCAAACCACCCAGTAACTCCGTGGACGGGGGGTCACAAAGAGTCGGTCACAACTATAGCAACACAAAGCTTCACACACACACACACACACACACACACACACACACACACACACAGAGCTGACAGAACCCGCAGGGAAAGGTTGGCCTGGAAGAACAGGACATAATACAAACAAAGGACCAATTATACTCTACAGCAGGGCTGTTCAACTTTGAACAGGACAAGGTCTACTTTTTCCAGCCCATAGTGACGGAGGGCTACTATACTAAAACCTCTACTTACAAATTTTATCTGTTCCGAGCACATGCTCATAAGTAAAAACTTTTGTAAGTAGAGCAGCAGTTTCCCATAGGAATGCACTGAAAACCAATTACTCTGTTCTGGGGGGAACAGATTTCAATGCGCCATGGCCCTTGAACTGCCCCACCTGGCTGAGACAGTGGGCCGGCAGACCCAGAACTTTGCTGGGGCAGTGGTGGTCCTTGGGATGGGGGAGGGAGCTTATCCCCTCAAATTTTTTTATTGACGGACGGCGGGCTACTTTTGAACCCTTCGAGGGCTACCAGTAGCCCACGGTCTACCTGTTGGGCAGGCCTGCTCTACAGGTAGCAGATCATTAGAATTTTCAACATCTGTTATAGTTTTCTATATTTTGTGATTGGCCAACAGGACTTTATAAGTATGATTGAGTAGGTACAAAGGCGTTCCTGAATCACATATCTGAAACATTAGTATATTTGGACTATCTGGTTGGACTATCTATTACTTCTGGTTTGTCCTTCAATGGAAATTTTAACAAAAATCTGGGGGGGGGGTGGAGGTGTTACCCTGTTTCATATTGACATGCACTGATACCGTGTATAAAGGAATTAATTCATTCCAAATGAAAATATGTTAAGCAAATTTTCCTTTATACAAATTTCCCACAGGAATGCATTGAAAATAGAGTAATCCCTAATCGCAACCATTTTTATGTTGTACGGATTCACCCCATAGGCGATTCTGTTAAGCAGATTTCCCCTATCTCTGAAATGTTTTATGTTGTACAAATCGTTTGTTATATGAGGGTCCACTGTATTTCAATTCACTATATGCCTTTTTAAAGTTTGCATATACAAAGTGAGAGAGAAGGAGAGAGAGAAGGAGACTTTACAGTAGCCTAACAGAAATGTTTTGGAATTTTCCAAACTTGAGCACAAACAATGACCCAGGTGAAATTGCAAAAAGTCTGTCTATGCAGTCTTATCTTCAGAATTTTTTTTTAAAAATCATTTCTCCCAGCACCTACAGAAGGATAGATGGATTGGCTAAAAATATTTCTATGTGGCACTGGAGTTACATAACTCTGTATCAGATCTGGACTTTTTAAAAATATATGAAGCAGTAACATACAGCAGTCCTATACTAAGCATGAGCAGATAAAACTTATGACTCATAGAAATCTAAGCACAAGATGTGCGTGTGGTGCTAAGCATCATATTCTACATATGCTGGCAGCGTGGCAGAATGAAATATATATTAGAGCAAATAATCAAGCATATCTTTATTAGAGTATAAGTAGTTAAGGCTGAACTGATAATGCATTTGTAAAAGATCTTAAAATAGCACATATTGAGTAATGGATTTAAGAAGAACTGTAGCAAGCTTCCTCAACTCAAGCAGATATTGTACTTTCTAAAAGTATTGGGGGAGATCAGGTGGCTGACAGCTGCTAGGAAGAGATCAGTTTTAGAATAGGGGGGGGGGAGCGCAGCTCTATACAATGCTTGAACTTCATATGTTTAATGAAATTTTATTTAATGAAAGTGCAAAGGAAAATAATTTCTTTGTGTTGATCAACTGAATGGCCAGGTATAAGCCCTATGAATTTTGTCTTAAGCAAATGAGCATAGATTTGCCTGAAACAATGATGTTTCTTTTAAAATAATAAATGTTCTTCTACAGCATCCTCTTATGATCACCAAATTCCTAGTCTATTATCACACTCCATGCAGTGTTCGTCTCGAGTTTGTTCAGAAGCCTGCAAGCAGAACATGGGTCCGATAAGCCTATTTTGTTGTTTCTTAGCAACCAAAATTCAGATACTGACTATTTCTGATCTGGGAGGTAATTATACACCCATCATACTTAGTAGCCTTCACCATATGTACAGTATAACACAAATTTAACACAAAATCATCTAGCACATCTTCAGGTAACAAATTCCATAGTTTTATCTGTGTACTATATGGAGAAAAAATTGTTTTGACTGTCCACTTTCCAGATTCCTTGAATGATCCTGGATTCTACAAGAGAAGAAGACTACCTCACATAACTCTATAGACTTACATCATGTTCTATTCTGCTTGGCTTTTCAAAGAAACTAAATAGCTTACAGAAAAAACTGCTCTGGCCTCCTGTGTTACTATTTTCTTCCCCTTTCTCAGCTCTGCAGTGGGTTTTTGGAAATGTGGTGACCAAAACTGGATGCAATATCCCATGTGAGCTCGCACTGTATATATGCTTTGATTTTATTTGGGAAACATATCTTTTGGATTTAATTCTTCAAGGACTCTCAAAGGGATACTCTTCATACCTGGTAATTCATTCATTTTAATCTATCATTAAGGCCCATGTGTCCCTTGCTCTTGTCAACATAATTTGACCCAATGCATCATGATCCTTTTTTGAAAGCAATAGTTAAGCAAAAGTATCTGTTTGGGCTTTGCTTCCCAGCATGAATACAGATAAAACTACAAATTGCTAGAAATTCCGCAAAAAAAAAACTCTTTTGAACATTTTAGTGACAATGCTAATTTGCTTTGCCTTGAAAAACAGCCACACTACAGCCTTTCCTGATGAACTTTTGTTTTAGAAATATTAACTATAACCCCAGAACGGACGTTATGTGAGGATGCAATGACATTCGCTAATGGAGAAACTTTCAAATCAGTCAAGGCTCAAATAATTAGAATGTTTCAGACCATGGAACACTTTACTGCGAGTGTTCGTAATTAGTACTAGAGACATTCTAGGAGACAACAAATTTTAAAAAGGACAAACATTATGGGAAGGCAGGGACCTTAACAGTCTGGTTAGAGGATGCAATAATAACAGAGTAGACAGCATATGAAGTACAAAAGCCATCAACATCTGAGGCATACCTGATGAAATGCAGAAATAATTGAAAAGCAGAAGAACCTTGTTTCTGCCACCTATATTTTGTCTACTGGCATGGACCCATAATGTATGGCCACTTCTGTCTTGTGCCCTATGAAAACACTACAATCAACATGATGGTAGAGCAGCTCACTAAAGCACAATCCACTCAAAGCTTGGGTCTGTTGTATGTTTTAGGGCTGGCCTAAGCCTTATGGGTTGCTCATCAATAGTTACATATTCATTTCTAGATCTATATGGGATATGATTGTCATGGTTACAATATGATTGACAGCATGCAATAAAGCAAAAAGCTGAAAGCAATGCTATAGCAACTCATATAAGTCTACTATACTTGGATGCAAGTTGCTGGCTTGCCTCTCTATGCAGAGTAAAAGATCCATAGCTGCTTCAGTACCAGAATCACCATATTCCTTGGGCTTGGAAGGTAAAACAGTGTTTCCTTGCAGCCATGCCGGCCACAAGGTCATGGGCTTGCACAACACTGGCTCTTCAGCTTGAATATGGAGATGAGCACCGCC
Organism: Phrynocephalus vlangalii; assembly: GCA_037367305.1. NCBI lineage: Eukaryota > Metazoa > Chordata > Lepidosauria > Squamata > Agamidae > Phrynocephalus > Phrynocephalus vlangalii. The sequence continues at coordinate 5,119 of JAWVWN010005391.1, forward strand.
CCTAGAATCGGACATAACTAGCACGCATGTGCCTTTACCTTTTTTACAGGACACTTAGGGAATGTCCTGCGAAATCTGCCCACTGAATAGTGAAAAAATGAACCAAAAAAGGTAAGGGAAGGAGATGAGTTATCTCAGAATCAAAGTTTACTTAGTCCAGACACATATTCACTATGCTGGCACAACATGAGGCTGATATCAGGGTAGTGTTAAGCCCCTACCAGTGGGAAGGCTTTGAATTCAGCAGAGCCTCAATCGGGGTCAGTATCAGTTCAGTCAGCCCCCAGTCATTTTGATAGGTTCGACTGCATGCCTACATCCGTTTTTCGGGGAGCCAATTCCAATAAAGGCAACATAGTTTAGTTTTCAGCAGAAATCTGTAGTATCACTTAACAAATTGTTCAAAACTATTTGTTAAAAATTTAATAATGTCTAAGGCAATTGGCAATAATCAACATTCACTCTCTAAATTTAGCACATACAAGATTAACAAGGACTTATGAATATGAGAGAAGGCATCTCTCTGTACTCATGACATGAAACAAACAAAATTTTAAAAGAACCCCAATCACAACAGAATGAATTAGCAGTTGCCTGCCAAACTAAAATGGGAACAATGGATGTTCTGAGCTGCTTCTGGTTTTACAATGCAGCCTTGTCAACTTCTAGAGGCAACATTTTCCACTTGCAATGCACTGTGCATTCCCCATTCAAGCATCTAGCTGTATAGGTCATGCTGTTTGGGAAAGTCACATTCATTTTAAGGCTGTGAAATGAGGGCTTATTGTGTAAGTGCTGAGTATTCTCTCAAAAAACAAATGACAGCTTCCATAACACTTCCATGGAGAAAACGCAGATATTAATGCATGAATGAAGTTTGTATTTTAAAAAACATGTGATTGATAATTTTAAAATTTGATTACTATCAGTTATTTGATTTTAAAGAAACTAGTATTCTGAATCAAATACTATCCACAACCTGCATTATTGCCTTCATGCCATCAGCTTCTGCTTGACAGAGGTTTGATATTTTCCTGGTCGTGGTAAATGTATTTCCATTTTCATATACTCCTAAGGCAGATAAAACAGCTAATACCAGACCTGCAGTGTGATTCCTCAAGTTTGTGCTTGAGTTTCAAAAATTTATAGTAATGTGTGCTTATGTATCTTCCAGAAATATCTGAAGCGGGGGGAAAACCTTACTGATTTTTGACTTATGCTGTCTCCTCTACTACTCAGAAAAAAATGTTGATTCCAAATACAATATTACACTGGATTGGCTCAAAAATTATGTTTCTTAGCTGACCATCCTCAATGGTCTCTAGTACTGGTTCTCAACCTTGGGAAATCCAAATGTTCCTGGACTGAAACTACCAGAATCCTGGCCAGCACAGCTAGTGGTGAAGTCTATTGGAAGTTGTAGCCCAAGAACAACTGGGTTACCCAAGGTTAGGAACCACAAGTGCATAGCAGGGCTGTCCAACTTTGGACAGCCCGTGGCCTACCTGTGGCTTTCATTGCCCCCGCATGGTCAATGTGGTGTGTGTGTGTGAGCGAGTATGCGCAAAAGTCATAGCGGCGGGCCAGTGGGGGAGTTAGCAGCGGTCGACCTGTTGGGCAGGCCTGGTGTATAGCAAAGCAAAGATATGTGTCTTCAATATTCAGGGTGGCTCAATAACATCATGTGTTGTCAAGTCAATTCTGAATAGTGGGACCCTTTTCAGAGGTTTCTAGGTAGAGAATAATCAGCAGTGGTTTACCATTTCCTTCTTCTTGGGGGGGGGGCACCCTGGGACTATGCAGGTTGCCCAACCATTTGGGCTGGTTTTATTCACAGAGTGGAGAATTTAATTATTTATTTTTTTTAAATTTAGAGTTTTTTAGCCGCTTTTCTCCGTGGAAAGGACCTAGGGCAGTTTAAAAGTAAGGAGGGACAATAACAGTCCAGTGCAATTAAGAACTGAACTCTCAGCCTCGGGGCTCTGCAGCTAGATACCTAAAACACTGAGATATCCAGGCAGCTCCTTCAGTCACCTCTAGAATAATAAAAAAATAATAAAAATAATAAAAATTAATAATAAATAATAAAAATTTTAAAAATAATAAATAATAAAATAAATAATAATAATAAATAATTTAAATCCTGTAAATCAACAGCCCTGCTCCAACGCTAAACCAAACACAAAGCTCTGGTTTCCTTTTTCCTTATACTCAAGTTGGGACTATCACTTGCATTTAGCCCATGAAATATAACATCCAAATATTAGCATCTTATATGTGCTTACCTTCTGTAACAATTGTGTGAAAGCTGCTGGGGTCACACCAAACACTGAAAGAAAGACAACAGAGAAAAAGGGGGGGGACGGGGGAGCACTGAACAACATAACAGAGAAAACAATTCTTTACCCTTGTCACAGGACAGCCTCTAATTGGATTCTCTCCCTTGCCAGGCTTGAATTGCAGGGAAGTAGAGATGAGCAGATGCATTCAATTACTGAGATGATACCTTAATGAGGCTTCTGAATACAGACCAATTCAATGTCCACTCAATGACAATGGAAACAGGCACGCCAACTTGTACTGGGGACACGCAATGTATGTCATGCTCATGCAGTAAGAATTACAGTGTATCTATTTTCTGCCATCCGAATATAATGCGTATTTCAAAATACATGATTCTGTGTTTTCTGATCTATGGAATGCAGGATATATTTTCAAGGACAGGAGACAAGGGGGGGGGAGTTAGAGTCTTACTTCAGTACAACAACTCTGTCTGAAACACTCTAGCTAGTAGATAAACAACCACCACCACCTAGGGATCTCATCCAAGACAAACAGGCAGGATAAATTATAATTTACAAAATACAGTGGACCCTTGTATAACAAATGGTTTGTATAACATAAAATTTGTACAACATAAATTCTGGAGATAGGGACATTTTGCTTAACATAATTGCCTATGGGGCGAATCTGTACAACATAAAAATGGGATTACTTTGTTTTCAATGCATTCCTATGGGAAATTTGTATAAAGGAAATTTTGCTTAACATAATTTCATTTGGAATGAATTAATTCCTTTATACAAGGTACCACTTGTATGCCTCCCCCCTCACTGTACATCAAGTAGGATTGTTGCACCTTGATAGAAATGGAAAGAATACACATTTCTGTTTTGCACTTTCACTGGTCCTGCATTCTATTAATCATTGCCAAATAAAAATGAAGACATGTAATAGTTCTGTAGTTCAAAAAGGCAAAAAGAAACTCTGGGGAAAATATAGATGCTCCAGTTCTATTTTTAAATCCACTTCTTTGTCATTTCAGATATGAACAAAGTGAATTTTCAAATTTGAGCAAGAGTATATAGCAGTGAAATAAAAGGACACGCAACAAAAAATACACATGCCTTACTTTTGAAACAAAAGCCTTGGCAGTTTTGATGTACTCTGCAAAGCTCAACAATCATGGTCTCTAAAAGCAATTTCAGAGAGCTGGTTTGTGTTCATTTTTTTCAGGACAAACAAAAACAAAACCTTGTGGCATATTTAACAAATTCGTTGGTTCTCATGATTTACAATCCCCCATCATCCTACATATTTTTAAGAGCTGAATTTGGGTAAATTTGACTGCAGTTCCCAACATCTCCATCACTGACAGTGGGAAAATTGTTTTTCTGTGCAAAGAAAACATACTGTATTCCGTTTTGGTTGTTCTAAACAGTTGACTGGAGGCCCCTACTGGTACATCTTCACATAATATTTTGTTAGAGGCTGCAACTTTTGGAACCCTAGTGGAGTGAAATACTATCTTTGCTAAGATGTCATTCAAAATACTACGCGTTCCTGTTGTTGGTCCCCTTAGCCCAGTATAACGGATTCTGCTACAAGCATTACCAGTGGTAAACGAAAAATTTGGAGTGTTTCTGGATAGAGTGAAGCAAAAATCTCCTGGAAGTGCAACAGAAGTGCGTACTGTATTGTATAGCTGTGGAGGAAGAATAATATAGCATGGAGGGTCCAGCAATTGGGTTTAAAGGATGGAGAAAGCAGGATTGTCAATCATTATGCGTGTCCTTGGAGGAATACCTACCAAAAAAATTCCATAATGACTTTGAGGCACAAGAAGGGGAACACAAAAAAACCAAAGAATACAAAATCATCGTGGAAGATTCTGAGGGAAAAGGATTCTTAGAGAAAGGGCAGGTGTGTGGTAGTGGCAGGACGCTCTTTTCAAGGCAGACAAAAGTAGAAGTTTATGAATCTGCAATGAGTCTCAGGAGGGGTATTGTGAGGAATCCATCATGTGACCAACAGCTTTTCACAGACCATCAACCCACTGACCACCACTCCACCATAGTGGGTACAAATTATACTGCTAGTCTCAGCATTCACTTATTCTAAATACTTTCTGCAAGTGCCACAAGAAGAGCTTCATTACAGCCAAATTCTGCTCCAAAGTTAGCCTTCAGTCCCAGGTAGCCAGCTCAAGGTTAATGCACCTTACACAATTATTCTACTGGGAAGTTCTGAGTATAAGGCATCCAATCCAAAAACCAGCAGCTTTTGTTTTGCAAGCCAGTTTAAGTTTTACAACCACCAACAACCAACCAAGTTTGTATTGAAACCTGAATTCTTAATATTACATGTTGTACCTGTTCTTATTTGCAGACAATCACAAAATACAAAAAAAGACGTTATTCCTATAGGATCCAGATGGTCATTGGGGAAAACCCACTATGTCCCATTCAAAAATGACAAATATCTGATTTCTGATCAGTTATTTCTAAACACACGTCTTACACATCTCCATCCACAAAGAACAATAGAATGTAAATAGATTTCATGATCCACCCACCTTCCAGCTTGCACATTAAAACACAAGTTCACTCTCCAAGCAGATTGATTACCGGCATTTCAAAGGGAGGTGAACAGCCACGTATTATATCCTACTAAGCCCTTTAGTTATTAACAGTAATTTCCACTGTCCCTTATATTGCACAATTCAGTTCTGTTAATTCACATGAACATCTCTTTATTGAGCTAGGGACTGAAACCCTCCAGAAAAGATGTCCTTGCTACAGTATTTCATGCATTTTTTCGCAATGGAAGAAAGGCCTTTATGAAAGGCAAGAACTTCTTATAATGAAAAGAAATCAGTTTTGTTTTCACAAAGTACTGTAATTATATTAGATTCCCAACAGCTTAACACCTATCCTTAAAAACTTACAAAAACTAAACCCATTTTACAGAAGGATTGCGTGTCAGTTCCCCACTTATTAAAGTTTTAAAATAACTGTGCAAATGTATATGCTTATAGGTAAAGGTAAAGTTTCCCCCTGCACATGCGTGCTAGTTGTGTCTGAATCTAGGGGCAGTGCTCATCTCCATATTCAAGCCAAAGGGCCATTGTTGTGCAAATCCTTGGCCATGTGGCCCGCATGGCTGCAAGAAAACACTGTTTTTACCTTTCCACTTTTTACAACGTAAACCCATTTATCTACAGTACTTCCATTTTTAAATGCTTTCGAACTGTTAGGTTTGGGAGGAGCTGGGGTTAACAGCAGGAGCTCACTCCGCTGCGTGGCACCCGGGATTTGTACCACTGAGCTGCCCATCTTGCAGCTGACAGTTTTTCAGTGCTCTAGCCCCACACCCCTATATTTTATACCTCATTCCAAAACAGCTGCCATGTTTTAATATAAGCAGCTACTACCTTTTTCACTAGTTTAGAATGGAATGCAAGCAAATAAGCTTTGGTCCCTAGGCTTCCACCAGCTTCTGTGCTGTACAGCTTTATTTATAAACCATCCGTTCCAATTCTGACACACTAATGACAGTAAATCCTCCTCATGGGTCGTCAGTGGAGGCACAAAGAGTGTATCAGAAATGAATGCATCCAAAACGATGGAAAACAACAGTTTGTGATTATTTGAGAACATAACGTGCTCAAAAGGGATCAAAATGAAACAATGAGACCCAAATGAAAGCAGGAGCTATGAAAGGAGGGGGGGGAGGACTGCTCTCCTTGGTTTTCTCTTTTCAAAGAAAGCTCTGGAAAAGGGCAGGAATTCATGAAAACTGTGTGGGACATTCTCTCCCCATAATCTGACACAAAAATGATACAAAGCACAGATGATATGCAAAATGTGGAAGACTAATTTGCACATCTAAGTCCCATCTCAGGTTTTGGGGCAGGGAAGTGACGAATGCATTTAAACCTAAAATAACTGACAATTGTTCTTATTCTTCTTTACTTTAGAAAATTGCAATTGACTTTGGCGCTTGTGGTTCTCTCAGCTCTTGTGTGTCTACAGCAAAAAAATACATCAACATACAGAATTTTATACAAAAAATGCACCTGGTTCTCTTTTTAAAATGTTATAACATGCAAATCTTTGCAGATGAAATAGAAAGTACTGTACTGTATACATGTTTTTGAAATCTTACATTTAATCTTCCATAACGGAGTGCCTTTTGGGGCTCATTTGTGATGAATAAAAATCCACATTGTCTTGTTCTTTCTTCACTCAACATCCCCTTTTTCCCAATTTTTGAACCCCCCCCCCCAAAAAAAATCCAGATTTTAGCTTTTCCCCTCAATCTTCTAGCCTCTTCATTTCCTCTCCAGGCAACCAGATGCGATCTTTATCGGGCCCCCTATGGCAATTCCCCCAAACCAAAACCAATTTCCACTTCCTTTCAGCAGCTACACTGTTTCATTAAAAAAATTTCTCATTTTTCCTTGAAAAATCAAATTTGTTTCCCTTCTTTTCCAAAAACAGGGGGTTGATGAGGGAACCCTTCGGGAAACAGGCAACATCTGATGAAATTACAGTTTTTAAAGTGAGTTCCCCTGAATTTTATCCAGAATAACGATACAGCAAACAGGAAATTTTATATACATCAAAATTAATTTAGACTAAGCTCCATGGGGAATTTTGGGATTGTTCCATATGTAATTTTCATAAATTCTAGTTTAGATCAAAAAAGCACAAGGGGTATCAAAATCCCCATTTTAAAAAAAAGAAGAAAGAAAAAGATTGTCGTGTATAAAGGTGTCTTATAAAAACCCAAAAATCATTGCTCCATCCACATAAAGGGGTAAGAAAAAGGGGTTATTTTTTTCAGAAGGATTACTTGTCCTCATTTCCCCACTTTTAAAGTTTTAAAAAAAGTCAAAGAAGTTCAAAAAGGTAAAGGGAAAGTTTCCCCCGCTTCGTGCTAGCCTGTCCGACCTAGGGGTGGTGTCATCCCTTTAAAAAGCCGAAACCGTGTCGTGCAAGTCAGGCCCCGGGGCCGGGCATGGTGCAAAGTAGCTTTAATTTAATTGGCACCATGCTAACATCTCATAGAGGCTTTTCCCTTTTCCCGCTAAGGGCTCCCAAGAGTTAAACTCTCTCAATAGGGTATGGTATACAAACTACCACTACCTTTTCAGTATAAGATTTCCCTTTATTCACAGACGGGGGTATCCTTTTAGGAAAAATGGCTGAAACCCCCAAAGGGAAAGTCACAATCAGAGTGGGGAAGTTTTAGGTGTTGACCCCCAAAAATCCCCAGTTCAGTGGCCCCATTCAATTCGGCTTTCTACAGGATTTCAGCTAACCAAACATTATACCTTCAAAGGGAATGGGGAAAAGAAAATAACCTGTTTTTTCAGTTTTTAGTCCTAGAAGCTGCTGCTTTTGGGAACAAAGTCCCCCTTTTCCTCTCACCCCAAAAGGATTTTAATTTAACAAAAAATAACTGAAAGTGTGCTTTTTTAACAGATTGCCCCCATGATAACAGAAGCAAATTCTCCACCCTCTGTCCAAAGAAGATGGGGTTTACTTTTTCCCCTCACGAAAGCTTTTGCTATGGGGGCAGAAGGTAAAGAAAAAGCTTTTTTATGCCAGTTCTTTCAAGTTCATATTCCCCGTAAAAAAAAAATCAAAGTCAAAAAAATTTTTTTACAGCATCACCTATCAGCACAAACCGGTTACAGAAAATAACAATCAGTCTTTATGTGTGAGCACAATGTGACATCTCAAATTTTTTAAAAAAAAGATTAAAGACTTAAATTACATGCACAAAACAAAAAACAAATTGAGAAAAAAACAGGGGCTGGGATCATGTGCTTTTTTTTTGTGCAAAAGAAAAACTGGCTACTAATTTGTGTTTTTATTAACTGGAAATTTTTCAATACCAATCCAAGGTTCTATCCAGAAAACCATCATTACGGGGGTTAAGGGGCCCTTTATATTTCAGCACCCGGGAATGATGATTTCCCTCATTTTTTCAGGGGGGGGGCACCTCTATGTAAGGATTACGTTTCATTGGGGAATCCTTCTGAACCCTACTACTGTCGGGGGAAACCCAGACAGCCTCTCCCAGTCGCCCATTTCCACCTTAGAAGGACTGCACAATGCATCCCAACACGGGGGAGGTGTTCTGAATCACAAATATATATAATTCCCCAAAACTGATCTCACTTGGGTACCATTTGTTTCTTATCAGGTTTTTAAGGTGCGTTTTTTTACCTATAAAGCCCCCCTGGTTTGGGGCATCAGTGCATGGTTGACCACCACCCTTTCCCAAAAGGAAGCTTGTGCTACTTGTACATCCCGGTGGCACAGTTAAGAGTCCCCAAAACCCGGGAGGCAGAAGGGAAAAAAAAAACCCAGGCTTTTTGATTGCCCCCCACTTGGGAAAGAAATTTTGTCCAAAAATTTACCTAGGAAAAAAACAAAAATCAAGAGTAGATTGGTTATGGTTTTTAGGGGAAAAGGTTTGAAACTGGAACAAAAGGGGAAACCTAATGCAGGTGAGGGAAACCTAATCCGGGAAAGGGCATACAAGCATGGAGGACAAGGGTTTGAATGAAGAGTAATTTCCCCAAATACAAAGGGGAAAAGGGGAAAAAGGCAGCGGAAAAGTCTGGGATGAACTGACACATGACATCCCTTTGCGGGCATTTTTGCTGCCCAAAGTCCCTGGAGAGGATAAAAAAACATTCTTTTGGTCTAAGAACCCAGATTAAAAATTTAAAATTTACCCCGATGTCAGCTAACTCCCAAACCCAACCCCGGGGGAAAATTTGGTTCCTTTACCTCAGTAATTATTCTTTTGAGAGAATTGCCCTAGATTTTGTGGCCCGGGCAGAAATCTCCCAAAACACCAGTACATAAATGTAATTTTCAACATGTTTCTCGCTACCCCGAAGCGATTCCCCATTACAACCCCAGTAAGGAAAGACGCCACTGTATTTTGGTGATGGGGGTTTTCCCAAAAGGCCAAAGTCAGGGGTTAAATTTTATAGAACTTTTAAGCAATTTTTCAGCCCCTTTAGGGCCTCCTGGGGGTTGTTTGTACTGGGCAGAGGGGAAACCCCCAGAATATCAACAAAGGGAGGAGATCAGACTGAAACTGAGAGAAGAAAGTTTGCCGAAGTCAGAGGGGAAATTTCGGGTGTTTGGGTATTCCCCCCGGTTGGGGATTAAAAAAAAACCCCCGACAGGGGGTGGGTCACTTTGAAAGTGAAAGGATGGGGCGGGGGGGGAAGACCCCCAGCCAGGAACCAACCCTTTGAAATTTAAGGGACAGAGACAGAAGAGACCCTGACCCTCATGGGGGGTAGGGGGGTTTGGACCAATTTGTTTCAGGACTTACCTGGAAATACTATTTGTTTTCAGCTTGTTAAAGGCAATCCTTAAACCCCTTTCTAACCCAAAGGGCGCTGAAACCGCCCCCCCCCCCCCCCTTGGAGTTATTTTTTTTCCAAAAGCTGAGTTTTTAATAAAACCCAATTCGTTGCACCACAAAAATCTTTTATGGAAAATATGGTATGCATCAGGGATGAAGTTAACCCTCACAGTTTTCCTTTGGTATAGACAAACACAAAATTTTAAGTCTATAAATGCAGTTAAAGGCCAGCCATAAGAGGTCATGCATTTCCTGGACAAGGAGTTTAACAGACTTTTAATGACTGTCTTGATTGCCCTTCATTCCCCCAAAATAATTTTTATCATCTTTCCAAAAGGTCATCTTTGATTTTAAAAAACAAAATACAAAATTTTTCCACAACCAAAAGTAAACTGATAGGCCCTTAAATTTTGATGGATCCCCTTTATCTCCTTTTCTTTAAAATTGGGAAAACTCGGCCTCAGTTCAACAAAAGAAATTGACATTTCATTATTAATGTGTGTAAACAGGTTTTTTGCAAGGGGGGCCCTCAGCCTATTTTGACTTGCATTTTAGAGAAATCCGGGAAATGCATCCACCCAACCAAGTCCCCCCCTAAAAATGGAAGTTTCCCCCTGAACGAAAACAGAAAAATTTGAAAAACCTGGTGCTTCTTAGGGCTATCCCACATCAAATTTGATTGTTTTTTATTACAGATTTTCCATTTACAAAAAAAGGTCCCCCCAGCCCTCTGGGTTTTTTTTGGGGGGGGGGGCCGGTAACCCCACTTTAACGAGTTTACCGAGGTTTTTGATACCCAAGGGTTAGGTTGGGATTTTTCCTGCCCCCTTTAAATCTGCATTTTTTTATGGGGCAAAAACCAGTTAGGGGGGAAAACACGTCTTTCTGTTCTCCCGAGTAGCCCCACTGCCCCCGACGGTTGAAGGTGCTGGGGAAAAACAACGCCCACCAGGGGGGAGAAAAAAATGCGGTGGTGCCAGCCCCGGGGGTTTCCCCACCCTGGTGGCCCCAGCAAACAGGGCAGCCATTTTGGGCCCCCCCT
>JAWVWN010005392.1:0-10842 GCA_037367305.1 Phrynocephalus vlangalii
GGGGGGGGGACGACGCCAGCAGGGGCCAACTTGGAAACCCCCACCAAATGCCTTTGGAACCGAAAGGGGTTTTCGGGCGACTTCCAGGGCATCTTTCCCGCCGATGCTGTTCCACCTAACCCTAACCTTAACCCTCTCCTCCGGCGGCGGCGGCGGCGGCAGCTTCAGGAGGCCAGCCCCGAGCCCCGGCCCTTTTTCGCTGCTGCCCATGCAGGGGCCTTGCGCCGGGGTCCCAGACTAACTCGAGCCTGCGAGCAAGTCAAACTGCCCCCTAGTGGACGCAAGTCAAATATGACGCAAGTCAAGCGGACGTAAGTCAAGTTCCACTGTACTCTGTACATGGTAAGAGCCTACAATCAAGTATCTTTGTTTATTTGGCTCTGAAGCCTGGGTTGAATTTCCAAAGAAATACAGACACAAAATACCCAAAGTCAAGGAAACTTATTTTATTGGTTTTCAACCTGCTGCAAAATCCTGGCGTTTTTGTGATAATCAGGGGAAAGTTTTTTTAGCAGATCTGCAACGTTTTGCGAACAAAAGAACTGGGAAGATCTACATGCAAACAATGAAGTGTTTTTGCCAACATTTGTCCCCACACTGAGCCTGCTGAAAGATTCCAGTGATGGAGGGATCGACATCATTGCATGATGGAAAGGTTGATGAGGAGCCAGTGTTGCTCAAAAATTTCTACAAGATCCATTTTGGAGTGCCCCCTTAAAGGTTTGTTGTAAATTTTGTACCCCATGAGCCACAGATTTGTGAAGATGTACTGTAAGTGCCTGAAGAGGAAAAGAAAGCAGGGGATGATGCTATGGAAGAAACATGTCTCTCTGAAGGAACGGCGAGTGGATGCACCAGTGATGGCGCCAGAGAGAAGGGACATTTGCATGAGAAATTGAGTAAAATAGGTTTTCTCAAAGTAGGACAGATCCTGAAGGTTTTCTATCTGTGTCAAAGTGACAAGATAGAGCACTAATACAGAATGTAAGATGGGAGACTGCAACATAGTCCCCCTACACCTATGGAAGTGGGGTTCAACAGAGATCCTGATATGGGGATTTTGGAAATGTTGAACTATACCAATCTGTATTGGGCTCATTAATGTATTTGTGTTCATGGTCTAGGCCTGATATTGTAGCAAACTATCAACATATTAAGTCAATATGCGTCAAAGCCATTGATGAAGCATTGGAAAGGTAAAAAAAGCGTGTTTTGAGATACCTTAAGGGAACAATGCATGAAAAGTTGAAAAAATCCATGTGTGTAATCTTGATTTATTAGCTATGCAGATGCTGACTGGGGTTCAAGTCCAGAAAGGAGGTCATTGTCTGGGTATGCCATTTTCTTAGGTAACTCATTAATTGTATGGAAGGCCAAGGGCAAAGGTACATTTCATGCTCTACTACTGAGGCAGAGTATGGGGGTGTGATTGACTTGTGTTGTGAGTTAACCTGGGTGGTGTAGTTGTTAAAGGATGTTTAAAAGTAAATGTTAAACTACCAGTCAAATGTATAATGATTCTTTTTCATGTATCCAATTACACAGAATCAGAAGGTCGGATCCAGACCAAGCATATTGGTATCCGTTACCAGAATGTCAAGGACTGCATAGAACAACATTTGATTGTGTTAGAATACTGTACTAGGTTGGACAATTATGCAGATATATTTACAAAGCCTTTATGTAAAGAAAAACATGTAAAGTTTAAGAAAACCTAGGTGTTGAAATCTGTAAATATAGGGGGGTTGTAAGATATGTAAAAGTTGATAAAATATATGTTATGTATATTTAACAGATAGTGGAAAGAGAATTGTAAAATGGAGGCAGTAGATTCTGCAGTCTCATGATGTTAATCCACAAGTGAAAGATAAGTAATCACAGGCATGTTATGTGATGAAGCACGGGTGGAAGAATTTTAAAACACATGATTGCATCAGATTGCATCAGATTGTAATTAGTGATGACTCATATTGATGGGTGCTGAACTGTAATAAAAACCCTAGCTTGCCATATGTTAGGGGTCTGTCTATGGCGAGAGACAGAACCCCACACTCTGTTGTCTGTTGTATATATTGCTTGGATGTTATGCTGTGTATAAAATTTTTGATGTATATATGAATATATGAGTTTTTACTCTACCTGTTGTCATTGTCTTTCCGGGTTAACCTAACTCTGCAATATTTTTATATCAATACGACATTTTATCTGCACGCTACGCTGCACTGCTCTTACCAAACACATTTTAAATATTATATTTTTGCTTAATTACTGATAGAATTACCTCTTCTCTCCCCCCCCCTCCATTCCCTGTCCCGGTTCGGCCTTAAAAAGCTTCTTTTTCCTTGCGGGGGAGGAAAAAGGAAAGGCGGGGGAGGTTCGGTGGTTAAAGGGGGCAAATTTACACCTCTTTCTCTCTCAAGACCCCCCCCTCCCCACGGTTTCCATCAGCAACGCCCCCCTTTCCCCCCCAATAGCATTGAAAACCCCCCCAAATTGCAATTGCACCACCCACCTCCTCCTCCTTTTCCTTGGGGGGGTTGTCTCTCTTTTCCTCTCCTTCCAGCAACCACAGGGGGAAAGCCTTACTTTTTTTGGGGGGGGGAGGATTAATAGTCTTGTTGAGAAAGGCCCCCCCCTGGGCCTTTCGGGTTTCCTGCCACTCTAGGAAGCGGGACTCGCTGCCCTCCCACCCCCCCTTGGAGGACCGAATACTGCCCCCCTTGCGGGGCCCAGCCCCCGCTTCAATCTCCCCCCTCCTCCCCATTGCACTCTCCCCCCCCCCCCGTTGCACTGGGGATGTCTCTCTTTCCTTCCCAACATAAAGGCGGAGCAGGGGTGGGTGGGGGTTCATTTAGCCCTCATCAAGACACCTCCTTCCCCCCACACCCACAATCCCTGGGGGTAGCCTTCATTTCTCCCCCCTTCCCCCGCCACTCTAGGGAACCCCACTTGCTCCTCTGGGCGTCCCTTTTTTGGGGGGAAGGAGGAGTGGGGGGGTCGTGCCATGGGGTGGGGTGGGGGTTGGGCGTGAGTAATGGAGGGGGTATCTAGGGGGGGAGGGGAGGTTCCCCCCCTTGATCTCCCCCCCACTGGCAGGACCGGGACTCGAACCATCGTTTCCAAGGGGGGCGGGGAAGCAGCGAGAGAATCCCTTCCTAGAGCGGCAGGAAGGGGAGGGTGTGCTTTCCCCCCTCCCCCCCAATAAAAGGCTCTGAAGAGCAAAAGGGAAACCCCCCCACCCCAGAAGGAGGAGGAGGTCTGTGAAATTGGGGTGGGTGGAGGAAGGGAGCCTTGGGGGAAGGGCGTGGGGGCGGCTAAGGAAGGAAAAGGAAGCCCCCCCCGTCTAAGACGCCCCCCCATCACTTCTCGTTCCTTTCCTCTCGCCCTCCCTTGAAATGGAGGAGGGAAGGGGGAAGACACTGAACAGCCCCCCCCGGAGGAATCGGGGCCGATCCAGACAAAAAAAACCCCAGCCCCCCTTCTTCCCTTTTCGCCCCCCCCCAAAAGGGAAAAAGGAGGGTGGGAGCAGCTTATAGATTCCCCCCATGGAGGAGGAGGGGAAAAGGGAGGGCACTCCAGGGGAGCAGGGAGGGGGAGGGGGAAATGGTGGGGGGGGGGATCTCATCATCGCCCACTTTATCCAGAGGGAGGGAGGGTCCAGACCCACACAAGGGGGGGGTGAACTGGAGGAGCCCCGGGGCCTCCTGCTTCTCTGCCCATGCACAGAGGGCTTCTCTCCCGCCCGCCCCCACCTGAGAACAGAAATCAACAGAAAGGGGGAGGGGAAGTCCAGTCCCATTGCTCTCGGGCGTGGTCCCACGAGATCCAAGGAAGAGCCCCACCCAAACTATAACGTAGCCAGATAAATCCTACAACCCCCCCAAGGGTCAAGCCCTCCCCCCTCCCCGCAAGTGCCTTTCAAAGAGAAAATTGGGGTAAGATACTAGAATAGCTAAATAGTCCGGAGGGGGGATGGTTTTCCGGACAGGTGGGGCCATAGGAAGTTTCTGATCTTGCTTCCAAATAATTTTTTTCTAAAAATGAAGACTGAGGGGGAAAGGCCCGAGAAGCTGGTTTGGGGGGGGGGTGGCTTCCCTGACGGGGTGTTTGTTCATCAGAAGTGGAAATAGATCCCCCCCCCAAGAGCAGACCCTTCTGGGAAAGCCCCTCCGGGTTGCCTTGAAGAGCATTTTTTTCCTAGTTTTGTGGTCCAGGGTGCACCATTCAGGCCATTGGCTCAACAAAAGGCCCGTTCGTGGTTGTGGATAGAAATCCCATCTCTCGGCCTCGCCTTTTCAGCTGACCTGTTGTAGAAGGGGGGGGGGGAATCTTCAAGAGGGCCGAGGTCAGGAGGTATCATGATGTAACCACAACTTTTCAAAATTCCAGGCTGGACTTTCGTTATTAATTTGTTTTTCCCTTTTCAGCAGTCAGGTTTCCTTTGAGGAGGTATTCCATATTTCCCCACATAGCGAAGGGAATCTCCGGAACCCAGACGGGGATCCCTGCCTGAGGGATCCCTTTGGGGTTCTGGGAAGGAGGTTCATCCCAGGAAGGGTTCCTTTGACTCCTGCTTAAAGGGGAAGAAGGGTAGTTTTGGTTGCCCTGATGGGAGCCCCCCCTCAAAAAAAACCCTGCCTCCCCCCCAAAAGTCCCCTCAAGAATGTTTTTATTTCTTTACTGATGGATTTTAAATACATCTATATACTACGACCCTCTGGGTCTTTTAAAGGATTTAAAAACCCCCTCACCCACCTCGCCATATAAGCAGTGAGTGAAAAATGAATTAATGACACACACACCCAAAACACCACGGGCCTAGACTCTAAATCAGGCATGCTAAAATTTTTGGGCCCCTCCAGATGATTTGGACCACAATCCCATAGTCCTTTGTCATTGGCCATCTAAGGTTAGAATTCGGGGAGTTGGGGTCCAAAACATCAGGAGGCCGAAGTTTGGCCATGCTGCTCTCGATGAAGGAAAGGGGGCTCATCTCCAACTTGGGGAGGGACCTTCCACCCTCGCCTGCCGTGTTTTGCATTTCAACCCTTGGTGGGGCCGAAGGTTGGACTCCGAGTTTCCGTTCTTCCCCTCTTCCTCTTGCAACGCCCTCCTCCCCCTCCTGTTGCAAGGTTTCCCTGGGAAAAGAATGCAAACGGGTGCACCAGAACGAATCAGGTAAATTTTCCCAAATGATTCCTATGGGGAAATTTGGTTCAGTTTACGAGTATTTTGGTTTACCAGCCCCCCCCCCCGGGAACGGAATTCATTTTCACAACTAACTGGGCTGCCCCTTGTCCTAAATAAGAACAGGAAACAGAAAAGGGCCCTGCTGAGACACAAGATCTAGTCTCGTGCGCTCCCCTTGAGGCATCTGGTGGGCCACAAGAGAATCCAGGAAGCTGGACTAGGTGGGCCTTCTTGGCTTCACCCAGCATGAGGGCTCTTCTTAGGTTCTAACCCCCCCATTTAATCAGCATGCCCCCTCTTCCTTCTCTCCCCCCAGAAAAACAACGCCCATGGGGTTCCCTTTTACTCGCCCCCATTCCCATCCCCAGAGCCCCCCCTCTCCTCCGACCCCCCTCCCCATATCTCCCCACAACCCACCGCCCATCCCGAACAAATGCATGAACCTCCTATTATTGTGGGGGGCAGAAAAACATACGGGGGGGGGATGAGGAGGACTTGTTCGTTTTTATTGTGGGGGGTGTTTACAAAAAAAGCTTCTCCCTCCCTCCTTTTCCTTGCAGTGGGGGGGGGGGAGAGAAAAGGGAAGGCGGGGAGGTTTCGGGGTTAAAGGGGGCAAAGTCACGCCTCTTTCTCTCTCCAGACCCCCCTCCCATGGATTCCATCACAACGCCCTCCTTTCCCCCCCCCACAACACATTGCACCCTCCCCCAATTGCAAAAAGCACCTCCTCCTCCTCTTCCTTGGGGGGGGTCTCTTTTTTCCTCTCCTTCCAGCAACCACAGAGGAGACCTTATCTTTTTTTTGGGGGGGGGGAGGATTAATAGTCTGGTGGAAAAGGGGCCCCCTCCCTGGGAGCCTTTCTGGTTTCCTGCCTCTCTAGGAAGCGGGACACGCTCCCCTCCCACCCCCCCCCCTTTGGGAGGATTAAAATACTGCCTCCCCCCCTTGCACTCCCCCCCCCTTGCACTCTCCGGGGGGTTCTCCTTCCTTCCTATGAGCCCCCCAACATAAAGTGGAGGGGAGGGGGTGGGGGTGTTATTATAGCCCTCTTCAAGAGCACTCCTCCCCCCCCCAAACCCCCACAATCCAGGGGGGTCATTTCCTTCCCCCTTCCCCTGCCACTCTAGGGAGCCTCACTCGCTCCTCTGGGGTCCTTTTGTGGGGGTTGGGGGGGAAGGAGGAGGGGGGGTCGCGCCATTGGGGGTGGGGGGGTTGGCGCAAGCAAGGGAAGGGGCTCTAGGGGGGGGGAGGGGGGTTCCCCCCCATCCTCCCCCCCCACCACTGGCAGGACCGGGCACTGAACCATCGCCGGAGGAGGAGAGGAGAGCAGACAAAGGGGGGTGCCCCCCCAGTCCTCCGGGGGGCAGAGGGGCGGGGAGGGGAGTGCCGTCCTAGAGCGGTGGGGAAGGAAGGGGGGAGTGCTCCCTCCTCCGACCCCCCCAATAAAGGGCTCTGGGGAGCAAAAGACCCCCCCCCCAGAAGGAGGAGGAGGAGAGGAGAAAGGAGGTCTCTCAATTGGGGGCATTGCTATTGGGGTGGGGAGGAAGGGAAGCCTTGTGGGGAGGAGAGGCGTCGAGGGGGGGCTAAGGAAGAAAGAGGAAGGGGCTTTTCTGATGAAATCCATTGGGGGGGGACCCAGGAGAGAAGCACCCCCCAGTCACTGGGGGAGGGTCCAGAGGGAGAAGGAGGTGTCAAATTGCCCCCTCCCTCTAAGCCCCCCATCACCCCCCTTCCTTTTCTCTCGCCCCCTTGATATGGAGATGGAGGAGGGGGAGGGAGGGGGAACACTGAAACCCCCCACTTGGAGGAACGGCCGATCCAGGCAATTAAAAACAAACAACCTCCTCCTTCCCTTTCTCGTCCCCCCAAAGGAAAAAGGAGGGTGGGCAGCTTTTAGGGCCGGACTAACGGGGGGGGGAGGGGAAAGGTTGTCTTGTTTCTTTAATAGATTCCCCCCCAGGACACTCCAAAGGAGGGGGGGAGGGAATGGTGGGAGGGGGATCTTGGGAGGAGTGGGTGGGTTGGGGCTTGACTGGGTAGGGAGAGAAGGAAGGAGGGGGTGTCCCATGTCTGCAGACCCCCAACAAGATATACGCCCCCATGGAACCATTTAGCTAAATGGGAGCAGTATTGCTGAGGATAATGCCCAAGCCCAGTGATCACCCACAGCCCTTCTCCCCCTCCCCGCCAGACTGTAGGAAATTCCCGAGAGGAGTACAGAGGAACATTCTTTGTTCAGGAGGCGGGGGGCAGGCTCCCCTTTTCCAGATATACAGTGTGGACGGGTGAAGGAACTGCATGATATGGGGCTAAGAGTACAAGGGGCTAAGGAGAGGGGGTTAGAAGGGAGGGGCTAAGAAGGAGGGTGGGTAGAAAAGAGCGGGGGTGGCGAACGGGCTGCCCCCCCACATGGCTAGGACCATGATATCGGGGGGGGGGGGCAGGAAATAAACAAGAAACTGGGTGAAGGACCATGTGGGTCCACTGGCTGTTCGAATTAGGCCATATATGGGGTCTGGAAAAGGGGGGGTAGCCTTCCCCCTTTTCCACATGGGGCTAGAATGTCCCCACCCCGGTGGGGAACCCTTAATCATCAAAAAAGGGGTAGATGGGGGAATACACATGCCTTTTCTGAAAATGGGGAAGGCAGAAACATTAGGGCCACTTTTTCAGGGGCCCTGCCAGGGTAGGATTAAAACTAGCCATCCTTTAAAATTGAGGAGCTAAAGGGGTCTTCCCCAGAGCCAGCCCACTCATTTAGGGGGGGGACTTGCCTCTTTATGTAATAGGCTTTTTTCTCAAGCTGGTGGTGGGAAGGAAAACATTAAGACCAAAAACACACATCTAGCAACCACAACATAACAAGGGGAAGGCCTAGGATTCCAGCCTGGAAATAAATGCAGGGGGAAAAGGGGGCACCCCTACACCCATGTGCAGCTTAAAACCATCCAGCACACAGAGGGAAGAGGGGGCATCTCACATGGGCACAAAACACACACATATACACACCCATTCTTGCTGCTCAGACGGAGAGCGGGACTCTGCAGAAGCTCAGAGCAACTTTACTCTCTGACCCCGGGGAGGGGGAAGGAGGGAAGAAAGGCACTGGAAAAGGGGGTGTCCCCCCCTTGGTTTTGGGAGGAGGAGGAGGGCGCATCCACATGGCCCTGGGCACTCCCATGTGCTCTCCACACATACACACACAACGAAAGAGGAGGCTTGGCAGCCAAAGTAAGGGGGGCAGAAACCACAGACACACATTGACCCACACAGGAATCGCAAGACCACATGACCCAGATAAAAAAAACAACCAAAAACGCGACATTCATTCAACCCCCCCCCTCAAAGGGAGGCGGTAACGTGCCCCCTCCTCTTTTTTTTTCAAAAAGACAAAAACAGTAAAGGCAGCTCCTGGCCTCTCAACAAGCTCCCTAGGAAAAACCAGCTAGGCAGTTAATATAGAAATGAAAGGAATCCGGGATGAAGCAATGCAAGCAAAGCAAAATGGCCTCAAAGAATACAGAGCAAATAACACAATTAAAGAAATTAACTGCAGAACTCTCTGATAGAATGAGAAGAGCAAACCTATTATTTTATGGGATTTCAGAAGATTAGAGCAAAGGAATTTTGGGAAAAATGCATTGTGAACTGGCTCTCTGAACAAGGAAAAGAGCTGCAAGGAGAACTGGAGAGAGCACACAGGCTGCAGAGTAAAAGAAAAAGGGGGTGAACACGCCCAGTGATAGTAAAAATTTTCAAGAGAGAAAACTCAAAAGCAGGGATTTCTTGCCTTAAAGAAATGAAAGAACTCAATTTTTAAGGGGAAGAAAATCTTTGTTAGAAAGATTTTTGCCCGGAGACACTGAAACAAAAAAGTCTCATGAAACCATACGCCCAGAAGCTTCATCAAAACAAGATAAAATTTAGCTGGGTATCTCCAACTTCCATGCCATTTTCAAAGAGGGAAAGAGATTTCCCCGCGAGAAATCCACAAGAAGCAGCAAAGCTACTGGTGAAACTGAAGCTTGATCCAGAGACCTGGAAGACCAGACATCAATGGACGAAAGGGAAAGGAGAAGAAGGACCCCTACGCGCAAAGAAAAAGACAAGGATGCATTTAACGAAGGACTTTAACGGAAGTGAAAGGTCATAAATAAATATGGGACTAATAATGGATTTAAAAGACTGAGAGGAGGTGGGCACACCTGGAGGTGTAGAGAGAGGATGAACGTTTTTTTCCTCAAACGAAGCTTTTACATCTAGGGAGGAAGGGAGGAAGAGGGGAGAGGGGGAAGGAGGGGGGGAATGGTTAAAAGAATAAAAACAAACTCTCAGCGGGGGGGGGAAAGGGAAACCTAGAATAACAGAATAAAGGTTAAAAATCTGAAGGGGCTGACACTGAACGTTAAAGGGTTAAAATTCGGATTTAAAAAGATATAGACTTTCCAGCTTTTCAAACAGCAAAAATAAGATATCTTGTTCCTCCAGGAAACACACCCAAAACAAAGAGAGACAAGAAACCATTGTTAAAAGACCCAAGGGGGAAAGTAAAGCAAGGCAAGAAGCAATTCCAAGCAAGGGGAGTAGCTATTTTGGGACATAGGAAATATGATATTAAGTTAAAAAAAAGTAATTCCAAATGGGGAGGTAATATCTCTTAGTCAAAGTTTATTTGAAGGCAAAGTAATAACATTAGCAATATATATGCCCCGAATAAAGGCAAAAACGATTTCTTGATAAAAATCCTTAAAAAGATACAGAAATTAGCAGAAGGAGAAGTAATAAAAACAGGAATTTTAATATAGACTTACAAAAGTAATATAATTAAGTGGAAACAATGGGCTTTAAAAGAAGCACACGAAATACTAGGCTTAACTCCACAACCAACATTTTTTCCAGCAGACATAATCAGCCTCATGCTTGGATTACATAATTCTTAATGAATTTAGCAGATGGGAATTTTAAAAAAATAACTACACACCAATATGGGGATCAGACCATGCGCCCATTAGTGTAGAAATGACGTAAATGGAGATCAACCCAAAAGATGGGAGATACAATAATATGAATTAAGTCTAAAGAAAAGGGATAGAAAATATATGGAAGACCAAATAAAATTTACTTTCAGGAAAATAGAGGAACAGTCACTACAGACATATTATGGGATGCTGCAAAAACTGTCTTCAGAGGGTATTGCATAATGAAAGAGAAGGAAATAAAAAAAGGATGGGACATGGCAAAAAAGAGAAGATTAATAAAGATATTGAACAGCAAATGGACCCCGAACAGAACCCCGGGGGGCCCCACTGGTCACGTCTCTCCAAGTTGATGAGAGGGCCATTTATTTATCACCTTGCGTGCGATCATCAACCAATTACAAATCCACCTCACTGTAGCACTATCTATCCCACTTCCCACTAACTTCTTAGCAAGAATACCATGGGGGAACCCTTTTCGAAGGCCTTGCTAAAGTCCAGACAAGCAATATCCACAGCATTCCCCCGGGACTGGGGGGTAATCATTTGTGTCCCACCCACGCACCCTTTTTGGGGATGGGGACTTCCCTGTTCTCCAGGACTTCTCAAAGATTATTGCCATGGTTCTAGAATTTTTCTGCATTCTTTTTAATTCCTTGGATGCAATTTATTGGCC
>JAWVWN010005395.1:0-12972 GCA_037367305.1 Phrynocephalus vlangalii
AAGAGGCTTCTAACTAGTCTATGGAGGATCATTTGAAGCCTGTTGATGATGTACTGTTGTTCAGTTGCAGGCAAAGTGAAATACCTATTGATTAGGACGTCCTCTTCAGAGACCATCAGAGGCACCATCAGGTTTTAATCAAGAAAGTGATATCTTGCTTCCTGAGGACTCAGGGGGGATGTCACTGGTGTCTTTATTTAAGCAATCATTATAAGAGAGGTTCTTGTTGCTTTGGCCAGCAGAGTTTGAATCCTCAGATCTCCTAATCCCCTGAGTCCAGATACATTAAGTCATCAGTGAGAGTTCCTGTACCTCTAAAGGGCCAGTCTTTAATCAAAGGTTCGATTATAACAGTCAAAAGGTGCTATTCACTTGCATCCCTGAGTTAGCAAAAGCCACCCTGCATCTTGGCATAAAGTGCACAATAGACATTCTTGCACAAGTTACTTTCATCCCCCCCAAAATGGGAAAAGTGAAGAATAGGAATTCAACTTTCTTTATTATGATCATTTAGCAGGAAATGCACTCTTGTATCTCCAATGTCTTGGTTTAAAATTACATTTATTTCCTGCTATATTTATTTTTTCATTTGGCTTTGAAAAATTAAAAAATGCTACCGGACACCTTGGAAGAACCACAGATGTATTTGGTAACTGAATTAGTTTGCCTTCAACAGGATTCTCATCTGTGTGTATATTGGTGATTAGAGATGGGCACGACTTGAAAAAAAAATTTTTCGAGTTGTCGTTAGTCGGGCCGGTTCCGTTTCGGCTCGTTTCCGTTTTTCGCGAAAATTTGCAAAAATTAGTTGGTTCGTTTTTTCGTTTTTTCGTTGTCGTTAGTACTGGTTTTGGGGGGGGAGCGGGCTCCTGGAGGCACCTCTGTGGTGGGTGCCTCCTCTGGCCCGCTATAAAGGGAAAGTGGGCTCCTGGAGGCACCCGTGGGTGCCTCCTATCCTCCCACTAGGAAGGGGAAGCAGGCTCCAAGAGACCCCTCAACATGGGGGTCTCCCCTCTTCACCTGCTGCTGCTGCAAAATGGTATGCAATAGCCATATGGATATTGCATACCAGTTGTGCAGACAGTGAGACCAGTGAGAGTGACTGATAGCATCATGCCTTCCCTACACAAGGAAGGCTCTCGCACCGCCATGTCTCACACAGAAGGGAATTGTACTTGCTGCGTGTAGTGCAATGCAAGCAAGTAGATCTGGCTTAGGGTTAAGGTGGGTTAGTGCTAGGGTTAGGCTAGTGACGGGTAAGGTTACGGTGGGCTAGTGGGTTGCACCTCTGGGTGCCTCTCTGACCCACTAAGAGGACAGTCTGTGACGTATGGGTATGGACGGAGTCAAGGGTTAGGCTTAGGGTTAGGGGGCTAGGGCAGGTTTTAGGGGGCTTTTTGGCACATCCCAGAAGTCTCCATGGCCAAGTGGCCATGCGATTGGTGGGATGGCTCCAAAAATTTGCATGGTCGTCCACTCCCACATCGCTGGCCACTCGGCCAGCCCATCATTGCGCAGGTGTAAAAAAAAAAAAAATCAATGGAGGACAGAGGAGGAGAGGAGAGACATTTTGTTGCAAGAAAAAACCCACTGCTACTGTGAAAAATCTGGCAGTTTATAAATTTTCGCGTGTTTCTGTTGTGCTTGTGTTTTTGGACCACGATTTCAAAAACAATATTGCGTTTGCCGCCCCATTTTGGATCCCCCGCCCGCACCGCATGGCATGGCGACTCGAGTCCGGCTGCCCAGGACGGGGGGGAGGCGGGACCCCCCCCCTCCAGAAACCACCCCTCCGGTAGGTGCCCTGCGCCCTTAGTCAAGCAGGCATTTTTCCGCCTGCTTTTTTGGCCTGGGAATGGATGGGGGGACGGGGGAGAGTTTAAAAGTTTTTTCCTGTGCCGTCCGTGCCGCTTGCTTGCGCTTTAATTGGCTGCGGCGGCCGGCAGCCGGCGAGACTGGGCTTTTTGCTGGCTGCTGGCTGCGAGCCTGCGGGTGTGTCCCACCAGAGCAGCCCAGGATGGGGGGGGAGGCCAGGGACCTCCAGAAACAACCCCTCTGGTAGGTGTCCTGAGGCACGGCAGGCATTTTTCCGCCTGCTTTTTGGCCGGGAACCGGGTTTTTTAAACTTTTAAAATCTTTTTTTCTGTGCCGCGTGGCATCGCGCGATCGCGCGGTGCAAGGAACGAGCACGACAAATCAGACCAAAATTGTTCGTTCGTCGGTTCGAGCTCGAAGTCTGGCGGAGTAATTCCCTTTACCGTTTCCGTAGAGTAACGGAACCGAGTAACGGAAACGGAAACGGGAATACCGCTAAGTCGTGCCCATCTCTATTGGTGATCAAAGATAGAATCTTAGTTTATAGTTCCAGGTTGGATGGATTAAGAGACAAGAGATCCATAATTGTGTGTAGATTAAGGATGTCAATTAATGGAGGGAGGAGGGGGCGCATGGTACTTTGGTTGACTCATGTAGTTTCTGGGGCTTCCTTGCTTGGTTAGTTTGTCCTTAAAGCACCTGGAATGATCCCTTTAAATTAAAGTTACAATGAAAGGGAATTCATTTATTCAGCCTCTTTCTCATTGGTTTTGTCAGTTCTTTCATGACTCTTTTGATTTTGGCTTTTTAATTTGGTCGTATTCTTTCCTTTTCTTTCTTTCCTTTCTATCACTGAAAGAAGGAGGGTTCTTTCCTAATCCTAGCTCTATAGGTTCATGGGATATCTTCTCATTATATTCTCATATAACAAATTAATTTGAGTGCCATCATTGAGTTATACACCAGCAGTTAGGTAAAGCCCCCCACACACACACACACCAGAGACCACATCTTGATATATTTGGCATACTGACTAAAATTGGATCCATGGATCAGCTAGGAATCATGCTTACTAACTCTCTCTTGGTTTGCTTAAGATAAATAATAATCATCATGTCCTTAATTTTGACTTACATCAACCTTTTTTCAGAGTTTTCCAGGTAAAGTATTCTCAGAAGTGGCTTACCATTCCCTTCTTCTGCAGCCTCCTGAGGACTGTGCAGCTTGCCCAAGGCAACACAAGCTGTCTGTATTCACATGAGGCACAGTAGATAAGTGAATGATCAAAATACCAACCTCTGGCTCTGCAGCCAGATACTGTACAATTTGTTGTTTAATGATTGATATGTCCAGGAACAGGATTTGCAATGTGTTTACAAACTCAGACCAGAGATGGGCACAAAAGGAATTTTTTTATTCATTTTGTTATTCGTTAATTGTTTTGTTAGGGAACAAAATGAATAATGAACAGACCCATCAAAGAAAAATGAAATGAAACGAAATGGAAATTTCCATTTTGTTCACTTCATTTTTCATTGAAGCAATGCATTCCTATGGGGAAAAGCTGACGGATCCCCCCAACGAACCCCATCGGCACCAGGAAAGGGTGGGCTTTTTTTCCTGCTGACGCCACCACCAATCAGCTGGAGCACGGGCTTCGGCAGGGAGAGGAATTTAAAAAGCCTGCACTTTCCCGGTGCCCACCTGTCATCAGCTGGACCCCTTTAAAAATGGCCCAGTTGGCACTGGGGGCAGCCCCGGTGCTGACTGGGCAATTTCTAAAGTGGTCCAGCCGATGACAGGTCAGCAGCATTCATCTGAAAATGGCCAGGTCGCCAGTGCAGAGCACCCGCATTGGCAACCGGGCCATTTTTAAAGGGCTCCAGCCGATGACAGGTCAGCAGGATCCCTCTGAAAATGGCCCAGTTGCCAATGTGGGAGCTCTGCATTGGCAACCTTTTTCCCCCTGCCCCAGTGCCGATCAGCTGGTGCGCAGTCTTGGGGGAGGGAAAAATACACACACACACACACCTCACGCCCCCAAAACAGTAAAAAAAAGTTAAAAGAAGCACAAAACACACACAACACACAGAAACAAAATGAACCAAAATGAAAAATGAAACGAAACGAAATGAAATGGGAAACAAAATGCCATTTTTGCATTTCATGCCCATCTCTAACACAGACTGAATCTAGGAAGCGCACTGATAGCTACTGGTGGCTTCAAGAGTCTCTATATTCAAGTCATAGAAACACAGAATCATGGAATCGTTGTAGGCTTGGAAGGGATCTTGGAGGTCTTCTCATATCATCCTGGACAGATGGCTGTCCAGTCTATTCTTGAAAGCTATAAGACATTCCTTATCTTTGGAGATACCTGTTTCAAGAATGAAATCTTCTGATTGGTATTCACCTTGATCAACAATCCAAGGATTTGAACCAGTTATGCCCCCAGTTCCTGCCATTACCAATTGGCTGGATCACACAAAATACAGCAAGGGGGAGGCAAATAGAAGCTTTTTGTAGTGTAAAAACCAATCCCTTGCTTTTGTTTTTTACAGCTCTATGTAGCAGAATCTCTGGAGAAGCAGCAAAGTTTTCTCCACACTATTCACCAACTCAGCGTATTATTTTCCATGGCAAAGCTGAGCATAAATTCCATTTTTAGAGCCAAGGTGTTGGCACAGCAGCCTCAGTGGCTGGTAGAGCACAACTAGAAGGCATTGCAAGAAATACTCCCAAAAGTCTAATATAAAATAGAATGAGTCTTGTGATAATGACAGTCAAACCAATATTCAGGTTTGAAAAGATAAGTTAGCAGACTTTTTGATAGAACACAGGGAAAAAAGCAGCAACAACAAAAATTACGACACACCATCTGCAAGTGAGAGGGTTAGTAACTTGAGAAGAAGAACCCTGACAAGCAAATAATGTATTACATTTTATTTGAGTTCAGTTCAGTTCAGTTCAGTTCAGTCCAAAGTGGAGGGTAAACAGTTTACATGGTATATCTTTCGCTCATTGTTAGAAAAACAATTATTAATAAAAAGCTGTAGTCTCAGGCATCCTTGCAGCAACTCCCTAGTAATAATTTCAAGATCCATGGATTCAAAAACAGCTGATGACATAAAAATAAGCTTGCTTTAAAAAAAAGACTTTACATTGCAAGCTATGTAAAATTATAGAAAAAGGAGACAGGAAAAAAACTGCTATAAAGCTGTCTTAAAAGCAAAGGATCAGCAGGGAAGGAACACTGCTGTCAAGTACTACCCAAACTCGATGGGTTCCTTCCCAACTTCTCCTTTCGTTAAGGAAAGCTATGCCATAACTGGAAGTGAAGCTGTCAGTGACACAGCTCTTCTTTCGACCGTACCATGTTCTACAGCAACTAGTGTAAATGCTGCATCTGGCATTTTGGTCCCTGATAAGGAAGTAGGAATTAGAATGAAAATATTATTCACTGAGCCCTATGTTTTATTTATTTTGGTTGTTTCAGCAGAAGACATCTCAATAAGATTAGAAGAAACTGAGATTCCTTAAAACTGAGACTAAGCCAAAGTGCCCCTTTTCCTGTAATCTCCACAAAACATACCCACCATCTGAAAAGCATGAACATACACACCCCACCAACCCACACTTCTGGTACAGACCAACTGGACAATTCTTAGGGGAGCTAAAATCAACAATCCAATAGTTCATATCCTTAAATAGAGCAAAAAACATCTTGGTTTGGGGCAACATGAGTAATAGTGTGCAGAAACTGGTATTTCTCCACAAAACATTCTCCACCAATTTGTGAAACATGTCATGAGTAGAGATGGGCTATAACAGCAACAACAACGGGCGCTTTTACACAACCTCTAAAATCTGCTGGCAACTTAAATTCGGACCAGAGATTGTGGGGGTTTGTTCTGCTTCCTGTGTTCCCACCCTTCCGCACTCCATTGCTCCTGTCTGGGTGAGGAGAGGGAGGGAAAAAAGGGAGAAAAGAATGCAGGCTCACCTTCGTCTGCCGTCGGAGCAGCCCTGTAGCGATTCCTGTCTGTTAAAGGGGTGGTGGGGGTCAGCAAAAACAAACAGAAGGCAGGAGAGCCCGGCATCCACAGCTTTACAATCCGCATCAGATTTTTTTTTCCTCTGGAGACCAGCTACTTGTAAAATGTGCTAGGGCGTGCTTAGGTGGGCATGGTCATACTTAATTTTTTTAAAAGTCTGCAGCTGGTGGGAAAACAATTTTAAGCTCCGCATCTGGGAGCCCTTTGCATCAGATTTTAGGGGTTGTGTAAAAGCAGCCAACAACAACAACTACAACCCCCGTGGTGGCGGGGGCTTAATTGAGTCAGTAGGTCCAACCATACCAAAGAGGTCTCGATTGAGGAACAGAACTAAGTGCACCCAACAACCCATGAATCATATAATCAAAAGAAGCCTATACCGGCTCGGTTGTTGCCCGGGTTAACAAGGACCGTGATGGGTGTTGATGAACCTGGACATCCATCAATAAATGGGCTACAGGGCATGGGTCCCCTTGCTGAGCAAACAGGGCATGGGCCTGCAGAATTACTGGAAGTTGAACAATCTCAGAAGCGGCAAAAATATACTTTACCAGTGAATCGGGCAATCATAAAATGCTATTATAGAGCAGAAATTGAAAAATGAGGCTACCAAAAGTGGATGCATCAATTATGGAAACAAGAATATCTGAACTCCAAGATAACTGAATTAATACCATGGATATTGTGATTGTGGAGAAGAAAAAGTGTGGATAATTGATGTTGCTATACCAGGTGATAGTAGAGTCACCGAGAAACAACTTGAAAAAATTACCTGATATCATGATCTGAAAATTGAATTTCAGAGACTCTGGCATAAACCAGTGCAGGTGGTCCCAGTGGTAATTGGCATGCAGGGTGTGGTGCCTAAAGAGCTAAGCAAGTATTTAGAAGAAATTGGAGTTGACAAAGTCATCATCAGTCAGCTGCAGAAAGCCACCTTACTGGGATCTGCTTGCGTAATTCGCTGATATATCACAAAGTCCTAAACGCTTCGGAAGCATTCGACTAGTGATTTGTAATACAAAATCCAGCATAGTTATCTAGTCAGCTAGATAACTATGTGTGATCATCATCATCATCATCATCATCATCATCATCATCATCATCATCATCATCATCATCATCATCATCATCATCATCATCATCATCATTGAGAGTGAAGGAATTGAAATGCCAAATGGACAAGCTATTAAGTATCATCAGTCTGAGGCCTATAAATATTTGGGCATACTGCAATTAAATAATATCAAGCATGGTCAAGTGAAAAATGCGGTCAGTAAAGAATATATCCAAAGGCTCAGAAAAGTATTAAAAAGTAAGCTGAATGGTGGTAACACCATCAAGGCCATTAATAGCTAGGCCATACCGGTCATCAGGTATACCGCTGGCATTATAAACTGGACTCAGATGGAGCTAGATAGTCTAGATAGGAAAACAAGAAAACTGACCATTGTGGAAAAACTTGTGGATGATTGATGTTGCTATATACCAGGTGACAGTAGAGTCACTGAGAAACAACTTGAAAAAATTACCCGATATCAGGATCTCAAAATTGAACTTCAGAGACTCTGGCATAAACCGGTACAGGTGGTCCCAGTGGTAGTCGGCAAGCTGGGTGTGGTGCCTAAAGAGCTAAGCAAGTATTTAGAAGAAATTGGAGTTGACAAAGTCACCATCAGTCAGATGCAGAAAGCCGCCTTACTGGGATCTGTTCGCATAATTCGCCGATACATCACTGAGTCCTAAATGCTTGGGAAGCGTTCAACTAGTGACTGGTAATACAAAATCCACCATAGATAGCTGTGTGGTTAATATAATAATAATAATAATAATAATAATAATAATAATAATAATAATAATAATAATAATAATAATAATAATAATAATAATAATAATAATAATAATTTGTTGACCTCCAATTTCACAACTCATCTGTATTTCTTCTAGTTCAACTTTACTAAACACCTTGTTTCTGATAATATATCTTCGCTGGTCAGCTAATCGTAATTCAGTTATCTTGGAGTTTGGATATTCTTGTTTCCATAACTGATGCATCTGCTTTTGGTAGCCACGTTTTTCAGGTTCCGCTCTATAATAGCATTTCATGATTGTCCGATTCTCTGGTAGAGTATATTTCTGCCGCTTCTGAGATGGTTCAGCTTCCAGTAACTCTACAGGCCCATGGGACCCGTGACCTGTAGCCCATTTATCGACGAATGTCCAGGTTCATCAACACCCATTGCGGTCCTTGTTAACCCAGGCGACGACCGAGCCGGTATAGGCTTCTTTATATTGTATTTCACCATGATTCATGGGTTGTCGGGTGCGCTTAGTTCTGTTCCTCAGTCAAGACCTCTCTGGTAAGGTTGGACCTACTGGAACAGTTAAGCCCCCCGCCACGACAAGGCGGCACCCTTGGGGGGGTATGATAATTTCTATCAGAGTTTAAACCAGAAGATAGGTAAAAAAGATGAAAAGCCTGAAAAAATGGCAACCATTCAGTTTTGGAAAGACATATGGGGGACTGAGAAAGACTATAATAGAAATGCTGGATGGCTCCAAGATTTTGAGAAGAAATTCTCCAAGTGCACAATGGACCAACTAGAAATAACAGCTGATATGATCACCAAAAGAGTACAAAGAGTCAAAAACTGGACATCACCTGGCAATGATCAACTGCATGGGTTTTGGCTTAAACACCTGACCAGTCTGCATGGAAAAATGGCCCAACAATTTAATGAAATGTTGAGAACAGGTTATATTAATGAGTGGTTAACAACTGGGAAAACCTATTTGATTCAGAAGGATCCAACAAAAGGAGCAATACCTGAAAATTACAGGCCAATAACATGTTTATCAACTACGTATAAACTGCTAACAGGCATCATAGCTGATAGAGTCCAGGATTATTTGGAAGCAAATAACATCATGCCAGTAGAGCAGAAAGGGAACAAACGGGGAAGTAGAGGCACAAAAGATCAGTTACTCATTGATAAAATGATCCTAGACAATTGTAAAGCCCGGAAAACTAATTTATATATGACTTGGATTGACTATAAAAAAGCCTTTGACTCAGTACCGCATAGTTGGATTATTAAGTGCCTGGGTGCCATTGGAATATGTAAAAGTATTAGTGCCCTAATTGAAAATGCGATGAAGAACTGGAAAACAGAATTGTTTGTCAGGGATGAAAGCTATGGATTGGTTAGCATCAAACGAGGGATTTTTCAAGGTGACTCTTTGTCACCTCTGCTATTTACTATTGCCCTGATTCCCTTCTCAATAATTTTGCAGAAGACAAATTTAGGTTACCAAACTGCTAAAAATTCAGGGAAAATTTCTCATCTATTGTATATGGATGACTTAAAGTTGTATGGAAAATCAGAAACTGAAATACACTCACTGACCAACACAGCCCGAATTTTCAGCACCGATGTTAGTATTGAGTTTGGACTAAACAAATGTGCCACAGTGGCACTGAAAAAAGGAAATGGACAAGCTATTAAGTATCATCAGTCTGAAGCCTATAAATATCTGGGCATACTGGAATTAGATAATATAAAGCATGGGCAAGTGAAAAATGTGGTCAGTAAAGAATATATCCAAAGGCTCAGAAAAGTATTAAAAACTAAGCTGAATGGTGGTAACACCATCAAGGCCATTAATAGCTGGGCCATACCGGTCATCAGGTATACCGCTGGCATTATAAACTGGACTCAGACGGAGCTATATATTCTAGATAGGAAAACAAGAAAACTTATGACCATTCACTATGCATTACATCCACGCAGTGATGTTGACAGGCTGTATTTACCTAGAAAATTAGGTGGTAGAGGTCTTCTGCAAGTGAAGCAGACAGTTGAAGAAGAGAAGCATGCGTTGGCAGATTATGTAAAAAATAGTACAGAGCCAGCATTATTGGAGGTTAAGAACAGGGAGGTGTTTAAAGTAAATCAAACAAAGGGTCAATACAGGAAAACAACAATGCAAATACGAGCTGATAGCTGGCATAATAAAGTGCTGCATGGGCAGTTCCTTGAAAAAGTCAAAGGAAAAGTAGATGAGGAAAAGACTTGGTTATGGCTCACCAATGGAACACTGAAAAAAGAGACAGAGGCCCTGATTTTTGCAGCTCAAGAACAAGCTATCAGAACAAATGCAGTTAAGGCTAGAATAGAAAAATCAGCTGAGTCCCCCACATGTAGACTCTGCAAAGAGGCAGATGAAACTATTGACCATATATTGAGTTGTTGCAAGAAAATTGCTCAGACTGATTACAAACAGCGCCATAATGTAGTTGCTCAAATGGTCCACTGGAATTTGTGTCAGAACTATCATCTGCCCATAACAAAGAACTGGTGGGACCATAAGCCTGAAAAAGTGACTGAAAATGAGCATGCAAAATTACTTTGGGACTTCTGAATACAGACGGACAGGGTTTTGGAGCATAATACCCCGGATATTGTGATTGTGGAGAAGAAAAAAGTGTGGATCATTGATGTTGCTATACCAGGAGATGGTAGAGTCACTGAAAAACAACTTGAAAAAATTATCCGATATCAGGATCTCAAAATTGAACTTCAGAGACTCTGGCATAAACCAGTATGGGTAGTCCCAGTGGTAATTGGCACACTGGGTGCGGTGCCCAAAGACCTAAGCAAGTATCTAGAAGAAATTGGAGTGGACAAAGTCACCATCAGTCAGATGCAGAAAGCCACCTTACTGGGATCTGCTCGCATAATTCGCCGATACATCATCACTGAGTCCTAAACACTTGGGAAGCGTTCGACTAGTGATTGGTAATATAAAATCCAGCGCAGATAGCTGTGTGGTTAAATAATAATAATAATAATAATAATAATAATAATAATAATAATAATAATAATAATAATAATAATAATAATAATAATAATAATAATGGATCAGCAATATAAACAAATCTCGTTGAATTGTAGGCTATTCATCCCTTTCTATTTGTAGGCTCCAGAGGCCCCTACAAATAGGAAGTGATGCATTTTTCCTCATTATTTCATGAGCTTCCCTCTCTGCCTAGGCCCCCACCAGCTATTCCTTGGGGCAT
Organism: Phrynocephalus vlangalii; assembly: GCA_037367305.1. Classification (NCBI taxonomy): domain Eukaryota; kingdom Metazoa; phylum Chordata; class Lepidosauria; order Squamata; family Agamidae; genus Phrynocephalus; species Phrynocephalus vlangalii. The sequence continues at coordinate 10,951 of JAWVWN010005395.1, forward strand.
AGGCAGAGAGAGCAGGAAAATCCCTTCCTGGAACCTAGGCAAGGCATGGTCTAGCCAATCTGCAAGGCAATCAGATAGTGCCTTGATTGGGCTCCAGAAAGGTATTCCCCACCAACAGCCTGCTTCCCCTCTATTTCCCCCCAATCTAAGCCATTCCCCTGTAGGTAGTTGCTTGAAAGAGGGGGGAAGAGAGAACGGGGCTGTAGGGTTTGCTTTATCTTAAAAAAAAAAAAAACAGCCCCTGCAAGAGATAGGCTTAAAAGTTTCAAAAATTCTAATCGGTTGCCTGGGACCCAAACCGGAACTTCAAAGGCTGAGTGTCTCACTGGTCAATGGTCACGCTGGTGGCAAGGAGGAGGAAGGTGGCAGGCATTGGAAAATTTTATTTTTTATTTTTTCCGTTCCTCGTTGCTGCTGCCACCACCAGGAAGCTGGACAGCTCGGCACCCACCAGAGGGGTGGAGGACCCATTCTCCACCCCTCCAGTGGGTGTCTGGCTGCCTGGTGGTGACAGCAGCGCAAGAAGGGAAGAAAGTCCCCCCCTTTCTCCTTGCTGCAGCTGAGCGGCAAAGAGATGGGGGGAAAACCTTTCTTCCTTTCTTGCCGTCAGGCAGCCAGGCACCTGGGCACCCACCAGAGAGATGAAGGACCTGTCCTCCACCCCTCTGGTGGGTGCCCGGGTGCCCAGGAACAGCAATGGCAATGAGAAGGAAAGAAAGTTTCCCCCCTTTCTCTTTGCTGCTCAGCTGCGGCAAGGAGATGGGGGGGGACTTTCTTCCCCCCTTGTCATTTGGAGGGGTGTCAGAGGTGAAAGCTTTCACCCTACCACCACACCACCCCTTCAGCCACCATTATGCTCTTATCCATGGATTTCACTATCCACGGGGGATCCCGGAACCAACCACCCATGGATATGGTGGCCTATTGTATTCAGTTCTGGAGTTAGCTGCCCCTACCTCCCATGACAGATCCCAGCATCCTACCATACCAGCCAACCTAATCCATTGCTAATTATGGGAAATGTTGTACTCTAGCAATATAACATTCCCAATCACCATAGGTTCTTCATCCTTGCCCTAAAGAATAAGAAAATCAAGGAAACCAGAGTGCATTAAGGAAGAAGCAACATTCTGAATCCACTTAGGCTTCTGAGGACCAGCAGTAGAAAAACCTTTCTAATGGCTTTGAAAAACTGGGAAAGTTGCTGATGCAAGGTTTGTTTGTGATATATTAAATAGAAGGAATTCATTCTGTGTGCTCTCAGCACATGCGCTTTTAGAGAAAAACAACAACAATGAAACATAATAGTATTATCTTGCTTTTCCTCCACATCTGTGCCCTCATCTTCAGGTTCATCCAGCAATGGTAGAGACAATAAAAATTAACATTTTCAACCATCCTTGCATTTAGAACTGATCAGATAGTTCATGATGAATAATTTATAGTTTCTTTTTTGTATGCATAAATAATCAACCAAAAATGATTCCAACTTGTTGTTTTGAATTAGTTGTTAAACACTTTCCATGAATTATTGTTGGTCTGTTACACTCCCATAAGCATCTAACAGAGAGCATTTCATATTCACACTGGCAGCCATTTTGTAAAAAATAATCCATGCATAAATAAGTGCCATTGATTTCCATGGACTTTCAAGCAGCTGGCTGCATGCAGAATTGTAGCATCATCTCTGGTTCAAAGCCTCTTATTTCCTGTTCCTTGAATATGATTAACCGTTAACTATTGATTTTGAGAATGTAGTTTTTCTTACACTAGTTTAAGTTTCTCTTGAAATTCTGCTATGAATCTTTTTATGAAAAATGAAATGAGGAATATTACCACTGATAATGATGGAACATACTATAGTTGATAATGTATGGAGGGAAGAACTGTACTTCTAGCAGAACTAACTCAATGGTTGTTGTTGTTCAGTCGTTCAGTCATGTCCAACTCTTTGTGATCCCATGGACCAGAGCTTGCCAGGCCTTCCTGTCTTCCACTGCCTCCCGGAGTTTGGTCAAATCC
>JAWVWN010005396.1:0-43292 GCA_037367305.1 Phrynocephalus vlangalii
CCCATGAGCTTGGGAAGGAAGGGGGGGTGGCGACTGCCGGGCCTTTTTGCCTGGGCTGGGAGAAGATCCATGTTCTGTGCCCTGCTCGCCCCCGATTCTGGGGACAGGTGAAAATTCAGGTGGCCTGGAGGGGGTTTTGGAAGAGAGGCACCCCTTTTTCTTCCAACCCGGGCCGTGCGAACATGCACCTGCCCCAGTCCCTCCTTTCATCGAGTCGGGGGCCCTGGTAAGAGGAGGAATGGGAGCAAGACCTTTTAATTTCCCACCACATAGCAGGGGGAAATTCAAAAGATCCAGCCCTCCACCAATTCCTTCCCCGCTAGGAAGTGTTGGGGGTCATCGATGCTTCCTGGCTGAAGGGAGATCGGGGGAGAGCTGACCCCTAGTCAAACAGCTAACACTGCTCTCTGAAAACCCTCCTCCAAGCCTCATTTGACAGGTCTGACGGGTCAGCTTGTGGGCGGGGTTTGGGGAAAGCAGCTTCACTCCCTTGATTGGGGGTTTGGGGGGTAATACGTCTCCCATGGAATAAAAGAAAACCTATTAATCGTTCCCTCCAGAACAGTTTTAATTTGGGTTTTCAATGCTTTCCGTGAAAACATGCCTCAAAACAAATCTTTCAAAAAACTTGAAATGTAGAACAGAAAATTTTGTCTTACAAGGACCACTGATTTTTTAAATCTTTTAAAAATTGACCCAAGTTTTTTCCAACATTTTTTTCGATCATACATAATGCTGTTTTGTCTGAACTGAAATTTCTACTTACAAAAAACTTATTTAATTTGAGAGTTTTAATTTTTTAGTTAATTTTAGATTAAAATTTATGTTGGGAAATGACTGAACATTTTTGGGGTATTTCTAAAGAGGGATTAGACGACGCAGTTGCAATTTGCTAACATTTTGTTATTCAACAAAATAACAGTTTTTTAATAGCCATTTGTATCAATCAATGTCTAGAAATTGTGAAAAATGGTGAATTGGGATGAAATTGAATTAACAAAAATTGAGAGGGGAGATCTTTATGTATGCTAATGAATTTAAACTAACATTTTTCCCAATTTTTAAAATTAGCATTGCCTAAAACATTTAAAAAGTAAATTACTGTTAGAACGGCAAGGGTACAAAAAAACAATTAAAACAGTTAATAAAACAACATTAACCAATGTCTGAGTTAATTATATTCAAATGCAACCATATTCTCTTTCCCGGTATCTGCGGGAGAGTTTGTAAAAAAGAATGATTGTTGGAAAAATCCTCTTTTCCCAATAGGGCCATTGAAAAGGAACCTTTCTTTCTTTCTTCTTTCATTTTAACAAATATTCTGAATCTTTTCAAATCTCACTAATTTTCAGGCTATTTTTCAATGTAGCTCAAGCTATTAAATTTGCCATATCATTTCCCACCTGTGTAAGGGGGTTCCTCGAATTGCTCAAGAACCATGCTTGTTTTCCTCTTTTATAGTACAGTGGACCCTTGAAACAAACGGTTTGTATAACAGAAATATGTACAACAAAAAAATTCTGGAGAAGGGGGAAATTGCTTAGCATAATCGCCTGGGGGGAAAAATCTATACAACAAAAAAGGGGAATCATTTGTTTTAAATGTTTTCCAGGGAAATTTTTATAAAGAAAATTTGCTTAACAAAATTTTCTTTGGAAAAAAATTAATTCCTTTTTACAAGGTACCACTGTATTTGGCTACATAGCCAGGGTTTTAAAAGGGGCCTAGGTGTAACACATACTTTCCCCTTTTCATGGAAAATTTTTTAAAATAAAAAGCCAGTGTTGAAAACTCCACTGCACCCTCCTTCAACAGAAGGAGGGTGCAGAAGAGCAATTCGTGGTCCCCAATGACTAAGTATGAAACTGATGAAAAGGAGGGCCCTGGGATGGAAAGAGGTGCAGATCTTTGGGGAACCCCGGTATTGGGCCCAAAACCCCGCAAAGATGGTTTTATTTCAATCTTTGAAAAAAATGGCTTCTATAATGAAGGGCAGCAACCCCTGGGAAGGGCATCTTTCCCTTCCCCGCTTCTGTTCCCTCTAGTTCCTTTGTTTAAAAATACACCTGCACCGAAGCAACCTTTACCTTGGACTTGTTATCATGTTATGGTCAAGGTATTCATCCTCAGGGAGAATGGGAACACTAACCAATCATTCGAAGACAAGGAGGGGAACCCTTTCCCCAGTCAAATGGCAAAGCGTTCTTTCAAATATTCAACTCAAATTAATTACAAATGTCAGGACTTTAAAAAGACACTGCATTTTTGAATGTCCCAACATGTATTTAGGAAAAATAAAGTCAAACTTAAATTTGCACTGATGATGAAAATCAACCTTCTATGAAACTAATTTTTTCACATATACAGTATACAACAAAAAAGGGGTTTTTTGTCCCTTATTATAAAACTTTTTCAAGAATCATTCATTATTGAGCAAATCATTGCCCTAAAGGAGTTCTTCTCAAAAAATCCTTGTGATCGTGGCTGAGTCGGACAAATTTAGAGTGTAAATTTGCAACTGCAAGATACGGGAAAACCCCATAATTTTACGGGAGTGACCTTGGTCAGCCTTCCATTCTTCCTGACTTCCTCACAGGGCCATTGTGAGATCAACACAGGAAAGAAAACCACATAAAATGTCTTAGCTCCCGAAGAAAAAGCAGAAAATTTTAAGTAAACCCAATTAAAAAAAAATAAATTTCTCGGGAATTTTTTCGGAGATTTTGGTGCCTATTCAGTTCATTCGCTAGGTCTAGCTACTACCCCTACTGGGCAAACCAGATGCATTTTTAAAACATCCAAAAGATCTCAAGGGAAGGGTAAAGTGAGAAAGGATAAATTTTTTTAAAACTAGCTTTTATACACCAAACCAATCACACCAAAGCAAAGGGGTTTCAGGGGATTCTCAGTTTTGGGTGAAATGGCAACCCCAAAATTCCCCCTTTTCTTCTTTTTCTTTTCCACGCTAGAGTTGGATACGAATATGTATAACACAGTCGCCTGCTTTCACAGGGAAGCCTCAGTGAAATAGACCACAATGACATCACCCGTGCGTCTCACCCTCAGTTCTAGGGGGTTCACATTTTTCCCCCGCGTGGTAAAAGAAGAGCCCAAGACTTGAATGCTTTGTGTGTGCCGGATTTAAGATAATGAATTACTGGGCCTATTTTAATCAAACAAATGAATGCGCAGGGGAGGAACAGTAAGCAAAGAAATGAATCCCAGAGAATGTAATTAAAGACATCTGGGTGGCCCAGCCTGCCTTAGAGGCGAATCATAAAACAATCTTAGAAGAATTTTTGAAATCTCAATAAAATGGATACCTCAATTTTATGACCCATATGTATGCGCTTATTGTTTATGGGGGCAGAGTATTTGCCCTTGCATGGGGTTTTTTAAAAGGAAAAGGCTTGTTGCTTAAGTTTCACAATGGAATGCCATTATCAATAGGGGGGAAAAGGGGTGAAAGGGCAGAACTTCAAAGAAAATTGCCGGATATTAAAGTTAAATATAGGTGACCATTTTTGATGATTCAAATTTTGTACTGCAGTTAATGATTTTTCAGGGGCTTTCAAACCTCAGTGTTTGGGGGGTTTTTTTTTGGTTGGTGTGAGATAATTTTTTTTTCCTTGTTTTTGTCACAATGATTCTACTTGGGTTATATTTTTTTTTCCCCATGATCTTTGTTTTAGAGATACCTGAGCCATGATAGCTCAGCTGACCCGGAAAGCTTTTACCAAACGCAGCACCAAAAACCACAATTTTTTTTTATGTTCTGACTGAAGCTGACTTCATGTTCAAATGAAAACACACCCTGGGAGGAACAGGGGGATGGAAATTTTGAAGGTTTCATGGTTTTTAAGCAAACTGGGGCATACGGCGTTTTTGGCTTAAACTGCAAAAGATGGTTTAAAGAGGGGTATTGCTTCTGCCATCATTGCACTGCGTTCATGGGCAAACCCTTATTTAAGTGTTCATGGTTCTCCAGATGGTTTCTTTCGCGTCCATCATTCACAACAATATTTTCCCCCTAATTTCGGGAGGATAACCCAAAACCACCATATTCGCTAAGAAAAAATGAGCAGAAAGCGGGAAAAAATTAATACCCTTTAAGGGGCCCAGGGGGTTTTAATAGTTGTACATGTTTTGCTAATCATGTGAATTTAAATCATATTGATGCAATGTGACTTATTTAACTGCGCCCAAGATCGAAAAACACTGCCTTTTTTAATGATGTCTGATGAAAAATCCCTTTTTCATTACATTAACTGATTGCTGTCAAATATTGCAACACTGCCCCTTCTTTAAAGTACAGTTCTTCTAATTTTAATTAAATTTAAATATAAATTTTAGCAACATTTTTGTTTTTTTTTCTATAGCCTAAAGGTATCACCTTTTCCATTTTTGATTTGGTTTTTATATGATACACCTCCTCAACTTGTTCTCTCAGTCGGAAATACTGAATCCCAGGAAGAGCTGCCCCCCATTGGCAAGGAAGGGCAAATGGACCAACAACGGAGACAAACAAAACGGAACACAGGTAATCTTTTCCTTTTTTTTTGATCCAATGGGCACACCCGGGATTTTTCCAAATTTTCCCCAATCCCCCAAAAGAAATGCATGGGCCTTTTGCACCAAAAACCCCCCCCCCTTCGCTACAAGGCGGGACCTTGGCCTCGATGAGCCAATTGTAAGGTGTGAATGTGTGACAGGCATTCTTTGGAAGACTGGGGCAATCAAACCCCCCCTCCCTTCATTCCCCGGTGCACCTAAGAACATCCCCAACTCTGAGCTTCAACAAAAAAACGGCCTGGCTTTCCCCCCCCCTTTTCCAAGGACCTTTCATCTAAAAATAACTCCTGGAAATCCACTTTTTCCCGTTTTAACCTATTGGTACCGTTTTTGAGAAGGGGTTTTGCTCCTGAAATATAGCAACGTTTCTGTTTTTTTTCTAGTGGCACTTTTCTAAAAAAAATAATAAAACAACTGTTGTGAGAAAATGATATGTTAATGGGGGAATTTTCACATTTTTAATTTTCAGTAAGTTTTATCCCTGTGTATCCAAAGGAGCAGTGAAGCCCAAAAAAGTGATTTTTCTAAAAAATTTATTTGTGCAAAAAAATTTTTTATATGGGCCCCTTTCCGGCCCCCCCTACAGGGGCCCCCCTTAAAAACCCCACAACTACAATAATAATTAGAAACTTTTTACATGATTTTCACTGCTGTCTTGATCCCTTGAAACAAAAAAGAAGTAATTTCTGCTAGGGGGGAAAAATTGGAGCAAGATGTTTTTAAAGCAATGCTTTTTTCAAATGTTAAAATAGTAGCAAATCTTCAGACTGTTTTAAAAAGTACAATCTGCTGCACCAAACTGGGAACAGGGGAGGAGCTTTCACAACCAAAGTATTAACTCTGCCCCTAACCTATTTTGAAGTTCTTCTCTCCCTCCTTCCTGTTTGTTTTTTTCACCTCCTTTTTTTGGGTTGACCCCTTTTCCCTGACCACCTAACCAGTACAGAAACACACAGAGATAAAAATTCTCTGTCATGGGTTTCAACAACACGCTGGAACCTATTGACATTCTGGGGTTCAAGTTATGAAAAGCTTTAATTCTCAGCTGTCATTCAAGGGGGGCCCCTTTCTGTCTAGCAAGGGGTTTGGGGTAAGAAAACAAATCACAGAGCTGGGATTCCACAAGGCACGCCACTTAAGCGTGCACAAAGAAATAGTAAGATGGGGACGAAACAAAACAAAATTCGTTCAGTTATTCTATTCTTTCATTACTAACAAAAAGAATAACGAAAATTGGATGAAATTGGAAAGAACCGAACAGAATCACAAAAATTAGGTTTTCATTTCCTTTTTTATTTAAAGGGGACGAGCAATGAAATAGCGTTTTAAATGTTAAAAAACGTCCTGAATATTCTAAAAACCCAGGGTAATTATTTATTTTGCCTGAAATCCCCACCAGGGGGTGGGGTCCTAAAATTGCATTTAGTCTTTCTCAGCCGTATTTTTTTCCTTAAGGGGGGTTTTGGGGGACGACCCAAAAAGGCTCCCAATGCCTAAATTGATTTCTTGGGGATTAAAATGCCCTGGACCTTAAAAATGAGGGTAATTTATTTGAAATTAATACCTACCGGGGGGGTTTGGCCTTTAAAAAACTTTTGTGTTTGTCTTTCTCCCATCGAAAATTTTTTTTTTCTTTTCCCCCTTTAAGGAAACCCAAAAAAAGGGTTTCCCACCACAAAAGATGCAACCATGGATGGGATAAAGTAAATTCTTGTACAATTTCAACCAATAGCATGCCCGGGTTGCAACGGGGTAGGTGTGGGCGCCCAGGGGGGCAAAAAAGCTTTGGCAGCCCCCCCTCCTCCTTGCAGTCGGGGGGGGGGGGATTAGGGGGGGTTTGCTGTCCTGTACTAGTTTTTTTGGGCCACCAGGCGGGGCTGTGTCCGTGTTCCGATGGCTGCAACCGGGTCTTAGGGGAAAAAGAAGAGATTTCTCTTCCACCCCCTGGGGTGCGTACCCCCGGTAGTACCCTCCCCCCCGCAGTGCAGTCACTCCGGGGCTCCTTTAAGCCCGGGGCAACACCCCCGTGCCTTTGTACCCCCTGCTATTTTTCCAATACTGTGTCTCTGCCACATAATTTTGTTTAGTTTTTCCCTCGGGTCTGGGCGTTGGGGATTCTGCGTGGGGGAAATGCTTTAAGTCGCACAAAAAGGGGGTAAAAACGAAAAATGAAAAATAAAAACGAAACGAAATTTTTTTTTCGATTCATGCCCACTCTAAATTTTTGGGGGGCCCTCCTGGCCGGGGTCTACCTCGAAAAAGGAAACACAGATTGGCCCCTGCTTCCCCAGAGTCCCTTTGGGGGTACTCCAGCAAACCTTGTGAGGTTCATGATGCTCTTTTGTGTTTCTGATTCCGTAAAAACCCAGGAAAATTAAGGGAGGGTCTTTAAAATGCAATGGACATATTTTCCCTGATCCCTTTTTAAAAGGGTATTGCAGGGACCAGCTCCCTAAATGCTGTTTTGACCTTTTCCCCCTTGCCTTCCCTCACCTGATCTGAAAACAGTGATAATAGCCACATAGAGCTGTGATGATATAATCAAAACTCGCAGCAGCAAAGGTAAGATCTTCATTTCTTTTTGGTGAAACACAACTGCCCCCTATTATGCAAAGTAAGCTATACTTCAGTTTTTTTTTCATTTCCCCAACTCCTAATCGGATCACGAATTTTTATTTTTTATTTTGAAAAATTTTTTCCCCCACCTTTCCCTTGGAAAATAAAAGAGGGACAATAACACCCCCACACATTCAAAACATTTTCAAGTTAAAAAGGGGGAAAAAAAAAAAAAGGGCCTTACGACATTAAAAGGTAACTTTAAAAAGCTACCAAGAAACACAAAAAGAAAAAGGAAAAAATAATCCATTATGAGGGAATGGGGAAAAAAGCAAGGAAACACTGGTGTTCATAGGAAACATCAAGCAATCAGCATGGCAAAACCATCTAAAAGTCACACGTAGGGAGTCCCCCCATTCAGGGAAAGCTTTTCGTGAAAGGAAGGGCTTTGTCTGCTTCTGGAAAGACAGCAGAGATGGGGCAGTCCGGCCTCCACGGGGAAAGGGGGTTTCCGAATATGGGGGCAAACAAAAGCAAAAGAAAGCAAAGTTTTCTCTTTTAAACCCCCCCCCATACCACTACAAAATAGTCTCTGGTGGTTTTTTTCAAATTTTTAAATTTCAGTGGAGGGTACACATGCCCCCCCCCCCCACAAGCGGGACTCATTTTACCGACCTTGGAAGGATGGAAGGCTGAGTGAACCTTGAGCCTGCTACCAGGGGGTTGAACCCAGGTCGTGAGCACAGTTTTACCTGCATACAGGCTTTTTAAACCCCTGCGCCACAGGGTCCAACATGTGTTCTTATGATACACACCTGCAAAGGTGGCAGGGTGGAGAAAAAAGGACTCTCCTGATGACCTTAACACCCGGGGGTGGTTCTACTGGCAGTTCACACTGGTTTTTGTAAAAGGGAAAGGACCACTTTGGAACATAATGCCCCCTGGGCATGATGTTTTGCCCTTTTACTATTTATAAATTGCACAAGAAAAGCCCATTTCTAGTGGTGCACATTCTATAATGCAGTGGGCATCTCCTATATGCCCACTACAGTTCAATGGTATTAAACAGTGAAAAATCATATTTTATAGATGCTTGGGGGAAAAAAGCTGGCTTTTTATGCTTTCCAGCAAAAAAGCAAGTCATCCGGGATTTTTTTGGAACCAAAAGCAGCTATCAAAGTATCATATAGTATTATAGGTGATTTCCCCCCGCCCCCCCCCACCCCCTAAAAATCTTGATAAAATTTGGTGGTCCCACTACTCTTGGGCACACCCCATCGTTTTTCCATGCACACTCTCTTGACTTTTTTTCATAAATTGGGCTAAACCAAACCTTTCAAAAAATATCCTCCTCTTGGGAAGCAATGAAAATGTTTCTGGGAGCTCTTGGTGCCATACAAGATACTAAAGCGGTTTCTTAGAGCCGGGTTTTCCAAAAACTTCATTCTGTCAAAATTTTATTACGATATATGCACTGTTACAACGGAAGACTTAAAAATTTTTCCTTTTCTTCTTCACTTGTAAAATATAAGGGAAAATAATCCCTATATGCCATAAATACTGTTTACAATTTCTCACCAAAACATCTATAGAACCACTCCAAAGGAAAGAGGGGCCACAAAAACTTTTTTAAAACGAGAAAGAACAAGCTTTAGGAAAGATTTTCACCTTTACTAACATTTTAACCGCTGCAATTGACAGATCAGTACCTCGCAGGACACAGGTGTGTTCATGGCATTTTACTGTCTGAGGGAAAGGGACAAGTTGGTTTTTGGCCCCCGTTCCATGGACACATTAGGCAGGGGGAAAAACTCTTACTTCGGGACGGGTAATGCTCCACCAGAAGACTTGAAAAAGCAAGCTAATTTAGGATTTCAAATCATACTTTTGTTTTTGTCTTACTCATCTCCCCCAGCTTTCAAAACCTTCAGAGGAAGGGCTTTCTTTTTTTGCCAACCCCTAACAGGCCATTTTGGTGCCTTCACGCAAGAGATCACTAAACCATTCCAGTTTTCCCTGTATGGGGAATGGGATATTGCAAGTGAAGAAGAGAATGGGCCATTTCTGCACTGACTTGATTCTATTTTTTTTTACCCTAAAAGGAATTTAGGCTAAAATCCTTTTGTACATTACACAAATGGCATAAAATTTTTTGAGGCCAAAAACATGGGTTAGATACCCCATGTGTGTGTTTGTGTTGTTTACAATCATACCAACTTTGTAACCCCAAGTTCAGGGGTTTTCTTGGCAAGAATACGAGTGGTTTGCCCGTTTCCCACTCCCCGGGGCCCACCGCACCTTATTTCCCTTTTGGGCTCCCCTCCCAAAACAACCAGGGGCCCACCCTTCTTACTTCCGAAATCAGGGGAATTGGATTGCTCAGGCCCTTAAAAACCTTCGCATTACACACTGAAAAGTTTTGGGCCAGCATGCAACATTTAAGGGCTAGCCAAATTTGTAACTCAAACAATTCATTCCAAAAGTTTTGCCCTTTGTGTAACGACCAAAAGATTTTTTTTAGCTACTGTATAGGGGTTTTTTCTAATAGATGGGAAATGTTTGCCAATGTTTTGGCTTTGGCCCTGGAATTGGGTTTGAGTAATTTCAAATCTTAACTCTGGATGTTAAATCTTTAGGAATCTTGGGAAATTCATTCTCAGGCTTTTCAACACTTTCAGGGGACCCTTACTTTTTCATTTTATGCATCTTCTCTGTTCAAAACATACTTTTTTCAGTTGACAATACAGTTATATACAACGGGTAGCAGAGAAACGGGGGGGATAAAATGGGTTAAAATGGGAAGACCAAAACCCAAAAGCAACCCGTCTTTTACATCCTCTTTTGTTTAAATAATTTTATCGGCAGTGGGAAAATATCTTTTTAAAAGGGATGTGCTCAGTTCTGTGGGCTATTCACTGTTGGTTAGCAAGGTTTTGGAGATACTGTATAACAAACTTTCCCATTTACAAAGCGTATAACGGGGAGAATTTTCTAAAGGCCTCTTTTTGAGCTGACATGTAAAATTGACAGATGAAAAGGGAACCCTGGGGTTCAAGGAAATAATTTTACTTTTTTTTCATCACAAAATGAAAACCCGCAAATATCTACATAACACATTCTAGGGGAACCACACCTTTTGTAACCTTCATTAAAATATTTGGCATGTACAGACGTGATTTCACCCCGTTCCCAAACGAGGTAAACCCATACATTTTCAGCAGTTTTTTCTCAAACATAATAAGAATTGCTATTTTTCCTTTGTCATTTGCACTTCTCAGAAATCTCGTGATGACAACCTTCCAATTTCATAACCTTCTTGACAAAGCAGGACTCTACTATCTTGGGCTCCCCCTTGTGAGATTTGAATTTATTTCCCCCCACTCCCCCTCATGCACAAAATGTATAATCTTTTCTCATCGATGTGTGCCAATTTTTCGGTGTCCTACAATGCACAAAAAGCACAGTTGGAAAAATAACTGGATGGGGGCCCCTAGAGAACTGATATGGCACTGTCAGTTCCGGACACAGAACTGTTTGTACAAAATTTGTTAACCACCCACCCCACACCTACACAACCCTTGTGGCCAAACATTGCTTCCCCCAAAATTCGTGCAATAATGTAGTTTTTGCAAATCCCAGGGATACCGGGGGCCTAAAAAAATCCAGCAAAATTTACCTCCCACCTCTTGGAGGGGAAAGAGACTGTTTGGGGTTTGCTTTTAAAGTTTTTTTCGGGAGATGTGGAGAGACCGGGGGGCCCGGAGAACTGAGGCCTGTGGTTGTGTCCTCTCGGGTTCCCCATAAGCCCCAGGGGTTCCCAATTTGTCTATTTTTTTTTTTAGATATTTGGCCCCCAAATAAAACCGGGCAACGGGGGAAAAAAACAATAACAATAACAATAACCACTCTTTCAGTGCTCTAAAAAAAGAAAGCTTTAAAAAAAAATTTTCATCAGACATTTAGTCCATTTTTTAGAATTTTACTCGGGGAAAGTTCTGCTGTTTTGGAAGAAAAGGGGAATGAGGGGGGATGTCAAAAGTGATTGGCCTTTTCATCTGAGGGTTTCGGAGAGATTGGGAGCCTTTTAGTGTGTATCATCAGGATATCCAAGTTAAACCCGCCACCATGGAAACCAGTAAGGGAGTGCAATGGGGGACGGGGTTCTTGAACATCTCACTTTTCTTGAAAAACCCGATTAAGGTTTCTAGGGCGGAGCAAGCTGATGGGAGTAGAAGAAGAATAGAAAAAATTTTTTCCCCCAAAAAAAAACAGCAAATGTTTTTATTATGCGTACATGGGACATGGGAAATGGGCCTATTTTTCGTAAAAAAAATAATATAAATCCTAAGATTCTTATTGCCAGAGTGGCAATTATTTATACCGCATGCTTGCAAATAATGAAAAAACCACCAAAACACACCAAACCTTTTGGTTTTTAATCATGATTGCCAATGACATAATTTCTCAGAAAAAAAAGGGAAAATTAATAATTCAAAATGCCTTGTGGGCAAAACCTTTTTAAATGTCTAGAATGGCCCAAAACTTCCCCCGTTTAACAAATTCAAGCCCAAAGACTTCCAGACTTTAAATTCAGTGTTAAAAGAGTTTTTAAAATGCCACAGGGGGTTTTCCACACCCTTTCCTCATTTTTATACCAAATAACTACTGTATAAGGAACACAAAGTTGAATAACACAAAGCAGAAGTATTTTTTTAATGTATTCTCCGGATAAGGTCCGCTGGGGGGAAAACTTCCACTTCATCGGGGACAATGACCGGGGACGAGGGGAATATAGTTCGGAGGACCATCACTTCCCACCCATGATTTATAAAAAATATGCAATACTTTCAACATGGGCGCTTTTCACACTTCTAAATCCGCGGCAACTTAAATTCGGACCAAGATCTTGGGGGTTTGTCGCCTTCCTGTGTTCCCCCCTCCCCGCACTCCCTTCTCCTATCGCGTGGGGGGAGGGAGAAAAAAAGCAAAAAAAATTTTTCAGGCTCGCTCTGCCTGCATGGGGGAGCTCCCCCCGGGAAGCTTTTCCAAATCTCTTCCAGTCTCTTAAAGGGGCGGGGGCAAAAAAAACAAAAAACAAAACAAACACAAGGTGAGGAGAGCCCGGCACCACTGCTTTGCAATCCACAAAAATTTTTTTACCTTCGGGGACCAGGTACTTTGAAAATTTCTTTTGGGTCGCTTGGGGGGGGGTGGGCATACTTATTTTTTTAAAAATCCGGACGGGGGGAAAACAATTTAAGCTCCGGATCGGGGCCCCTTTCCTCGGATTTAGGGTCGTGAAAACCCCATAGTGGGGGCAATTGCGGCCAGGAACTTTTTCCTTTCAACTCTAAAAACCCCGACACCAAAGGAAAAGATGTTTTTTCTCACAAGGGGGTTGGAAAGCAAAGTAGGGAGTCAAGTGATAAAAAAGGAAAAATTGGCCAGTTTGGCCTTGTGGTTCCAACGAACAGGGCAAAAGCAACAGAGTTTTTGTCAAAAGAAAAGTGGTCATTTTCAAACACTAAACTTTCAACAAAAAAAAGGGTTCACACATGGACATCACCAATGGACAATCTTTTTAATCAGATTGATTATGTTCTCTTTTAGCCCAAAAAAGGGGCTCTAACATCAGCAAAAAAAAACCGGGGCGACTGTGGCTCAGATCATCACTTCTTTTTTCAAAATTTAAACTTAAAAGAAAAATAGGGAAAACCACTGGCCATAGGTACAATCCAATCAAATCCCTTAAAATCCCCCAAGTGGGGGGTGAAGAATAATTTAAGGAACTAGATTTGGTGACAAACACCTAAAAATATAATGGAGGCTTTTACCATTGACAGGGGGCTGCAATGAAAACCATTCTAAAGAAAAGAAAAAAGCAAAAAACAAAGTGCTGTCCAACAAGCCCTATAACAGTGGAGGGGGTGGGAAGGGAAACAAAATGCAAGGGAGAAACGAAAAATAAGAAAATTGAATCAGACTTCCAAAGAATAGCGAGAAAACAGGACGGCTTTTTTGAATGAAATGCAAAAAATAGAGGGAAAACAATAAAAAGGGAAAAAAAAGATATCTATTCAAGAAAAATTGGGGGATATTAAAGAGGCAATTTTTGCGAGAAGGAATGTAAAGGGGAAAAATGGTAGGACCTAACACAAGCAGAAGAAAGCAAGAAGAGATGGGAAAAAACACAGAGGAATTAATAAAAGATCAGATGTCCCTGATAACCAAAGATAGTGTAGTTGCTGACCTGGAGCCAGACATCCTGGAAAGTGAGGTCAAGTGGTCCTTGGAAAGCATAGCAAACAATAAAGCCAATGAGGTGATGGAAATTCCAACTGAACTATAGAAATCCTAAAAGAGGATGCTGAAAAAGGGTGGCTACATGCAATATGCCAGCAAATTTGTGAAAACCCAGCATTGGCCCAAAGGGACTGGAAAAGATCGGTCTACATCCCAATCCCAAAGAAGAGCAATGCCAAAGAAGCTCCAACTATTGTACAATTGCACTAAATTTCGCATGATAGAAGGTCATGCTCAAAATTCTACAAGGCAGGCTTCAGCAGTATGTGGACAGAGAACTTCCAGAAGTGCAAGATGGATTTCGAAAGGGCAGAGGAATTAGAGATCAAATTGCCAACATGTGCTGGATTATGGAGAAAGCTAGAGAGCTTTCTACTTCTACTTCTGCTTCATTGACTATGCCAAAGCCTTTGACGGTGTGGACCACAACAAACTATGGCAAGTAGAGATGGCCACGACTCAAAAAAATGGTGTTTCGTTTGTCGTTTGGTCATTTAGGGGTCCGTTTCGGTTCGTTTTCGTTTTTGTGATGTTTTTTGCAAAAAAATTCATTTTCGTTTCATTAGGTAATGAAACGAAAAAACGAAAATGAAAATGAAAAATTGCTGTTTCGTTAGCATTCTTTTTAGTTCAATGCATCTGCTGCAATGAAAACAAAAAACACAGCAAATTTGGTCGTTTCGTTTTCGTTTTCGTTTTGTTTTTTAAAAAATTTCGTTTCGTTTTTGTTGCGTAACGAAACGAAAAAATGAAAACGAAAACAAAAAATCGCTCGTTTCGTGCCCATCTCTAATGGAAAGTCCTTAAAGGAATGGGAGTGCCTGACCACCTTATCTCTCTCCTAAGAAATCTATAAAGCGGGACAAGCACAACCATCAAACTGGATATGGAACAACTGACTGGTTTAAAAATTTTGAAAGGGGTACACAAGGCTGTATACTGTCCCCCTTGCCTATTTAACTTTTATGCAGAATACATCATGCGAAAGGCAGGTCTGGATGAATTACAAACCAGAATTAAGATTGCTGGAAGAAATATCAACAACCTCAGATACCAATGATACTACTCTGAAGCATAAAGTTAGGAGGAATTAAAGAACCTCTTAATGAGGATAAAGAGTAGAGTGAAAAAAATGGGCTGAAGTTCAACATCAAAAAAAATAAGATCATGGTCACTGGTCCCACACCTCCTGGCAAATAGAAGGGAAAGAAATGGAGGCAATGGCAAAGTTATTTCTTGTTCTCCTTGATCACTGCAGGTGGCAACTGCAGCAATGAAATTAAAAGACACCTGCTTTTTGAGAGGAAAAGCAATGTAAACCTAGAAAGATCCTAAAGAGCAGAGACACATTTGCTGACTAAGGCCCCTCTAGTCAAATTTATATTTTTTCCCCAGTAGTGATGTAGGGAAGGAGAGCAACTAAAAGGGGCTGATCCGCGAATTGACCTTTTGACGTGGGCGGAGGAGAGCCTTGAGAGTCCCCTGGACTTAAAGAGTAAAACCCTTCCATCCGAAAAAATCAACCCAAATTTAAAACTGGGAAGGACATTTTTTGGGAGCTGAGGCTCCATATTTGGCCACCTCAGAGGAGAGAGGATCCTTGAAAAGTCCCTGATGTTGGAAAGTTTGAACGAAAAAGAAAAGAGGACACAGAGAATGAGATGGTGGATGGGCATCGATGAAACCCAAACAGGGATTTTTTGACCAAACTCCGGGAGGCAGGGAAGATAAAAGGGGCCGGGCAACCGGGTCCAGGGGGGCACGAAGCATTGGATTGACGAACGACTGAACAACAACAACAACGAGACACCTTCATGTTCCTCTCGTCTCCCAGTCCTGTAACTTTTCATATGGATTGTGAGCAGCAAATTCATTAAAAAGCAATAATTCACTGCTAAATTTACATCACAAAACTTATGCCAGTATAAATCCCCAAAAAATCAAATTCTAATGTAATTTATTTAACTTTTTTGAAAATTATAACTGTTTGTGTTTGTCGCACCTGATTTCCATTTTTTCTTAACCTGTTCATCTTATTTTTGGAAAAAAGGGAGGATAAAAGCTGTGGGTAAATAAGCAATACAAATTTTGACTTGCTGAAAAATGGGTCATGGTCCCCTCCCCAATCAACGATTGCTGTTAAAAAAATGCTGCAGTCTTTTTTCCAGCTTACCATTTCATCCCCCAGATTGGAGCACTTCCGCCAAAGATGGCTCTTGGCTACTAAAACAAACCTTTTTAACTATCTGCCTGCACTCACTTTCTTAATCTGATAAGGGAGCATCGACAGTCACGGGGAGTCTCAACCCAACACTCCATTCCAGAGCCCCCCCCTTTTTTTCTTTTAGGTCCGCAGAACAAAGAATTTTGGAAAAGGGAAGGCTAAAATCTTGAAAAGGGAAATGAAAACGCTGGGTGGGGGGGGGGGGAAAATGTTTTAACCAGCATATTAAAATATTTGTTCAAAATTGGTTGAGGGTTTTTAATAAACCAGTAAAATTAGGGGGGAGTAAAACACACTGGGGGAAAAGGGGAAACAACTGCTTTATCAGTGTTACTAAAAAGCTTTTTGCATACAAAAAGGATACTGATTGTTTTCAGTTCCTCGGGGTTTACAGCAGCCTGCTCCCCTCCCACCCAGAGAAAAATTGGACTACAACACACATTCTCTGCACCAATTAGGGTCAGGAACCCTGCTAGTTATAGAAAGATGGAAGCAAGTCCCGGCAGGGGAAAGGCAAGGGACTGACAGCTGCTTTTAAAAACTTGGCTTACTTTACAGAACTCATGTTCCAGAGACCAGTTCATACACGAAGACAATTTTTAGTTATTTCATCCTGGGCATATCTGAACTTTGAAAAGAAGCGCCTGTGCCACTAGGTTCACCGACACTGAAGAAACTAAGTGGCCCCCGCCCAATTCCCTGGTTAATATACGAGCCGCTATACACGGGGCCACACTAATGAAAACGGGCCCCCTGGGTAATGGGGAAAGGCCCGTTTCAGGCATCCCTTCTTACTGGGGGTTTCCCCCAAAAGGGGCCCGCAAGGGCCTTCCCGACCTTTTGGAGGCCCCCCAAAAGGCCCCGGAAGGTCCTTGCAGGCCCATTTGGCCACCAGCTGGGAGAAATACAAAAACCCCCTTAAGGTGCCCTCAACGACCCCAAACCCGCATCCCATATTGCAGATTTTTTAGTTATCGCGGTCAGGTCGGGTCCTAACCCCCACAATAGGCTGGGATTACTGTAAATTATATGGGACAAACATGGAAAACTACTTGATTGAGATATCTCATCTTACCTTCCCTTTGGGTTTTTCTTACACACACTCCAACCTATTATGTTAGCTTGGAAGAAAAGCCACTCCATTCAGTGAAAGTAGGTCCTGACTAAATGTGTACGGGAATGCAAATTTAGATTTCTTTCCTAGTTCAACCTGTGGACATTTAAAAATATATGCACATAATTAATAACTCACACCCATGGAAAAGGAATTTTTAAATTTTGGATTACAGTTCTTTGGCAGTACTGTGTAAAAAATTTAAAATATGTAGATATGTTGGGCCTTTCAAACAACTTTTGGGAAATGTAAAAAATTACAAATGGAGTGGCATGTTTTATATCAGTGTTCACCACCCCTGTTGCTTCCTAATGTATGTGTGTACAATCACCCTCTACAACAATGGCCATTGTTTGAATGCTGAGAGATCATGGTTTAAACAATCTTAAAATACTGTATTAATATCTTTTTTTAATTGCAAAGTATATTTGGGTACGATCTGATCAAAATTGTTGAGGTGGTCAGACAACAAAAATATAGGTAAAACAAATCAGATTCAGTCACAGCACTAAAAGACACCCATTTTTCAAGAGCGAGATTCAAAACTCTGAAAAAAGACCCTCTGCATCTTGAAAATCTGATGCCCAAAATTGTAAGGGCACTTACTGTAACTTTAAATTTTTTACCCGGTTAAAGACTTGTTTTTTCGCTGGCATTCATGCGTAGCACTTGCTAAATATTTTGAGGCCTGGAACAGTAAGCATGAAAGCAATTATTTCAGAGTAAGGCCCACCTTGACCCAGTTTGAGGAGAAAAGGACTTTACATCAAATGAATGAAAGAATGAATGAAGAGAGGAGCCCACACAATTATTAATTTAACATTTTTTAATTTCTCTTTTTAATCTGTCTGTCTGTCTGCCTGTCTGTCTGTCTGTCCTGTCTGTTTTCTCTCTCTCTCTCCTCTCTCATCCCCGTCTCTCTCTCTCTCTCTCTCTCTCACACACACACACACACACACACACACACACACACACCCACACACACACACACACACACAATTAGAACTGATTTTTAAAGGCCAGCAGGTGCCCAAAGCTTTTTTGCAAACTCTTTAGAAAGCAACTTGTAATTTACGTATATAATCCAGTTTCTTCAATATACTGGGTGTCTGATTATAATTATAAGCCCAGTCTTCCAACATTTAAAAAGCACTGGTATAGTCTAAGGGGTTGGGGTGGGTTTGGGGTGGGGTGGGGAGAGAGCAATTTGGCATGCCACAGGAGGAGCTCCACATGCAGTCTTTCCCTCGTCCTCCTTTTTGCAATCCATTTCATGACTCATGAAATAAAACCTAACTCATAAAAAGAAAGAGATACTTTCAAAGAATCAAAGCACAAATTCACATCATAGGTCGAACTATACATTGCAGATAGTATGTCACATTAGTGCTTCAGAACATGATTTTACAGAATCTGGAAGCATTTGAAATGTGGATGTACTGACGATTCTGAAGATACCTTGGCCACCAGAGTCACTAATGTGGCTAATTATAGCAAAATAAAAATCTAAAATTCTCAATAATATTAAGAGAAGAAAATTACAAATTTGAATCACATAATGTGCAATAAGAAAATACATCTGCTGCAGATTATCCTTTAAGGGAAAAATAGATGGGAAGTGGGGGCCAGGGTGTAAAAGAACATTCTAGCTTAAGAATTTAAGTAGGGATGGGCACGAAACGGAAAATGTTTCATTTTGTTTCATTTTGTGCTCCCCTTCCGTTTTGTTTCATTTCATTTCTTTCAATTTTTAAAAAAAAAATTGTATGAAATGAAATGAAATGAAACAAAATGGCTCCCCTGGGTCCTAGAGGCACCAGATTTGGTGCGCAGACTCCAGGAGCCATTTTTAAAGGGTTCCTGCAGAGCTGTCAAGGGCTGGAGTCCTTTAAGCCTGGCTCATCGGTACCAGGGGCCCCCATTGGTACTCACTGGCCAGGTTTAAAGGGCTCCAGCCATGACAGCTTCGTAGGAGCCCTCAGAAAATGGTGTGGAGGGCAGCGCAATTGCCAAAAAGCCCCCACACCATTTTCTGAGGGCTCCACCATTCACAGCGGGCAGGAGGCCTCTGAAAATCGTCAGTAGGCAATTTCATGGGTTTGTGCCCTCTCCCCGGCTGTTTTCTGAGGGCTCCTTCCAGCTGTCAATGCTGGAGCCCTTTAAACCTGGCCCAGTCAGTACCAGAGGGTCCCCCTAGAACCAACTGGCCATGTTTAAAGGGCTTCAGCAACTGACAGCTCGGCGGGAGCCTGAAAACCCAAATGGAACAAAATGGGTGCTTTCAATGGAAAAACAACCATTTCCTTTAGTCAATAACGAAATCCCTGCTCTTGTTTCATTTCATTTCGTTTCATTTTGTTTCCTTTTGTAATGAAATGACGAAACAGCATTTTTTTTCCCTAAATTTAAGCCAAAAAGGTTCGCAGTGAGCACAGCTTCTCAATTTAGAATAGCTTTAGATTTAAAAACAAAAAAAACAGATTATGCTACTAATTGCCAACGTTCTACCAGACATGGCACTTAAAGAAGAAGAAGAGATGATTTTCAGTAGATCTTCATATCTTCGCAGTCCAAAAATGAATCACAAAAAAAGATCAGTGAACGTTACAAACTGCAGGGGTGAAGTCTCTTGCTGTGACAATAAAATGGCATTTTGTAATTGCAGAATCACCTTTTCTAATGATAGGCTATCTGTAATGCGCAAGTTGACCATCATTTCAGAGCCCAAGAGTCAGGAAAAAGGATAAAAATAGTGTTTGTTGTAGCTTTTGGTGTTCAAAGACTCGTTTGACTCCCAGTTGCTGCCAGTGTTTGATAGCATTTGACAGCTGCATGGCACAGAAGCAAACAGTGGATTATATTTGACACGGGCAGTTACTCCGCTAGCATTAATTTGGGTAGACAATTGCAGAGTACCCAGCCAGCATTTGACAGCATGTGGCAGCTGTCACCCGAAGCAGTCTGTATTTCTCACCTTATTTCAAATAGAGTGGGACTCTGTTTCTTGTTAGTAAACAACACAAGGAGTACTTGCCATTGTGGTTCCAGTGTCCTCTGTGGTTTGGAAAAGGTCTTTGTCCACACATATTCCCCCACATGATTTGCAACCGTGGTTAACATTCGATGCTAAAATGACATAAGAGAAACCTCCAGGGACAGTGGCAGTTCATCTGTTCAGAAAATCCTCTTCATGATTAGAAGGGGATAAGTGATGTAAGAGGAGATATTTTTATCTCTTTTTATTTCTTTTTATTTATTATGTCCTTACTGCATTTTTTCCCTTGCTAAGGTCCCAAAGTGACTTGCAACAGTTAAAGGAACCAAGATAAAAATTTAAAAGTGTTGCAAGCAAACTCAAAAGCCTGAAAATTTTTAAAAAACTGATTAATTTTAAAAAAATAGCCAAAACATTATCTAAAAGACAATTCCTAAAGGTTAAAAACTCTTCAGGGGGAGTGCAGTTTTAGCTCCCTATCAGAAGCTTAACTAAGATGGAAGGGACCTGGTGTTTTTCTTGGAAATGAAAGGGAGGGGACCTGGGAATGTAGTTCACAACTAAAATGTCATTTCACTGGGTCTACACAATCTAGCTGGGTAAAATAGCACAGTGTGTTAGGCTGAGAATTCCAATCTACAAATTGAAGAGAGCAACACCTAGAGCAGTGAGGTAAACCTATGGCACGGGTGCCAAAGGTGCACTCAAGCCCCTTTCTGTGGGTACCCCACATAGTCCCCCTTTTTAGCCACCTGTATAAGGTTAAATTTCTGTATTGGCACTTTGCAAAAAATAAAAAAATAGTGGGTTCTGAATCGCAATTTTGGGCACTCGGTCTCTAAAAATTTCACCATCACTGACTAGAGCCTTTATAAAACTTCCTTGAACATGGCATGCTGAGGCCATGATACAATACCATCTTCTAATGCTCAGTGTCACATAATGGGATGGAGTCTGAGGCTAATACAACATTTAGTTCAATTTGGGCTTTTTTAATCCATACAGTACTAGAGTTTCCTCTCCACCTAGAGGTGAATGCCTAGCTCCACTGCTCTGTCATATCATGTTCCACATGGTTTCAGTGTCTGCCCTGGACAGAATCACTATACACAAGCGAGAACCCTGGAAATCTGGGGTCTTGCTCACACATCGAGCCTAAAAATCACAGACCCCCTTCTCTTCAGACCCCAATGTTGGAACTGAGAAGAATTTGAATGAAAAGGGGGGATGAGGGCCGGGTGCTCCCCTTTAAATGTGGCCAAAAGCTGGTAGAATAATGCCTAAAAGGGCTGTTGATACTTGGGGAGCCTCTACCACTGGGATGCAGCATAAAATCATCCAGACCTTCTTTTAAACTTGCATAACTGCTCCCCAGGGATTACCTGCGATAGAAATTGCCCTGCTCACAAGAGCAGGGCTTAAACTTAAACAGTGTCCTAATATCCCCTCATGCATACACGGGGAAAGAACACTGACCAATGTCTTTGGTGCCAAAGTACAGTACAGTGGTCTTCCGCCTTTTGGCAGTTCAATATTGTGGTCCCCCTATATCTGGGACCGCAGTAAAAGTGCAACCTAAAAGGGATTTTTAACCCCCGGCGGGGAGTGGTGCGCCATGCTGGGATCCAGGCTCTTTAAACCAACCCCCCTTCCCCAAGCCCCAGGCCCAGCTCATTGGCGCTGGGTGGGAAACAAAAGGTTTTTCTCCCCCACCCCACCCCCCAACAGCTGCAGCCCAGGCTTTACACACTGCTCCCTGCACTTGGTAGGGGTGGGGATCAGGAGTAACATGTGCGATGTTTAAAATGTATTTAACAACAAGCCAATGCTTGGCTCCATTCCTTAAAGGTATTTTCAACATTGTGCACTAGCCCCCCCAGCCCCACCTGACCGCAGATTTTCAACCAGAGGTGGGCCCCCTAACCCCCCTCCCCCCACAATAGATGTGTGGTTACTGTATAGAGAATTTAGAATCAAAATGATCCATTGACTTATATGACAACATTGCACGGTGTCGAAAAACCTTCAAAATCTTGAATTTTGGGTTTTGGACTCTACACAATATGGCCAGAAAGCCATACTGGGGAAGACATACTGGGGTTGTAGTATGAAAGAGGCAATTTTTTCCTGAGGTCATACCTATAAAAATAAAGCACATGCACCCTTGGGTAGCTGGCTTAAAAATGAGCCCCCGCCCCCCGAGTCCCATGCAAAAAAAGGAAGACCAAGTGCCATTATAAGCTGAAAATAAATCTAAAATGCAATTCCCCAGTGGAAGCAAAAAAAGCCCCTTGTCATTTGTTTTCCCCCCTGGCTGACAGCCCGTGCAAAAGCCCTGCGGTTGTGCTGTCACGCAGGGAATGCCCGCCGGCTGCTGCACTGCCACACGCTGACATTTCCTGTGAAATACGGGCGACCTGAATTTCCTTGCTGTGAAGATCAAGATGCTAACTCCCATGAGAGGGCACAATAAAAGGTGGCACTGTGTTACAAATGGTGTATTAATCCTCACAAAGACAGGCCTGCCCCGACTTTACAAAGGGCAGCTGCAGCTAGAAGGGCGCTTCCAGGTATGTATCTCTATTATCTCTTATTTTTTCCCGGTATGCTTTGCATCACATTCTCTCCCCCACTCCAAAAACACAAAGAGAAATGCTGTCTCATTGCAGTTTTTATTTGCAGCCTTTTTGCTTTCTGGAGTTTTGTGTGACTGGAGGGACATTCATGGGCTGGGTGAAGGTCTATCTGTCTAGCACTAAACAACTGTTTTTTTCTAGCCTTTGAATTCAAAGGAAGTCCCACCTCTCTGGTGAAAAGCTGTTTCCCTCTCTTTCATCCATGGTGGCAGTTGTTCTATTTGCTGTTGATCCTGGTCAGTTGGTTGGGAAGTAAAGTGTGCAGTAAAGAAGCAGTATACACAAGCCTGTAATTTCAACAATTATAAATAAATAATTTTAAAACAATACTTTCTCCTAGAAATGTTTCAGATTAAAAATTTTAAGTTTTAAGGCCAGTTAAGAGAAGGTTTGGGACTCTAGAGAACTTGTACTTTTTCTCTTCGGGGCATCCTTTGTACTTTTACTGCAAGAAAAAAGGGAACGGATCAGAAATTAAAAACGTGCGACAGAAATTTCTACCAGATTTTTTTCCTTTGAAGTTTTGGGGACTGGAACGCAAATCTGATTTCCTTTTCAAGGAGCATTGTAGTGCTGGGGATGGGAGAAAAGGTGATTCTAAGGTTAAAAAGATTTCCCCCCAAAATCCTCCCATTTCTTAACATACAGGTGCAGAACCTGAAACAACAGGTTTTTCCTTTTTTTTTCTGACCCCCGGGGGGGGGGGGTGCAAAAGGGGGGGATGAACATGGGTTCACAGGGGGGTTTCGTACCTCTTTTATTTTCATTTGGGACACTGAGTATGGGGTGCACACTGCCTGTTTTTTGCTCTATAAGGAGAAACAATAGTAACATGGCACTTGCCAATCCCAAAACCCCTATATTTGATATCCGGGGGGCTTAACCCTGCTTCTACCCTTTATGACCCTGCGGATGACCCTTTTAACCCTATATTTAAAATTCTGAGGTTCCTCGGGTTTAATCTTCTTCCAAAGCTAAGGGGGTAATAGGGAAAGGGTCTCCGTCAAAGGGGGAATAAAACCAAAACACCGGGAATCCCGCCCCCTTTTAAACCCGGAATCCCGCCCCTTACCGAACCCACCCCCTTAACCGAAGTCCCTACCTTTCCCCCCCGCCCCCTTACCCCAACCCGGGAACCTTTTCCGGCCCCTTTTACCTGAAGTGACTCCTCTTTTCCCCCGACCCGGATGGGACCTTTTCCCCCCCCCCCCGACACTCACGGGGCCCCCTACCCCCCCCTCAGGCATGCCCCGGGGATGCCCCCCCTAGGGCGCGCCCCTGGGGTAGGTTCCCGGGGCCCTTCTTGCTGCGGGCGCATGGGCCCGAGGCCTTTAAAAAAGGGGAGTGTTTTGCGGGCCCGCCGCCCCGCCTTTTCCCCCTGTTTCCGAAACCGCCTGCCCAGCCCCCCCGTCCCGTTTATGTGGAGAAAGATGGCGTCTTCAAGCAAGATGGGTTTTTCCCTCCAGCTTCCAAGGAAACCCCGGACCCACCGCCGAAAGCAAAAGACGTGGACCCCCCCCTCCAAACCCGAGAGCCCGGCCTCCGCCAAAACCGGACCCCGAAGATAAGGGGCAGCGGTTAAACCGAAAAGCCTGCACCCCCACAGCACCACGGCCATGGGATTTTCCATGCCCCCCCCCCCCTAAACACCCCACAGGGGAAGCCCAGCTCTCGCCCAAAAAAGCCGCCCAAGCTGCCCTTCACCTAAGACCGTTTTGGTCCGTTCAGATGAGGGTTTTATCCCCAGGAAGTCCACCACCGAAGAGAAGGGTTTTAAAGGGGCGTTATGTTAGCCAGATTCTGACGCGACCTTACAAGGGCTCTAACAAGGAAATGCTGCCCCTGATAGGGAGGAATTTCAACACGGTAAGGCCCCCTTTTTTTAAAAATCTAATTTTTTTTGTATACTTTTTCTTGGGGAAAGGGCCAGGTTTTTGTGGGGTTTTAGAGTTTTGGGGGTTGGCTTTATCAATTACGTGAAGTTTCCTTTTATAATTAAAACCACCAAAATTTATTTTATTTTTATAGGCCAAAGATTTGCCCCCAAAGGTAACCCAAAATCCCCGCACCAAGAGAAGGGTTTTAAAAGGGGCGTTATGTTCTCAGATTCTGACAGCGACCTTGCAATGGCTCTAACAAGGACAATGCTGCCCCCCGATCAGAAAAATTTCCCAAACACGGTAAGGAGCGGGCTGGGGTGTTTTAGGGGAGGTGTTTTTTACATTTCATACTTTGTAGTTGCTTTGAAAATTAATTTTATTTGCTATTTGCAGGAATTACCCCATAAAACATTGATAGTTTGCTCCATATAACCTCCCCAAAAATTAAGGGGAAAAGAAGCAATTAGAAGAACATTGTGCATACAACTAGCTGTGATTATTAAAATTAATTCACATATCAGAAAAAATCTTGCATGGCTTCAAAATAATTTGGAAAACCGGGAACCCAAAACGTGAAAAACCTCAACCGTGCATCCATATAAAGACTACTTCGTTCCTTTATCCCAAATATTACAAGACGCATCCATCCCGCATCTTAAATGCATATTGTTGCAATAGCCGAATTGACACTGAAAATTTAATGAATTTGACCTTGTATCTAAAATTTTCCCAAAGACAGAAAAACCATATTCATTCCTCAAAAAAATGTTAAGACAACGGGACCCCTTGCTATTTCAAATTTTTACTCTGTGGCACTGCAAAAAAGTCAGTGAATTTATTAAATAAATGCTCTTAACATATTATTTTTCTTTCGTTTTTTATTGCACGCTTTTAAAAAAAAGCCATGCGGGTTTTTTGAAAAGCTTTGGGGGTTTTCGACTGTGAGGATTCCACATCACCCCGGCCGGGTCTCTTAATTGTTTCTTGCGTGCAGCATCAGACCGGAATAGCCGGGTGTTTGGAGGTCTCTTTTTTGGGGGGGCTGACTTTCGGGTTTTCTAACTGCTCTCTAAACAGATAATTTACCCACAACAGATGGGGCACTTTAGTTCCCCAATGCTTTAAGAATAATCCCACCTTTTGGCGCTTTTTCTCAAAATAAATTAGTTTTGGGTGCCCCTTTTTAATCGGCGAAAGAAAAGACCCGGTAAGGCGTTTCCCTGATACACAAAGTGCCGCCTGACCCACAGAAATATCCGATGCTGCTTTATCTGTTCAGCAAAATTTCAGCATTTTTTTTAAAACCTTCGGGGGATCCCTTCAAAACTTTGGAACAATTGTATACTCTCAGGCGGGGGATGTGGGGGGGACAGGTTGGGGGGTTTGGGGTTTTGGGGGGATCAACTTTTTTTTCCACACACATTTTTTTTGTTTAGTCTAAGTACTTTGTAAACCCCTGTGTAAAATTTTTTTTTTTTTCAACTCGACAGGCATCCTAAAAAAATCTCCCCATCTCGCTGTCAAACGTCTCATGGTTGGGGTTCAATATTTTGGGGGAAAAAACCCCCAAACGATCAACTGAGCGCTGGGCACTAAAATAATTTTTCAGCATATTCCTTTACTTTTTTAGTTAAAAACCCTTATTGGGGGGACCCGATGCTTGGCAGGGGACCCAAAAAAAACCCCTTTTGCTTGAAAAGATTTTCCCCTTTTCAGGGAGCCTCTTTTTCCCGGTTTTTTTAATCAGAGCACTTTTTTCCAAAACCCCCCCACCTGCTTGGGTGTAGGGCAAGATTACCCTTTAAAGTATTCAGAGAAATTTTCTAAAGGGCGTTACCAAATCATCTTTAGCACCGAAAAAATGGCTTTTCTCTGGCGCAGGGCCCTTAAAAAGGGATTTTAAGAGGGGAGATTCGCCGTATACATGCTGACAGTTGTGGGGAGGTGTGACCAATAAATAAAAAAAAAAACATGGGGAAACCCTTTTTGTTTTTTTTTTCACTGTATACACAGCGGGCCCAGTCAGGGGGGAATAGACCCGTTCTCTCTGCAAGACTCGGGGGTTTTTTGGGTTAAAAATCCCCAGCAATACCGGGTTTTTTTTGGAAACATCTGCAAAAGCCCCAAAAAAAAGAACATTTTGGGGGGTACTTTTGCCGTCTAACGTAGTAATTGAAATTTATCCTTGGGTTTTTAAAAAGCACCAATTTTAGCTTTTAACTGAGGGTTCGTTGCTTTTACCACGGCAAAAATATTCGTGTAAGAAAAAATACACTCACTTTCCCGGGGTGCACAATTCGTGAAGATTTTTTCAACCTCCTTATTTCAGCAGCACAATATCAAATCGCTAAAAATTAAGAATTTATTTTATGGGGGAAAACAAGACTTATCACAAATTTTTCGGGCAATCCTTCACAAACAAAAATAAATGAATATTTACAAAAAGGGTTTTTTTATAGAGGCTGCCCAACTTAACCCCAACAACATTCTCACATTTCAAAAAATACATAACCGCTTTCTCCAAATGTTTTTTTACAAAGAAGGTTTTTTCCCACAACCACTGGGTCCCGCAGAATGGCTAAAAAGGAGGTTTTCCACAAGTGCTCCTCTTAGACCAAAAGGGACCTTTTTAAATCCTCCTAATCACTCTTTTGTCATACACACTTTTTTGTGTTTTTTAAAGTTTTATGTGGAGAGCCACGTCGTTTACTCTCACAATCCCCCCGGCTGTTCTAAAACTTTTTTCACAGGGGGGTTATCTTTCTTTTCTGAAACATGGGCAAACACGAGTCTTAAAGAGTGAAAAATTAATTTCCACTTTTTTTCCACATTCAGTGTGTCCTTTGATTTTCACACAGGCACTGCCCCCCACAATTTTGAAAAGCGAGCTCTTAGGGCCTTTTTTAAACAAAACGAGTATTTTCTCCCCCTCGGGTATCTCGCGGGTTAAGTCACCCAATAACCCCCAAAGGGGGGGGTTCCAATCGCCCCCCTGTGAACAAAAATAACGAGTCGTATCAGGTACAGGCCCTGCCCGCACCCGGGTCCAACATTTTTATAAAGTTCCAAAGGGGCATAGCAGTTTTGAAACAGGCATAAGGGATTTTTCATACCTATTTGTCATTCTGTTTGTTATGTTTCCCGGGTTTTAACACGGGCCGCACACATAAAGAAACTCACCAGGGAAACTGAAAATGTTTCTGAGAACAAGAGATTAAAAAAACCTGTCTGGCCCTTACTACCTCTGTGTTGGGAGGGCCCTCTGGCCAAATTTTCCCCACAGTGATTTTAAAACAATAGAAATCGCCTCTTGCAGGGTTGGGGCTCTTTTTTTTTTGGGGCGTACAACACCCCCCTTTTTTTTTCGAGGAATCTGTTTTAAAATATTTATTTTTATCACCTTTTTGGACAACCAGTGGGGAAAACCTGATGCCTCCTGTTTCTCCCGCGGGTTGCTCAATAATCGAAAAAAAAACACCCGATCCTAAAAAAAAAAGCCACACTTCAAAATTTTTCCAACCCGTCCCCCTTCTCAAGAACATCATCCTATAGTGCACCAGGTCCCTGTTAAAGCCCGCCTCACGAAGATTGCATGGTCTAGCTCGGAGTTCTGAACAGTAAGCACAGCACAAACAGATTTTTCCACCTACCCCGGGGAAAACACTGGAAAAGAACTTTTTTGGCGGGTAAACTTTGCTTTTATAAACCCAAGTAATCTGTAGGGAATCAAAGTTCTCATGGACTATTATGGGATGTCCAAGGGGTACTCCCTGTTTTTTGTAATGGGGAAAAAGGGGACGGAAATCATAATAACAATCTCCTCCCCCTTCCCGCGGCCCTTGTAGTACAAACATACTGCATTTGTACTCCACCAAAAGGCACCCCTCATTCAAAGGGGCTCGGGAAAAATGTGCGGGGAAAGGGGAATTTTGGGACTTCTTTGTCATTTTTATCATTTTTTTTCACTCATGCTCCCAAACTATCTCACTTCATAACCCATGCTTTTCGGGGAGGCTGTCCGCTCCTCAGTAGATTATGAAGCTGCCTGTATTTTTTTACCAATCAAGGGGTTCCAGTCCCGCGGGGACAGGGGGGGCACCCGTAAATAAAAAAAACCCCAAAAATTCCAACAACGGCTGACCTTTTAAACCCCGATACCCCATCAACAAAAATTGACCACCAAACCCTCGCCACCTTTTAAAGGGCATGCGGGATCTCTAGTTTTTTTTATGTTTAAGGTACAGCAACCATTGGATGGCGGGTGTTGAGTATCTTTGCCCTGGTGGTGATAATTATCGCAGTGGTATCGCTAGAATCTTCAGCAAAAATTTTTGAACCTGTACAGGGCTAGGCTCACGCGGCCAGATTAGGATTGGGGGGCTAGGCATAAATTCAGAAATTTTTTTTTTTCACAATTTTTTTTAAGGTCAGGTCATGATTTCGGGGCGATATTTTGTAAAGCCTGCACCAGGATATGTACCCGCTTGCAATAATTGCACTCTTTTTTTCATTCGAATGCTGATTTTTTTCTCTTCATACCATTCTAAAAAAGTTTTTTCTGCTCAGCGGGCATCATTACGCAGCCCGTATCTTCTGGCGGGGGAAAAAGGCCCTACAAATTACTTTTTTTCCCCTTTTAAAAAATAGTGGGGGAAATACCCTTTGCACCCCAAATCCGAGCGTTTTTCGAAGTTAGAGAGCCCAGGGGGGCAAAGGGAGTGAATCCATGAATTTTATCCCTAGGCCTTTAACGGTGACACAGAGGATTTCCCACCTTGAGCATGATATCTACATCCAGTTTTTTTTTAAACCCAACTGGTTAAGCATGAAATAACATCAAACCTTTGGAATTAGGGGCTATGAAATAGTACCCAAAAACAAAAAAACTTATGAAGTCAATAAAAATCTGCTATGCACGACTCTCCTTTAAAACCCCAAGTCCGACCAAAAGGCCAACTCTCACCTTTTCTTAGCACTCCTTACCCCAAAGGTTTTCTCCTCCTCCACCCCTCCCCTCACCCCTCTCAATCTCATCCACCTCCCCATAGCACATTTTTTTCGGGAGCACATTCTTTTTCATCCTAAAACTTTTCCACATTTCCCCACCAAAAGCCCAGCAAAGCAGAAATTAGCTACATGTACCCCCTGTGTCTTGTTTTGCCTCGTTTCTAAAATATATATTCGTTAAATTTTTCGGGGTTTTTAAACGGGTTGCATAATGCATAAATTTTTTTCATCATCCTTTTTTAAAATATCCCAACATTTGGCATTGACGCCCTCGGAAACTGCAGGCTATGACGTATTTTTTGAAAGCCCCTTTTTTTCAATAATCTTAAGCACCAGGGCACTTTCCCTTTTCTGGGGGCCGTTTTTCATGAGCTTTTTAAACATTCAGCTTTTGGCAGAGCATTTGCAAAAACCACACCTGCTGTTCATCTTTTTTGGGGGTACAATCCCTTTCAAACACACCTACAAAAAAAAGGCCCACGTTGTATTTTTGATAGAGGGTGTTACAATAGAGCAGAATTTTTAAACCCAAAAAAACCCCCTTTCCCTTAAAACACCATAGTAATGACTATCATCAAAATAGGGTTGTTTTGGCAAGCGCGAGCCCCCCGACTTAAAAACCCCAGCCTTCCTTATTATAAGAGCAATTTTGATATTCCGCTGTAATGGTGTTCAAAAAGCCCAAAATTCTTCAAAGACACCTGTTTCGCTCAGGCCAACCCAAACCTCCTACAGAGCTGTTTAGCAGCTTGCACCACCAAAACTGTAAAATTGCCCACAATCACATGAGCGACAGCAACAAATTTCCTGCGAAACAGACCCCACCCCAAAACTTTTAAAAAACACCAGGTGTTCCCCTCTTTTTAGCAATGATGTTGCGAAGGTAATTTTAAACGCCCTTTTTTTGGCCTACCCCCCTCCTCTTGGTGGTTTAAAAATTTGAACACTAAACTAAAGCACCCTTGTACAAAGTTCCATGTTGCCCCGTAAAAAATTTACTCATTTTTGTTAGGAATGCCTGGGGGGCCAAGGCTTCTTTTACGTTTTACTGAATAAAAAAAGCATCTCTCATGTTCCCCCCCCCAAAACCCGCTTGAACAAAACTTCAGGGTAAAATGTTCGGGTTAATATCTTAAGCCCTGCTGTATTGCTTATAAAGTGCGACTTTTCATCACATGGGAAACCAAATGCCCCAATTTAACAAAGCGGAAAAAAAATCCCCCTACGCATAGCATTATACTTTTTCCTCACCCAGGCCATGTTTAAAAATTTCAGAAAAAAACGGGGGGAGTTTGCTGACCAGATGATCATTGTCATTTACAAAACTGGAGATCCCCAAACCCCCACCCTCTGGATGATGTGAGGTCCAGAGAACAGGGCGTGAAATTCCCCAACTCACCCTCTGGATGCTGTGAGGTTTCTAGAGAACGGGGCTGTGAAGATTCACCAACCTCACCCTCGGATGATGTAGGTCTCAGAGAACAGGGCTTGAAGATTCACCAACCTCACCCTCGGGATGCTGGAGGTCCTAGAGAACGGGGCTGTGAAAAATTCACCAACATTTACCCGGGGTCGTAGTCCTAGAAAACGGGGCTGGAAAATTTCACCAACTTTCCCTCTGGGTCGTGAGGTCTCTAGAAAACAGGGCTGCTGAACATTTTGGGTTTTTTGGGTGTAGCAGGCCTGGAACGCTTTTGCGACGGAAAGAAACTTTTAGCTTTTCTCAGCATTTGCTAGCTATAACCCTACAAGATTTTCTCCCCTCTGCCAAACTTTTTTCTTTTTCAGGTTCTTTTCAAATAGCTATAACCCCGCCCTCTTTGATAATACTCATACAGTTTTAACATGATAACCTTCCCCATGGTTTTAATAGAACACAATCATTCAGGCTACAGTGTTGCTCAAGCCTTTTAGCTATCGCAAAAGCCCATGAGAAATATGAATTTTTTAACAAACCCAACATACTTTCAAAACCTTATAATGTTTTTTGGTTTTTTTAAATTTAAGTGTCAGGGCTTTTTGTTAGCGGGATGAAATGGAGCACCACGAGAGCTCCCGAAGTTGCTCCTTTCCAAGGACTCCGGTTTTTGGTGCCGGGAAAATGGGATTTTGCATCCCTTTTCATGTGGTTCTTTTATATTTCCCTAAAATAAATGATACACAGCAATAAAAAATATCTCTAGTTTTCTAAACCCCACTAACTGTTCTGAACTCTTTACACACACCACACACACACAAAACCACACACACACCAAAAAAAACACACCACCCACCCCCACACAACACACACACCCCACCTAACTTTCCTTTTTCATGCCCCCGGGTTTGACCCCGCGGGATGAGGAGAACATTTTCATTGTTTTTTAAAATATAAACAATAAAAATTTATTGTTTAGTCTTAGTAAAAAAAGGGTTTTTGTCCCTCTTGTATTTCTGCCATACCAAATATTAAAAGGGGGAACACACCCCCTTTGAGGCCCTTGTAAAGGGGCTAGGCGAGGGCATTTTCCTAAACTTCCTTTTGTTGCTCGAAGGGGATCTTTCCCTTTTAAAATATTACAAATATTTTACAGGGGTGTGTCAAAATACCCCCACCCCCCCTAAGCAATTCCCAAAGCAAAATTTTATAAGAGTTGTGAAATAGTACCTTTTTTGAGGATCCCTTCATTGGAGGGGGCATCAACAAAGTCACCGCAAATATTTACTAAAACATAAAAATAGCCACTAAAAAAAAACGGGTCCCATTTAATATGCAAACAACACATGATCCCCCACCCCCCCCCCCAAAATAATTGCAATGAATTTTATAAACCATTTTTGGAGAGGCATAACTGACCTAAATCTTTTCCAGGGGTGGTGCGAGTCCCTTTTTTAGGGGTTTTTATTGCAAACAGGGGCGGGGGGGGGCGACCTGAAAAAAAGGGTTTTTCCAAATTCAACGTCTGTGCACACGCTTTAAACACAGGATGGCAGGCACACCCATTCTTATCAGCAAATACCTAATGCATGCTTTTGCAGCTATTTATCAGAAAATAAACACACCCCATCATCAAATGCATCCGCTGACCGAAAGCCGAATAAAATTTTAAAAAGAATTTTTCCCTATAAACCCAAATTTGAAAGCAAAATTTACATTATTTCAGGGGGTTACACGCGCAATATTTGTGAAAAAGCACCGTTTATGAAGACTGCTGCAGTCACAGTTCTGATAATCAGATAATTGGGGGCGCATATTAGCATTAATAAGACCTGCCTGCTGTTAAAACAAAATTTTTAAAAAACCCACGGGGTTTTGTCTAAAAACGAAAGTCGCCAAGGTACAATCGTGACGAATTTTAACAACCCCAAAAACCTGGCTTTGGAATCGGGAAACTTGGGGAAGCAATTTGAACGGAACCCCCCCCCCCCAGATTTTCTTACAAAGTATTGAAAATATATTTTTACCGTCTTTCCCCCCCCCCCTTTCTCATGCAAAAATGGGCGGGACAATATTAATGCCCCCAACAGGAAACCTCCAGCAACAAATTTTCTGAGAAAACTTATATCAACCTCTTTAAAAAAGTATTTTAACAAATCTCAAATGCTGTAACTATAATCACAGAATAAAAGTTTTGAAACCATAAAACGCATGTATCTCATTAATGTTAGACACATTTCAACTGGTCCAAATTTAAACATTTAAAAAACTACCTAGATTTGGAAATAATCCAAATTTTAAATTCCCCATCCCTAATTAAATGCCTTCAAAAAAAGATTTTTCAAAATAATCCCATAAAGCAAACAAAAGGAAAACCCCCACAACTAATTTTCTGAAAAACTTATGATCAACCTCTTTTATAAAGTATTTTAAAAATCTCTAAATGCTTTAAGCTTATAATCACAGAATAAAAGTTTTGAACCATAGAAACGCAGTAGTCCTTAATGTTGAGACACATTTCAACGGCCAAGATTTAAACATTTTAAAAAAACCTAGATTTTTAAAAATATCCAATTAAAACCCATGACCAAATTAAAAAGCCTTCTAAACAAGATTTTCAAAAAAAAATCCCATAAAAAATGTAAAAACTCACCCTTCTCAAGGGATCCCCGTTTGAAAATGCTGGGAAAAACGTGATTCTCCCAAAGGTAGGACACTTTGCAATGACAACAGGGTTATATTGGTACAAATTCTGTATTCAGGTTTAACTTTAAAGAGGGCCCCACAATGGGCAAACATGCACCTGTTTTTCAGGGGGCTTTAATATTAAAAACTGATACTGCCCCCGCCTTTGAATCAGAGTTTCGGCCTCAGGACACCAACTTTGGTACGCTGAAAAGAGGATTCCGTATTTTTCAAAAGACATGACCTTTCCCTTTTGTACATGAACTTTAAATTTTTTTTAATAAATTCAGTTTTCTTCAGCTTTAAAACCTTTTAAATTAAATTCCTTTTAATTTTTTCCCTGCCCATCGTAATAAATTTTTGATATCTTAGCAGACTTAAACCAAACAATGTTTAATTATAGCCCTACAAGGGTTTATGCATCAATATTTCAAACCTGAAAATTATAAACAATAATATAGTATAACATTCTTGTCCTTCCCCTACACACACACTCACACTCAGACACACCACCACACACACACACACACACACACACACAACACACACAACAATGTAGATTTTTTTTCGCCTTGTGCTTTTTAAAATATTCCCTTTGAATTTGCCAAAAAATGTAGAGCTAAACGTAATTAACAGTATTAAAAAAATCCTCTAACGAGTGAGGCAAACCTTTTAGAGACCAATTTTTAAAATTTTTGGAAAAGAGAAGCCCCCTTTTTTCTGTTTAAATAAAAATTCTTTCATTTTATTCTGGAAAAAATTTTCCATCATTTGTGAAACCAGGCTTATTGTAACACATTTTGGGGAGGAGGGGGCCGCTGGCAAAGTTTTTTATAAATGCACTTTTCTGTATTTCTGTGAGCTTTGTTAAGGGGTTTTTCTGTTTTTTAATAATTAAAACAAACCACAGTAAAGGGTAAAACTGAGTAACCGCTTACCACCAAACCCTAATCACTTATGGTTCTATGACAATCAGCTAAAACACACGATTCTTCTCTACCCTTTAAAACAATGGGTTTTCTGTATTTTATCTATAATTAAAGTCTTTTAATTTCCACTGTACCCTGCAATATTTTTCAAAAGGGCCCTAGAGCGGTGTTTGCAGCTAAGTTAATTATTAAAATGCACCATGCAAAATCACAAAACACACGATTCTTTCTCTACCTTGAAACAATGGGTTCGTATTTTATCTAAATTAAAGCTTTTAAATTCCCCGTGACCTCTGCAATATTTTTTTTAAGAGGGCCCTAAGCTGGTGTTTGCAGCTAATTTAATTTTTAGAACGCACCATGCAAAAATCAGCTAAAACAAAACGATTCTTGCTCTACCTTTAAAACAATGGGTTTTTTTGTATTTTATCTATAAAAAGTCGTTTAATTTCCACGTTACCTCTGCAAATTTTTTCCCAAAAGGGCCCTAGAGCGTGTTTGCAGCTAAGTTAATTATTAGAACTGCACCATGCAAAAACAGCTAAAACAAACGCTTTTTGCTTAACCCTTAAAACAATGAATTTCTGTATTTTACCTAAATTAAAGGCCTTTAAAATTTTCCCCGTGTACCGCTGTAATATTCTTTCAAGATTCCCCTTTTTAATACATCACAATAAAAACCAAAACAGATTTATTTTTTATAACACCTTTTATTTAGGAACAGAATTTAAACATGGATTCACGGTTTTCAGCAGCCTGAACAGGAAAGAAAAGGGGGGACCTGTTTTAATTTTCTAAAATTCTTGACAAACGACTACCATCGATCATTGCCCAAGAATCGCCAGTGTACATTTTTAATATTTTTGGAAAAAAAAGCCTTTTTTTCGTTTTGTAAAAAGAAGACACAGTGATACCGCGTGGCAGCTAAGGGAGCTGCAACTGCTCCTTTGATTTATCTCTTGGCGCCCCATTAAAAATCATAGATTCTTCAGGGAAAAAGCGGGTTATTTGGGGGGCCCCAATGAACAAAAAAATCCGCGGGGCCTTACGGTAGATAATAGCCACCGTGTTTCCCCGACAGTGTGTGAGGATGGTTTGACCACACCCCGCGGCCGCTTGGTAATAACGCCCGGGGACTATCACTGGGGTAAACACCTGCAAAGTATTTGTTTTTTATGAAAAAATTTAATATCTGGACTGGTTTTATCTTCACATGAAAAAAAGAGGACGTTTCGCTGGGAATTTAATTTTAATCACTTGCAAAACCCATATAAAATCATATTAATAGTGTTGGAAAGGGGGACAGCAAACGGGTCCGGGTCTGAGTTACCGTTCTGATCAGAGAATATGGTCAGAGCAGGCCGACAGGGTGAGGTCAAAAACTACATGTGTACCCCTGCAAAAATTCGTGACTAATAGCTATGTCCAAATCTTCATGCTTTTCCCCGTGGCTTTGGGGCCCAATTTCATTAAACACTACGCATAGGGGTTTTTTCGAAAAATTGGTTTTAGAGGTTTGATGGGGTTTGAACTCCACCCATACAACGCTCCCAAAAATTTACTTGTAGTGTTTAAAAAGTTTAAGGGGGTTTTGTGTGTATTCCGCTGAATGCCTCATTGCAACAAAGCCATGACCATTCTTAGGCGTTTTTCCCCAAAAAAAATTTTCTTGGTTGCAGACAAACCCCCGCACAAAGCTGAAAACTTTCATTCCGATCCCGCCAACAGGATACTTTGCATTAGAGGTAAGAAGCGCTTTATGTGCCCTAACGCACCCCGGGGCTTTCACTCTTTTAAAAAACAAATCGCAATTTAAAAAATTTACTGTAAATTTGCTTTTCTCTCCACTCATCAAACAAACCACCTTGCTGCTGTGAGTTTGATCTTCAATCACCCATTCACACATTTTGTCCGGAAAAATAACGCGTGTAATGGCCCATCAACCCACCGGCACCTCTGTCCCCGATTGCTCTAGATTTTAAAACCCCAGTTTCCCCCACCAGCTGCTAGGGTTTTAGATTCCATCGTTGAAGGCATCTTAAAAAAAACCACCTGCTGCAAATGTGTACCAAAGGGTCGGCGCGTAGTTCAGAAGCAGTTTTTAAAATGGCTCGGGAGGATAAAAGTTGTGACTCTGCGATCAGCCTAACGCCGAGGGGAAAAACCGCTACTAAACACGAGGGAATGGGGTTTTTGACCAACCCCGTTTGGCGGCATCACCTGTTTGAACCACTGCTTTTGTTATTTTTTCAACACAAAAAAAAACGAATGACTGAGGGCAAAAAAAATTTCACTCGCCCCTTTATATAAAATTCCACAGGTGCATTAGGGCAGGGGGACAGAGGCGGACTTCAACGACTACGCTTTCCACCAGGGTTTTTGTTTGGGGAATTTTTAAAAAGATCCAGCTCGGATTTTTGGACAACTTCAGAGGAGTTAAAGAATGCCATTTTAAAATAGTCTCTTCCCTCTTTTATTTATTTTTTGCTTGCGGGCCTCCTCTCCTCTTCCTGACCTCAGCTCTTTTTTTCTACCACGGGAAACCCCTTTTTTTTAGGGGGGAGGGGGTCCAATAGTTGGGGAAATGCTTTTCGTTTTTAAATCCTCCCCTTCTTTTTTTGGTAATGAACCTAACTTCTTGGGGTTTTCACCTTTTTTATAACATGACTCCAAAGTCACCACAATGTTGTGCATGGCTGTCTTAACTAGGTTTTAATAATCTGAAAACCCCCCCCCAAAGAGAACAGCCCTTCTGAAAAGTCCACAAAAAACCCCCCAGACCGCCCATACAGTTTTTCGCTCCATGGAAACCAGGGAGACCCGGCCTGCCTGGGCTTTGTAGTAGGCCCTAAGGGGACTACATTTCCATAATCTTTAACGACAACCATTTTTGGATCATGCAGCTCCTTTTTTACGCTCAAAAAAAAACCTCTTCTGGGACGGTAACCTCACGACAACTTTCCCCCCTTTTAATGGAAAGTTGGTTCTTTTGTCTTTATTTCAATCTTTTTTGTGTTTAGTGGGCCTTTTCTCATTTTAAAATATAATCGGCTTATCTAAGTTAGGGCACATTTTATAATTTCCCTCGACGGGGAGCACCGAAAAAGGGGGACAGAGCTTCCCCCTACAATTTGGTGCCTAAAATTCCCTATACAGGTAAATCGCTGACCCCCCGGGAATGTCGCACGTGGCTTTTTAAAACCAGGAACATCGGGGGTAGGCCCAAAAGGGGGCAACCCCCCCATGGCTGGAATTTGTATGTGTTTTTTCCCCCATGAATCTAACTTTAACCCCTTTTCAGGGTCGTAGACAAAACGTTTTTAAAGGGGGATCATGGCTACTTTATATTTTCATTTAAAACCCAAAACAGATTTAAAGCTCTTGTAAAAACCTCTGTGTATAGAAGCCCCATTTATTCATCCGATAAAAGTAAAACGGCATTTTTAGTCATGTGTACCAGCTGCGGGGGGACTGAATTTCAGCCAGCCAACTTCCCATGCACCGTCAATCTAAGGGGGTGGTACATGTTTTAAAATTTAAACATTGATTTTGAGGGAAAAATTTTCCCTTAGCATCTGGGGGAGTGTGATTAAAAACCGTTATCTCCCCTTTCCAAATCTTCTATACAGGGGCACAAATTTCAAGGCAGCCACCCACTGTTGAACTTACTGGCCAACCCTTCCCCTTTCACAAGTAATTTTTTTTTTGGGCCCCGGGCCTTTTTTGGGGCCCAAAAACCCCTTTCAAATTTTAAACCCCCTTCTTGGGGTTCACTTTTTGTAGTTCTTCGGGTAGAATGTCCCCCCAATACACACCGTGGTAATCTGTTAACAGGGATAAAAGGGTCTCTTTTCTTTTTTGATAACCTGATCCCTATAAATATCCTGTAGTGAAATTCTGTTCATAACCCTTATCGAACCCCCCATTTATTTTTGAAACCCACAGGGTCTCCTTTTCTGAACAGCGGGCCCCTCCTCTTTCGTTTGGGAGAGGCCCATAGATTGTTTTCCAGATGGCCCAAAAAGTTTTGAGGGGTCCATCTACAGGGCCCAGCCTGAAGTCCGTGCATCTTGATTATAGCTTTTTAGGGGCTGAGGTAATACATCCAAATATTTTTTACTATTATTGGGGTGAAATACCGCCACATTTTTTTTTTTAAAATTCTGTTAAACCTTTCCACAACACCCCCTTGACCTCATTATTGGGGACAAAGTGTGTATCCCCTTTTCTTTTAAAACAGGGTTTCAGGCTTTTTTTGGAAATCTAAACTCGATCGTTTTGAAGCTTCTCGGGGGTCTATGGGTTTTTTTTTGAAATGGGCCCCTAAAGTTTGGGCCCCCCCCGCCCCGTCTTTTCTTTTTAGAGCCACACCCAGCATTTAGATAAAATATCAATGCATGTTTAAAATTAACTTTACCCCCGTTGTACTCTGAAAATTGCTGCAACTACCCAAATCCCCTCCTTTTTGCATCGACTCCCGAACAATAGTTTGTTTCTTTTTTAAAAGTATTCGGGCGGGCTAGGGGGTGTAAACACCATCAGAAAGCCACGAGAAACTCCTTTTACCCTTAATGATTTTAACGCTTTTTTTTCCCACTAAATAAGGGGTCACACCTCCAAAACTTTCCTACAGAATCCGGTGTATAATATTAATTTTTTTGAACCCCCGTGGCAGGGGATCTTAGCACCCCCAACAAAAAACAAGATTTAAGGGGTTTAAATAAACTTTTTTCCCCAGAGAAAAGCGGGGGCATTTTAAAATTTCAAGACATACCAACTTAAATTGTTTAATATTTTGCAAAAAATAGGAAGGAAAAGGCTATTTTCTAAGTTTAAACAAAAAAGACATTATTGAATAACTGTTATATTCTCAAGTATATGTTTTAAACCACTTTGAAGCGCCAGAAATTTTTTTTTTTCACAGCTTACTTCCCGGCAGATTCTTTTTCTCCAGCAGAGGTCCTGTTAAAGAGCATAAACAGCCCTTAGTTTTAAATTTTTTACCCCCCCCCCCAAAAAAACCCCAACCCCGAACGAGATTTTTTAAACAATTAAAGAAAAAAAACCCCCTCGGCCGCGAACCGCCCATAACCCTCATCTCAGAAGTCCAAATATCCTCTTGTGGCACCCTAGAGGCCCCGGTTCGGGAACCCTCGAGCATTCACTCCGCGATTTTCTCTTTTTTTCTGCCCTCCGCTCTTACCCATGAGGAAATCACACTCAAGACGGACCAAAACAGGGGCCCCAGCGGAGGGCAGGCTTTGGGCGGTTTTTTTTTGGGGCAAACTGGGGTTCCGCGATGGGGGGTTTTTTTGGGGGCAGAGGGCAAGGAAAATCCCAAGGGCCCCTGGCATGTGGGGGGGCGACGCCTTTTCGGTTTCAAAAAACCCCTGCCTCTCTATCTTCGGGGGGCCAGGTTTGGCAGAGTCCGGGCTCTCGGGGTTTGGGGGGGAGTCCACGCCCTGCTTTTGGGGTTTAGTCCGGGTGCCCCCCGGCAATTGGGAAAACCCGTCTTGCTTGAAACCCATCTTTCCCACATAAACGGGACGGGGGGGACCATGGGCCAGGCGGTTTCAGGAACGCGGAAAAAGGGGGCGGCGGCACCGCAGAACACTCCCCCTTTTTAAAAAGGCCTCCAGGCATGCGCACACGCAGCAAACAGGCCCAGGGGCCACTACCAGCGGCAGCACCCTAGGGGAAGGGAGCCCGGCATCCTAGGGGGGGGTGGGGGGCCCCCCGTGACGGTCGGGGGGGGGGGGCAAGGCCCCCATCCGGGGCAGGCGGAAAAGGCGTCAC
This sequence comes from Phrynocephalus vlangalii, assembly GCA_037367305.1. Taxonomy (NCBI): domain Eukaryota; kingdom Metazoa; phylum Chordata; class Lepidosauria; order Squamata; family Agamidae; genus Phrynocephalus; species Phrynocephalus vlangalii. The sequence goes on from JAWVWN010005396.1 coordinate 40,115, forward strand.
TTCCAGGGCAAAGGGCCCGAAGGTTCCGGTTTCCGGGGAAGGGGGCGGGGCGGAAGGGAGGACTTCCGGTAAGGGGTAGGCTTTCCCGGGAAGGGGGCGGGGCTTCCGGTAAGGGGGGGGACTTCCGGTGTTTGATGGTTTTTTTTGCCCCTTTGACAGAGCACCCCCCTTTTCCCACAAATTTAAGGGGGTCCCCCCAGCCCCTTTTCTTCAGGGAAAAGAAGTTTTCTATGCAAACCCGGAATGTTTAAAATTTTGTAGTGGGGCCCCATGCAGGTATTTAGCCTCGGATATAAAGAGGCTTGCTTTTTTCCGTGGGCACTCACCTTTAATTGATTTCCATTTTTCCGTTTAAACTGGGGATTTTACCTGGCGAGGTGTCCTATGAATGAAAGAGCCCAGGCCTTTCCCTCAAAAACAACCAGGGATAATAACCAACGCAAGAAAAAAAGTCATTATTTTTTTTCTGTTGTGTTATAAAATTCACTTACATCTTTTCCCTTTAAAAATTTTTTTTCTTTTTCCTCTTTCCCAACATTCTTTTCCCCCTACAGCCCAGCTTTCGAGCAGCCCCCGCAAATCTTTTTACAGCTTTCTTGAAGTTTTTTTGGTTGTTGCCTAAAAAACCTGTTAACCCCTTTTATCACACAGCGCAACCAGTCCTTTTTGTTTTAACGGGGCAAAAAAGTAAATAAATGAATTACAAATGGAACCTTTAATAAAATACATACGTGGGGCACTCTTATCAGTACCCGGGGTCACTCATACCCCCTTTCCCGGGTTTTCCCCTTTTTTTCCTCCTTCCACACACACACACCCTCAAAGGCACTGGAGACACTGCAAACTCTGGAATTTTTGTGGGGCAATTTTGTTTGTAGCACAGGGAAACAAACCACTGCCCTAAGAGTTCAAGTTTTAGCACCCCCATAGGTCATCCACTGCCAAAACCCCTACTGGTTAAAGCCAGGTGCCACCTTCAATTTAAAGTACCTTGCTTAAGGTTTGTGAGTTATCCACTGAAGGTACTAACATGCCTCAAAATGGCTAACATTTTAATTCGGGAAGCGACTTTGGGCCTTTATACACGACCCCTAAACCCGCAGGAAATGGCTGCAAACCCGGACCTTACAAGTGTTTTCCCCCAGCTCCGGAGTTTTCAGGAAATTAAGTGCGACCCCCGCCCACCTAAGCGCGACCAGCTGCACTTTCTTGTACCTGCTTGAGGTGGGTGAAAATCCCCAGGTCCGGATTTAAACTGGTCAGTGCGGGGTCTCCTGGCTTTGCTTGTGTTTTTTTGCCTCCTGCCCTTTAAGAGAAGAGGTGGAGAAAAAAGCAAGCAGAAGAGAAACGGAAGAGAAACGGAGCTCCGAGAAGCTCCTCCAGGTGGCTGCTTTTTCCCCTCTTTCTCTGGTGGGGAGGAAGGAAGAGCAACGAACCCCTAAGATCTTTGGTCTGAATTTAAGGGGCCAGCGGATCTTAGGGTTTGTGTGAAAAAGGGCCCCTTTTTTTCTTCTTTAAGTACTATGACCTCATAGAACATTGGCAATCATAGCATAATCTGTTTAAAAAAAAAACAATCTAAAGTTATTTTTAAATAAGAAGCTGTGCTTGGTGCAACCATTGGGTTAAATTCTTAAGCCAAATGTTCTTCTATACCCAGGCCACGCTTCCCATCTTTTTTTTCCTTCAAGATAACCTGCAGCAGATGGTTTTTTCTTATTGTGCATTATGTGACTTAAATATTACATTTTACTCTTTATGGCATTGAGAATTTCATGTGGCCATCCGTGCCCTAATATGAATAAGGACAAAAGGGTAACAGCCAAAAGCAGTCCAGTATTAGGAACATCTATATCTATCATTCTTCACCTGTCTGGAAGATTCTGGGTTTTAAATAGACCAGAAAAAAATTTTCCTAAATTTGCTTTTGGTTATGCAGGTCTTGGCTGAAAAGTGATGCAGGTACATTCCCAACAGGTCTTTTGTTTTGCACTCTTCATTACTGTCCACAGGTGGGCCAGATTTTCCCTGTTGATGGCCAAATCCCTTTCAAATGGACATACAGTATCATGTTATTTTGTGTTTTGCCAGACCATGTCTTGTTATGTATTTTAGCACATTTGAAATTTTAATTGGGCACATACTACTTGTATTTTTGTGTATTATTGTCGTTGTGTTGATTTCTTTGGTTGATGCCAATAAAGGTCCTGACTGATAGACAGACTGGCAGAATATTTGTTCCTTAACAGAAGGGAGCTCCAGAGTCTGGGTGTGCTGTGACAGAGAAGGCCCTCTCCTGAGTCCCTGCCAAATGGACCTGTAAAGATGGCAGGGTTTAAAGGCCTACCCTGATAATGATAATCCAACCATTTTGCAAGATGACCTCTCTCTGATGGTTACTTCACATCCCTTCCTCATTCCGAGATTATGTTCGTTTCATGATGAAATGTTCACGTTCACGTGGTCTTGTCCCGGGTTTCTGTCCCTGTTTCCATTTACCCACGGGGGTGATTGATTGTGTCATGACAACTGTTTACTTCACGTCCTTTTTTTGTGACAATTACTGAATTTCCTGGCTTCATTACCCCCCCCCTTTTTTTGGCCCGGGCTTCCGATTTTCGATATTTCGAATCTCCGCAACTTCGCCCCTTTTATGCGTTAATGGCAAAAAATCCCCGTTTCAAAGCCTTCTTCCCTCTCTGCAATGCATTGTTTTTTACGCCATAGGAGTGGACTGGCCAGCGAGAGGTATGTCTCATCATGCTCCATTCCTGGTTCAGGGGGCGTGGTCGGGACGAACTCCTGCCGTCACGCAATGGACGTGGAGTAAACTTTTTTTGTACCAGTCCTAAGCGGGACAGCGAACCGCAATGAGAGGGATGTGAAGTATCCCCCCCTCCCCTTGTCATCATGGTTGCTAGATAAAAAGCAGAGCCCAATATTCTCTCCCCAGAGTTGAATTTTACAGGGGAAGAAATGTCTTTTCAAGCCTACAAACTTCCATGTAAGAGAATGAATCATTCAGCTGCCCGGGACTCAAAGCTAAATGTTTCCCTTTCCACTTTTTCTTCCATTCGAGACAAAAAAAAAGTAATAAATAACAAATGTTGGGGGGTGTGAGGATGGGGGGTAAAATGAAGCTTTCCTCTCAAGCAGGCATTGTGGTGGGCCGAACAAA
>JAWVWN010005397.1:0-100856 GCA_037367305.1 Phrynocephalus vlangalii
ACCATTAGAGTCCCACAACTTTACAGCTCCCCAACTAAAATGCTTCCATTGTGGACCAGACTTCTGCATCCAGATTTTTTACAAGACTGAGCCGACTGTCTAACCAGCGAGGCCAGCCCCGAGCTCCCGGCCCTTCTTCTCCTCTGGCAACAGCGGTGGCTTCGGTGAGGCCGAGGACCAGCTCCAGGTGCTCTGAGCTGGCCTCGCCGAAGCCACCGCTGCCGGAGGACAGGAAGAAGGCAGGAGCAGTTTGGAGGTGGCAGCCGCGATGCTGGGTTGTGGCTGCTGCCCAATTCCAGTGCCTTGCGCCGGGGCTCCGAGATGCAAGTCAAAGCCTGCGACTCAAGTCAAACAGGCCCCTTCTTGCTGCAAGTCAAATATGATGCAAGTCAAGCAGTTGTAAGTCAAGGTTCCACTGTAAAATCAATGGAGACGTTTTGTTGCAAGAAAAACCCACTGTTGCTACTGTAAAAATTCAAGCATTTAAAATAGCTAATTTTCGCATGTTTCTGTGGTGCTTTGGTGGGTTTTTGGACCACAATTTCAAAAAAAAAAAATGCGGTCGCCATTTTGGATCCCCCCGCACCGCATGGCAAATGGAGACGCCGAGGATGCCCCCTCCCAGCCTGGTACCAGCAAGTCTCAGCAAAACCTGGCCATGCGATTGGTGGAATGGCTCCAAAAATTTGCATGGTCCCATCCCATGGCCAGCCCATCATTGCGCGTGCACAGGTGTAAAAAAATAAAAATAAAATAAAATAAAATAAAATCAATGGAGACATTTTGTTGCAAGAAAAACCCACTGCTGCTACTGTAAAAATTCAAGCATTTAAAATAGCTAATTTTCGCATGTTTCTGTAGTGCTTTGGTGGGTTTTTGGACCATGATTTAAAAAAAAAAAATTGCGGTCGCCATTTTGGATTGCACCGCATGGCAAATGGAGACGCCGAGGATGCCCCCTCCCAGCCCGGTACCAGCAGCCCAGGACAGGAGGGGGGGGGAAGGCTGGAGTGGGGACCCCCCCCAGAAACCCCCCCTCTGGTAGGTGCCCTCAGGCAGGCATATTTTCGCCTGCTTTTTTGGCCGGGAATCAGGTTTTTTTTTAATTTCTAAAACTTTTTTTCTGTGCCGCTTGGCATCGCGCGATCACCGCGCGATGCCAGGAACGACAACGACAAATCAGACCCAATTTTTCTTTTTTCGGTTCGAGTTCGAGTTCTGGGGGAGTAATTGTCATTACCGTTTCCGTTGCGTAATGGAAACGAGTAACGGAAACGAGAATTTTGCCAAGTCGTGCCCATGTCTATTTACATCTAATAGCTACAATTTATTTATTTATTCATTTATTTATATTCCACCCATCTTCCCAATGTAGGAAGTGGACTGTACTTCATAACTTCATCACACAGCAAGCAAAAGCATGCATTTGACAGACTGCTGGAAGTTTCTGTTCCCCATCATATCCCTGAAACAATATTTCTCGTGGCTGCCAGAAACATGCAGCTCTGCTTCCAGCATGGGAGCTCAATCTCCTAGTATTTCTGTGCGTATTTCCCCCTCCTACTAAATATCTGTGGTGAGCTCCACCAAGTGATTTAACAAACCCTAGACATGACTTTTCCGTATGGAATGTGCACAGCACTCCTCTTCAGATGAAAACAAAAACAAAGATTTAAACCTCCTGCCTTTCAACTTTTATTATTAATATTTTTAGAAGAGGAAGAAGGGGGGTAGTTGGAACTCCCATATCTTTGGGGAATGAAATGGTCTCAGCACTTTGATTCAAAGCCAGTTACTCCAAAGCAGCACTTGGATTTATGCCAATAGTTAAACCTCCAATTTCAGCAGGACAAATATATTGATCATATATGGCTTATGAATTTAACTTTCAAAATAATAACTAAAATGTTCTGGTCAGTAAATACATCTACAGTATAGATAGAAACTTTATTGCATTGTTTCATAGCATAATTACCCTCTGGATAAACATCCTAAAATGGTTATCCAGAGGGGTGAAAATAGATTTCTTTCTACTATATGTATTATGAGCTGATTTTATGGCATAATAATTGGTTAAGAACATAAGAAGAGCCATGCTGGATCAGGCCAAAGGCCCATCTATCCAGCTTCCTGTATCTCACTGTGGCCCCATCAGATGCGTCTGGGAGCGCACAAGACTTGATATCTGTCTCCTGATACCACTCCCCTGAATCAGGCCCTTGAAGAACCCCTGTTTTAGGCCTGGAGATTACACATCTCCATCATGGTTTGTAACCTGTGATGGACTTTTGCTCCAGGAATCTGTCCAGTCCCCTTTTGAAGGCATCCAGGCCAGATGCCATCACCACATCCTATGGCAGGAAGTGCCACAGACTAACAACACACTGGGTAAAAATATTTCCTTTTTTCTGTTCTCACTCTCCCAACCCTCAGTTTGAGTGGATCTCTCCTAGTTCTGGTATTTTGTGAGAGGGAGAAGAGTGTCCCTCTATCCAGTTTACTCATGCCCTGCATTATTTTGTACGTCTCAATCATATCCACACCCAGGCAGCTTTTTTCCAGAATAAAGAGACCCAAATGTTTTAGCCTTTCCTCATAAGGGATGTCCCCCAGCCCAGTAATCATTTTAGTTGTTCTCTTTTCCAGTTCCACTATGTCTTTTTTGAGATGCGATGACCAGAATTGTACACAATACTCCTGGTGTGGCCTTACTATCGTTTTGTACAATGACATTATAATGTTAGCTGTTTTATTTTCAATCTCCTTTTTGATAATCCCTACCATGGAATTGGCCTTCTTCACCGCTGCCACACACTGGGTAGACACCTTCATTGAGCTGTCCACCAACACACCAAGATCTCTTTCCTGATCCGTCACGGATAGCTCAGAGCCCATGAGATGATAAAGTTTTTATTTTTTTTGCCCCAATATGCATTACAGTACGACCCCCGTATCCACTGATTCAGTTATCCACGGTTGGCAGAGGATAAATAAATAAATAATTCAGCAGCCACAAAGCAAGCTACTCTCACAAAGAGCAGCTGTAAAGCAAGCTACTGTCATAAAACAGCAGCCGTAAAGCAAGCTACCATCACAAACAGCAGCTGTAAAGCAAGCTACTGTTGTAAAACAGCATCTGTAAAGCAAGTTACTATCACAAAACAGCAGTTTGGGGGAACATTTTGGCGTTCTCTCTTATTCACAGTTTTCATTATCCACGGGGAAGCTTGGAACCAATTCCCAGCGGATACTGGGGTTCTACTGTACTTTACATTTTCCTACATTGAAATGCATTTGCCATTTCACAGCCGATCCCCCCAGTTTGGAGAGATCCTTCTGGAGCTCTTCACAATCTTCTCTGGTTTTTACCACATGGAAAAGTTTTGTATCATCCGCAAACTTAGCCACCTCACTGCTTATCTCTGTCTCCAGGTCATTTATGAACAGACTGAAAAGCACCGGTCCCAGGACAGATCCCTGGGGCTACACCACTTTTCACCTCTCTCCATTGTGAAAATTGCCCATTGACACCTACTCTTTGTTTCCTGGATCTCAACCAGTTCTCAATCCATAACAGGGCCTGCCCTCTTATTAATACTGATTTGCTGATACAATTGATTATATTCCCTTTGCTTGATTATATCCCCTTAAATAATGTAGTGTGCAGAAATATTTTTAAATCAATTACTTGACTTGAGGGGGATCGTAATTAAGCACAAGCCTACCCATGTTATTGAATGTGCATCTTCCCTTTAAAATTCCACATTTAATAACCACAGGTCTGTTCATCTCTATGGTCGAAAAAATGTAGTCTATGTGCCTCCCCATCATTTATAGAAAGATTTTAGCAATGCATTTGGATGATGATGTTCTAAATCCTGTTCTAGCAAAGGCCCTATGAGGTCTCCCTTTGGTTAAACAGAATTCACTGCTGCTCTCCCATGTTGCCCAAACCTGACTGGAAAATGTTACCTCATGTCTGAAGGCCTCAAAAACTTCAGGGATGTCAAGGATCTGACTGTCCCAACAGAGGAAGGGAGCAGCAGCAAATGCACACTAAGAAGCCAAGCGCTCTAGGCAGAATTGGCTCTATCAGTCCCTGCATTCGCCAAGAGGTCTGCCACAGGAAATATGGACCATATGGCAGAGGCTTGAAACTGGGCATGTTAACAATTGTGAAAGGAAAGAGTAACCACTTGGGAACACCAACGCTGCTCGGGAGAGAGCTTTCTGTGCTCTGACATCTTGGTTCGGGGTAGGGGTGGGGAGCTTGTATCAATTTTTGTTTGAGGCTGTCAACAACTCTGATGAGCAATAAATCTTTCATATGCTGTGTATAGGAATACCCCAGTTAATGTATTTCAGTGAACATCTTCTGCTTCTAGTATTTTAAAAATGGGAGTGAGGAGAGAGAAACAGGGACTCTGAAATTCTTTAAGACAGGAAAATCAAGTGAAGACCATTCTGTGAAACATGTTACATGACACGGGAGACATCCCAAGTAAGAAAGTCAAGGCCAGACTCTGATGTAGCAGAAGGATGTAGAAGTCCTTGAATCAATCAATTAATTAACTAATTATTAGATTTATATACAGCCCATCTAGCAAACTGCTATTCTGGGCAGTATATGACAAAGAAAATAAAGGAACATACAATAAATTTATTCTGAAACAATCAACTATCATAAATTAATGGACAGGACAAGATGGTCGGTGAATAACAGTGGAGCATCTAATACACTGGTATTCTCCTCCTTTCCCCATTGTTCCAATTAACAGAGGAAAACTTTTCTAAATAATGTCCAGAGTCTCCCATCAGAAGATAGAAATGTACAGGCTGAAGCAACAATCCTACACAAACCTGTCTACAAATGAGTTGCAGCTCTCCCTTTTGAAACAAATATCATCATCATTTCCGCACTGGCTTTTGAAAAAGAAAACACCAGAATTTTAAATATGGACTTCTATCAGATTCAGTTTCAATCAAATTTCCATTGTGATATGTTCAAGAGAGAATGTAAATAAATTGTAAAAAGCTTGTTTTGGAATTCCCTATGTATGTATGTATGTATGTATGTATGTATGTATGTATGTATGTATGTATGTATGTATGTATGTATGTATGTATAGCCATACATCTAGAGCCACTACTCTACATGGCAAACAAATCAAAACAATGCAAAACACACAACAATCCCAAGTTTTAAAAAACCCATGTAAACAGTAAGGAAGGAGCATAATATATAAAAGTAAAATGGCTAATAAAGAATGGTAACTACAAAGTAGTTATAAATATTGAATACAATAACATTAGTTGGCAAAATGGCAAGTTCGTAAGAATGATAACAACAAAAAAGCCCAATCATTCAGTGGGATCACTTTAGGGTAAGGGCATTACTGGCTTCTGTAAAGAGCCACGTGGTAACTCCTAAAATCAAGGAGGGATGTGTTTAATCATATCTCAAGTTGGAGTGAGCTCCAAAGTGACGTGGAATTTAGTAACAGGGTTAATAACAGGAACAGTGATCTAATCTGCCCATAACCTCCCTGATATTGAATTGCAACCCTTTAAAGCAGGCAGAAGCCTCTCAGCCAAGAATGTTATTATGAAGTGTTCCTGTTTCAATGCAGAGTAATGCAAAGTATTCTGGGTTGTTTTTGTTTAAATGGTTAATGAAAAGCCATTAGATTTACAAAAATCCTACTGCTGGTAGAGATGGAAACTGCTAGAACTGCTTTGCTGATATTGAGACAGAGGTATGAAGAATACTTGCTAAATTCCTCAAGCAGAAAGAAAAATCATTTGAAAATTACAGAATTTGATATACAATAAAAGAAAAGAAAAACTAAGAAAGAAATCAAATGGATTTTTAATAAGCAATGTAGTTACTGCCATCTAGTGACTTTGCACTGAATTTACCTTATGTAGATTTGAAGTAAAGGAAATTTTTCAGGGCTTTCCTCAAATATTACAGAGCTAGCCCAAAGTATTATAAGAAGCAAAAATAAAATAAAATAAAATAAAGGAGGGAATGGATGTTAGTTAAAGCACATTAACTGTGCAAGTTTGCCAGCCTACTTACAGTACTATAGAGTAGACAACAATAACATTACACATTCTCTGTATGTTCCAAATGAATAAAAACTACATGAGCATGAGAATACAGTACCAGCAAGACAAGTCAAGGAACCATGGGTTCAGTGTCCACACTTAAGTGTCCAAAACTGGTAAGCTCTGGGGACAATTGTCACTTTATCCGCAAAAATGTACTGTGGGTCATACCCCCCTCAGAAAATATGGCCAGTTTTTAAAATGAAAAGACAAAAACAAACAAGCAGATAGGCCACAGTTTTACCACAAAGCAGACCAACTGCTTTATCTTATAAGAGAATTATCATTGTGGGAGGTTTCCAGAAATGCAGCCATCTTTGTTTTGAATAATTTTCTTCCAGTGGTGGCAATGGACACAGAAAGGTGCTGTATGTTGTTTACTCATGCTTTGAATAATGCAAGGAGTGCCAATGTCAATCTCCTTAAACTCCCTATGGACCACTGTTCCTCTTATGTACTCACAATGAGATAATTGTATCTCAGCATGTGCTGTAATTAGAGATGCCAAATTTCCAGAAATTTTGAAGCTTGGAAACACACACACACACCCATTTCCCCTGGAAAAAAAACACGGAAATTTTTGGAAAAATTGAAAAAAAGCCCCCCCCCTTTATATCTTAAAAGTTATTCTGCTACTTTAGGTACATAAAATATGACTAGGGACAATTTGACTTTGCATAAAATTATCACTACTAGACTATTAAAATGTAGTGTATCCAAACAATTATTACACACAGAATTTACTTTTTAAATAATATTTATTTGTAATTGTAAGTAACAAATGGAGTAACTATCTCCTGAACTGTTTACTAGTTTATGTGGAACAAAAATCCCTCTATAAAACAATGTTTAAAAATCCAGAATTAACAATTCATATTTCCTCTCCACAGTATTAAATAAAAATACAATAAAAACCTCATTCTTGAAAAAAGGAATTGAAGAGGGCAGAAATGTATAGAAACCAGTGGGACTAAGTTTCAATGAATGGGCATGAAATTTAATCAGAATCATTTTTGCTGCTCTGTATTTTCTTCCAGGGCTTTGTGGCCTAGTGAAGAGGACAGAACAGAACCAAATACAGTGGTACCTTGTATACAGGAATTAATTCATTCCAAATGAAAGTTTGTTAAGCAAATTTTCCTTTATACAAATTTCTCATAGGAATGCATTGAAAATGGAGTAATCCCATTTTTATGTTGTACGGATTCGCTCTATAGGCAATTATGTTAAGCAAATTTCCCCTATCTCCAGAATTTTTTATGTTGTACAGATTTTATGTTATACAAACTGTTATACAAGGGTCCACTGTACACCCACCCACATGCAAAAACAAAAGTGAAACCTTTTTCTTTTTCTTGTGACAATAGCACCACCTCCTAAAGGAAGAAATGCATCTTGTTTTTGAACTGGAGAGTTCAGTTTGTAACCTAGGACTTGCTTGTCCTCAGTGCACAGAAATTGGAATAATCTGATACTATACATGTTTTTAAGAAATGATTTGGAAAATATTAGAACACCCTGTCTTAAAATGTTTTATTTATCATGTTAAAATAAAACATTCCATAATCATTTTTTGTTTTTGTTTTTTCAATTTTTCCAATTGTTTGGGGGGAAACCCCCAAAAAGGATCCAGGAAAAACCCCCACCCACACCCAATTTTTCCGTTTCCCCCCTGGGCCTTTACATCTCTAGTTGTAATACAATATCTCTTTCTGGAGCTGAAGTCTCTCTTCTCACAACTGGGTTGTGATTCTCAGAACAGTTACTTCAGCATTCTGTGGAGTCAGTCCCAGGGACCCATGAGACAGCCTCATCTCTATCCATGTGTTTGCATGAGGCCACAAGATGGGTGTTTGTGTCTCTGGACAGCTCACACATATCAGACTCCAAACAGCAGAGACTCTCAAACTGCCCATCTTCTCCACTAGCACTGCTGTAGGAGTTGCAGAGAGTGGTTGGATTGGAGGAGATCAGTTGTGACTCCTCTGCACAATGGTGTCAAGAGGCCAACTAAAGCAGGGGGCCTAAAAGGTTTCCTCAGGCAGTTCTGAGAGATGACTTGAGCCATCACTCAGCTCTCTTCTTCATCATCCTCTCCCACTTCTTCTTCCTCTACTCTCATGCCATTTCGTAGACTTTCTTGGGGTGTGATTACACAGCAAGCGAAACGCAAATTCACTCTGAAGTTGCAGTGGGGAGTTCTGCTTTTTCCATCTCAGTCTGAATTATCTGGCCATTGAGGGAGAGAGGAGGAAACCTCATTTATTTTAACTGCTTCATAATGCAGCTCTTTTGTAGCCCAGGAGGTGGCGCAGCTAAAGAAGAGGTACTTAAGAAGCTGTATTCAACTGTAAAGAATGAAGAAAGCCACTTTCTTCATTTCCTTTTCTTGTTCTTTCTTTTGATTTAGGACAGTGTTGTCCAAACTTCGGCCCTCCAGATGCTTTGTACCACAACTCCCACAGTCTTTTGCCATTTGCAATCTGGGCTTGGAATTCTGGGAAAACAGATGGAAGGCCAAAGTTTGGAGACCCCTGATCTCAAGTGGCACCCAGCTGTTTTGTTGTTGTTGTTGTTTATGATAATAATGTTGTTGTTTTAAAGGGAAAGGCATTGTTTGCAAAGATCCAATCCTCCTGGGCTGAATCTTTTCACTCTGACCTTCCCTAGCCTGCTCATCCTGAAATGCAAGTGGAGCAAGACACCCCACCATGATTGGTTCTATGTAGAGATGGACACAAACCCACCAGTACGGTGCTTTGTGTCAGTTCATTTATCACTCAAACAGGGGTTTGGTGCTTCCAGTTCCCACCTCCTCCACCGGATGCTTATTCACAGGCAGTGCCCTGGCTTTCCAACCTTCAGGCGCTGCCTCTGAGAGGGCACCCTGTTTGGGTGATAAAGAAACTGGGACAAACTGCCGGATCAGAGGTTCCTTCCCATCTCTAGCTTGATGGCATTGCCTGCAAAGATCAAGCCCTCCTAGGTAGATGTTTCCCACCCCCAATTATCAGTTTGTTTGTTTTTGCAGTAGGTTCATTCTCAGAACGGGCACAAATAAATCATTTTTTTCAAAAGGTAGAAGCCCAGCAAGGGCCAATGGGGGGAAAAAACCCTGAACCAGCCCGGCTGAAACCCATAGCATTTACTGCATTTCTTTTGTCCTTCAGTGTGGAGATCTACAAAGTGCCCATATTAAAACATAAAATATTGGTGCTATATTTTAATTAACTTGATTTGTCTTGGCAGCCATACAGGATTGCATTCTTAACAAACATACAGAACAGATGCACACATCACTTAAACCTAATACAGTTCAGTCCAGTTTGTGCTTAATTTCTATCTAAAGCACACTCGCATAACATCTTGGTTTACATCCCGTGCTGTTTTAAATCTGATCGTTTTCAACCACCAGAGGGAGCAGGATTCATAAAATAAAGCTAATTCTAGACAAATTAAGGCCATGTTTCTTCAAACCCATCTGCCCAGAATTGAAGTGTAGCATAGCAGTGGCAACTCTTTGTCGTCGTTCTTGACTATGGCTTCCACGTTTGCGAGAACATCTGCACAAACAATGCAAATACAAATTGTGCAGAATAATGTACTCATAAGTATTCCATTGTGAGTACAGTACTACATAAGGGGAACAGTGTCCATAGGGAGCCTACAGAATCTGACATGACACATCTTGTTTCATTTACATCTGAGCAACACATAGCCTGAGTACACCTACACCTTCTTGCTGCCTTGCTTCAGAACTGATTGTGTGTGCATAGCAAAATAATGAGTACCAGTACTTATTATTAAAGATGGGCACGACCAGGAAAAATGACGTTTCGAGTTGTCGTGTGTCGGAGCCGGCCCGTTTCGGCTCGTTTCCGTTTGTCGTGAAATTTTTCAAAAATTTGTCGTTTCGTTTGTCGTCTGTCATTAGTACTGGTTTAGGGGGGTAGGGTAGCGGGCTCCTGGAGGCACCTCTCTGGGGTGGGTGCCTCCTCTGGCCCGCTACGAAGGGAAGGCATTTAGCAGGCTCCTGGAGGCACCTCTCTGGGGTGGATGCCTCCTCTGGCCCGCTACAAAGGGAAAAGGAAGGCTACATGACCGTGTAGCCATTGCGTACCAAGTGGCACTGGCAGAGGCACCTCTCTTTTGGGTGCCTCTAGCTCACTAAGAAGGACAGCATACTGGCGAACAGAATTTTTTGGAGCTTTGGACTGGTGAGCGAGGTGAGAGAAGAATGCCTCTGCTGGGCGCCCTCTGACTCACTAAGAAGGACAGTGTACTTGCGTGTAGTGCAATGCGAGTACAGATCTGGCTTAGGGTTGCGGTTAGGGCAAGGGCTAGGCTTAGGGTTATTACGGGTAAGGTTAGGGTGAGTTAGTGGGCTGCACCTCTGGGTGCCTCTGACCCACTAAGAAGGACAGTGTACTGCATATGGGTTAGGGTTAGGGTTAGGGCTAGGGTTATAGTGGGCTTTTTATGCCCGACTGGCACATCCCAGAAGTCTCAGTCAAAACCTGGCCGAGTGGCCATGCGATTGGTGGAATGGCTCCAAAAATTTGCATGGTCCCATCCCATGGCCAGCCCATCATTGCGCAGGTGTAAAAAAATAAAACTAAAAATAAAATAAAATAAAATCAATGGGATTGGAGACAGACGTTTATTGCAAGAAAAACCCACTGCTGGTACTGTAAAAATTCAGGCAGTTAAAATACCTAATTTTCGCATGTTTCTGTGTGGTGCTTTGGTGGGTTTTTGGACCACGATTTCAAAAAAAAAAAAAATTGCGGTTGCCATTTTGGATCCCCCTGCACCACATGGCATGGCGAGACGATGAGGATGCCCCCCACCAGAGCAGCCCAGGACAGGAGGGGGGGGAGGCCGGGGACCCCCCCCCCAGAAACCACCCCTCTGGTAGGTGCCCTCACTCAGGCAGGCATATTTTTGCCTGCTTTTTTGGCCGGGAATCGGGTTTTTTTAAAAACTTTTTTTCTGTGCTGCTTGGCATCGCGTGATCGCCGTGATGCCATGAACGACAACAACAAATCAGAACCAATTTTTCTTTTATCGGTTCAAGTTCGTGTTCTGACGGCTTAATTGTCGTTACCATTTCCGTTGCGTAATGGAAACGAGGAACGGAAACGGAAACGAGAATTTCGCCAAGTCATGCCCATGTCTACTTATTATCTCTACACAGAGGAATTCTGGAAGTATCATGCTGTTGATGTTGCACTTGAGGAAACACACCACATCTGATAATGGGACTCCATTTTTACTTCCAAATATAGACTTTTGTTTCAGTAAAAGACAAACAACCTTCCTATCAGTGATCTTGAGCCAAGTGCTGTTCTTATTCCCAGGCATTACAGCATCAATTCATTCAGTTTCCTTTGGCACAAGTTATATCTAGCTACTTCAGTACCATCAGACAACACTGGAAGATACAGGCAATTTTTGCAATTTAACGAGAGAAAAACAAAGATAACATCACACACATTCTTATTATTTATTTATTTTATTTTATTTTATTTTATTTTATTTTATTTATACAACTTATAAGCCACCCACTACCCTAAGGTGACCTCTTAGTACTATTGTCTTTAATTGCGTTTAGACAGAAACTAAGTTTCAAGACAAGCTTCTAATAATCTAATGGAGATGACAGATTATATACGATGTTGAATTTAAATGCTTCCTTGTATAATTAAAGACCACAGATTACAAAAATGAGGAAGTTTTAATTACCTCCAGCAGCACACTTGAGCTCATTAGCACAAATTCAATATATACCACTAAGAAACATAAGAATCTATACCATAATGGGCAAAATCATGTTGGTCTTGTAATAGCAGCATTAACCAGATTTGGGCAATGGAAATGATTAATGTAAATTAAATATTGTTATTCCTCTATTTCAGATCCTTAAGACTCCTTAAGTCTCCTATTCAAATATGTCTTAAATATGCAGAAAGGTCTCCTTGGGAAAGAAGGGGGATGAACAGACCCCCCCTTTCCTAATTTCTCTTCAGGTGGCTTTGGTTGTTTGGTAGGGTGGGGTTTCCATTATGGCTGTATTGGGGGGGGGATAAAAACCCCCGAACAAAAGGGATTCCCAGGAAGGGCTGGGTTGAGCCCCAATTTAATAACCCCCCCATTTAGGGTTTGGGAGCCCAAAATATAAGGCCGCCCAAGGAGGCCATTCGCAAAATGATGGGTCTGAGGGAGGGTTATTGCGTGTCTGTCCTCCCCCCTCAACTCAGCCCCACCACTTTTGGGGGGGGGGTTCCTGACCCACACCCTCCCCTTCCCCCCTCCTCTCGAGGGCCAAGGCCTGCCTTGGATGGGAGCGGTTCAATGGAAACTATGGAGTAGATGACCCACCAAATCCTCACTGATTCAAAGCCCCAATGTCTAGCAATCTACTACTATAAGTAACATTATAGATTTAAGGCCATTATAGTAACATTGTACATCTAAGGCGTTCAGAGACAATGAATGGGGTTTAGGATAGAACTAAGACTGCAGCGAAGAGCTCCTATTTTTACTGTGAAAAATAGGTGACCATACAATCAGATGCACTGCACACAGTTTGTCTATGTGCCAGCATAAAAAGATAATAATGAAAGTATATAACCACACTAGAGTCCCAACCATGCCAGTGTGCCTGCTATTCTTGCGTCCTGTGTGACCATCCTGAGAAATGGGCCATTGATAACCATAGCATGTGGACTAGATCCAGTTCTTAGTCCCCCAAGGAGCAGACTCACCGCATCAATGATATTTACAAAAGTGTTGCACCAACAAATCTCATTTCCTCCATGACTGAAATCCTGTTGTACAGTTCCAAAAACAGCTTAACTTGTAAATATCAATTGCCATAAATCAATAACCCTCTGCAGAGACTATCTGGTGCACACTTAGTCATGTGACACAGCATTTAACAAAGATTAGCAATCTGTACAGAGATTTTTACATTTATGCTAAGTTTGTATAAGAACTATGCACTTTGTGAAATGGTGGAACAAGATGATGTATATATTATGAGGCGAAGGAGGATGCACATATATACATATGACATATAATTCTACAAACAGTATATGATGAATATACCATGGTCATTGTACATGGTATTTTACAGAGCAAAATAAGTAGATTCCTGTCCTGAAATACAGGCAATCGGAAATCTGTCCCAGGAGGATGTAACAAAGAGAATAAAGTGGAGCAGGAATAAAGGGAAGAATATATCTTTAATCATGTCCATACCTATGATTCATTTCAAGCTGTTTTCACGTTTTCACTCAAGAAAAGAGACAGAATTTTCACAGAACCACCACCACTCTCTCTTTTTCCTCTACCACTGCTACTCTACCTTGTCCATTGTACAAGAGCAACAGTCACACAGCCACCTGCTGAAGGGTGCCCCACCCAGCAGACAAATAAGGCTCCAGTACAAGAGAAGAAAGAGCTTCCCCCTCTTCAACTTGGTTCAATGACAATACAATCTTAAATACTGCCTGGATTGGTATTGTCAGATCTGCCTACCACCACCCAACAGGTGACTGTCATTATTGCTGCTGAGTTTGACTCATATTTTATTTTTGTTCATACGGTGTGTGTGTGTGTGTGTGTGTGTGTGTGTGTGTGTGTGTGTGTGTGTGTGTGTTGTGTCGTTGCAGTTGTGACTGACTCTTCGTGACCCCATGTCCATGGAGTTTTTCTTGGCAGGTATACTGGAGTGGTTTGCCAGTTCCTACTCCAGGCGCCCACAGCACCTGGTATTCCTTGGGGAGGGGGTCTCCCATCCAAGTACCAACCAGGGCCGACCCTGCTTAGTTTCCGAAATCAGCCGAGATCGGATATGCTTAGGGCATCTAGGCAGCTTCTGTTCATACTACCATTCTCCTAACTGCCAAAAAATACTCATTCCTTATCTTCATGCCAACAGGGCCGTGAAGCTGATGGAAAGCATTTTGGCTCTGCCTTGCATAGTGAAAGCTAAAAATAGTGCAGGGTTATTTAAATTCAGGTTCCATTTTGAAATAATAACAACCAAGGAAACTTGTTCCAAATGTGGAATTTAAGCTAGCACTCAGGAAAGCCTTGTTTTTGTTTTAAGTTGGTAGGAAAGACCACATAGTCTGGGAAATATATTTTGAGTGAAGATTTAGGAGTAACCACACATTACCAATGTTTAGTTATAGTCTAAGTACATTATAACAACAAAAAATGTGAAACCATTTCACCCCTATTTAAAAAATACACTGGAATTAAGGAATGTAAGTAGTTTGAGTCATATATGCTAAAACCAGAGCTGGGGCCTGATGTTGTACAGTTTTCAATTATGAAGATGGCTATTAATGAATAATTTGCTTACTATAGGGAATTAAAGATCGGATATTCTACTTTGGGGGCGGGGAATGAATTTCTTTTTGGTTTTTGTTAGTGACAAAGGTGAATAATCAAAGAAAATGCAGTCCAACAACATTTAGAGGGATATAGATTCACTGTTCGTCCTCCTCTACTGCCCACCAAATGTCTATAGTAGGATATTTCTGTGTAAACCATCTGGATAGCTCAGTGAATTGGAAAACCTGACTGCTGAGGAGAGGTTCAAAGGTTTGATAACCCACAGGTGCATCCAGGAGAACCGAAAGTCAGTATAAGCATCACCAGTATAAGTGAGCCGCAAACCACTAGGTCTATGTAAGAAATCCTGACAAAGACAGCCATAAGTCCGTATTGACTTGGCATGACTTAATTCTTAGCTGCATTTCTGTGTATGGTTTTGAGGTGTTATCCCAAGTTTCAAATCTTTATATAGCCACTGAAAAATGGCAGTAAACAATAGTTTGGCATTCAGTCACCTCGTCATTACAAATGGTATACTCTATGTGCGAAAGTCTGAAAATCTTTCAGTTGCATTTAAGACTTTTCAGAAATCTTCTGAACTTTATTCATTTAAATGAATACAATTTGTAATCAAGAAAAGTGGGCACCAAATAGATATGACTTCTGAGATACGACATAATTAGGATCTGCAGTCCTTGTTGGAAATGCCTCATGCCATTAATTTTTTGAGTGAAATTCAGAGGAAGATGTACATATAACCATATATTATTATTTAAAATTTTTTTAGCCGCCCCACTACCAGATTTATTTATTTATTTATTTTCATACTTATATTCCGCCCCATTTCCCAGGGGGAACTCTGGGCAGTTTACACAACATTAAAAACAGTAACCCCAAATAACAAACAACTGTAATGGCAAGAGGCACAAGGAAAAAAACCCAGCGGTACACCCCCTAGCAGTTTCCGAAGGCGTCCCTAAATAGCCAGGTCTTCAAAGCTTTTCTAAAGGACGCCAACGAAGGTGCCTGACGTATCTCACTCGGCAAGGTATTCCAAGTTGCTGGGCCAGCCACCGAGAAGGCCCGTTTCTGAGTGACCACCTTACGGGCCTCCTTAGGGGTGGCGACCCGGAGCGAGAGAGCCATAGAGGATCGGGTGGTCCCTGGGTGACATACAACAATATATTAAAAGTATAAAACTATAAAACAATACAACTATAAAACTAGAAAATACAAAACTATAAAATACAATATGACTTAAAACAATTAACATAAAACCCTTCTGCTCATGAGTCCAGCCAAAACACTTTCTAATTAAAATATTGGCTGGACAGGTACGTCTTTGCCTGGCACCAAAAAACCAAAAGTGTCGGTGCCAGGTGGATCTAAGTGGCTGAATCGCTGCCTCGTTTAATGTGACAGGAACCACTCCCTCTATTAATGAGGAGTTGATGGCCTCCTGGACCCTGGTACGACCCCCCCCCCCCCCGGCCACAGATTGCTTTATTAGCCATGATGGGCAAGGGTCAATTTGTGTAGTGGTGGCACGGACAGATCCAAGCACCCTGTCCACATATTAGGGGTTCAGACAGGCATGTCCAAACTTTGGCCCTCCAGATGTTTTGGACCGCAACTCCCACAGTCCTTTGCCATTTGCAATCTAAGTTTAGAATTCTGGGAGTTGTGGTCCAAAACATCAGGCGGGCCGAAGTTTAGACATGCCTGGGTTCATGTCTCAAAAACTCTGTCTCAAAAAGATCCAGAACATATCTAACTAAAGTGGGGGTCAGAATGAATGCTTTGGTGGAGTCTTGGAGGTTCGTGACGGTGTAAGTATTGGAAAATGTTGGCTGTTCAAAGTCTTTCTCCTTCTATCCAAAGCAGAATGCTCTTGACATACCTATCCTGCTGTGCTTTCTAGTCTTTGGTGGAAGCAGAATAGAAAACACATAATATGAGGTATGAAGCATTGAATTTCTGAATTATTATTCAGGTCTAGACTAAAATGGTCAGCCGCCAAATCAGTCCTTGCTGAACTGAGTTTTTTTCTGAGTCACCAAATCAGGACCTGAATCAAATTGTGATCGTTCTGCCTCCTACTATAGTTAGGAAGGGGGGAGGGTTTATTGCTTCAGAGTCCCCACTTATTAACTACATCATGGGCTAAACTTAAGAAAATCAAAATATGTAGTTCACGTGCTCTTATTTCTGTTACATATTGTGTCAGTGTGTGCAACTAGTATATCCACAGTATATCTCTCAATACAAAAAACCCTGCTCTCTCTAAGGCAGTGAGTTCTGATCTTGGCTTCTTGTTCTGGGATCAAAACTTTCAGACGCCTTCACCACTAGCTGCACTGGCCAGGATTTCTGGGGGTTTTAATCCAAGAATATCTGGAGACCCAAAGTTGGGAATCACGGCTTTAAGGTATATATTTCCACATGAGGCCTTAAAAGTTTTAGTGTTCTTTTTAAAAGCCTAAACCTTTTATCCTAAGTTTTTTCAAGGCATAATATCTGTTTTATATCATTTTTAACCAGAAGAGAAAACTATGTACAATAGTTTAAACATTTTATGTTTAAACGTTTATAGGAAAAATATGGGCCATGAGTAAGTCACTTATGTTATTTCAATCTAATATGAAAACATTGGCAACCACTGTCTGCGAGTAGATTCAAAACAATTTCCAAACTCATAGTATTAAACCCAGTAATATATCCTAATGGCATTTTCTAACTCAACATCATAACATTAATTTGTAACTCACCAGCCTGGTCATCTGATTACCTTTCTATGTGCATGCAAATATAGTACTGTATGTCCATGCAACCATATATGCAAATATGATTATACACATTTTTATTCAGAGTAATGTCCTTTTAATTCAACTCCCCTGGCAACAGTTGTCAGCTCCGAATAAGCTGCTGTCATTCTTTCTCATATATCCTTCATTTTCAAACAACAACACCAGGGTACATGTATTTTAAAAAGCTTGGATTCTTGGATTAAGACATTAGAGAAGCATAATATTTAGACACTTTAAAAGTAAATAAATAAAAATAAATAAATAAAATGTATGATAAATTTGCAGAAATTAGTACGCATACTCCAGGAAATGCAAGTTATTAGTAGACATGGGCACGACTTGGCGAAATTCTCGTTTCCATTTCCGTTCCATTTCCGTTACGCAACGGAAACGGTAACGACAATTAAGCCGTCAGAACTCGAACTCGAACCGATAAAAGAAAAATTGGGTCTGATTTGTCGTTGTCGTTCATGGCATCGCGGTGATCGCGTGATGCCAAGCGGCACAGAAAAAAAGTTTTTAAAAAAACCCCTGATTCCCGGCCAAAAAAGCAGGCGAAAATATGCCTGCCTGAGTGAGGGCACCTACCTGAGGGGTGGTTTCAGGGGGGGGGGTCCCTGGCCTCCCTCCCTCTCCTGTCCTGGGCTGCTCTGGTGGGGGGCATCCTCATCGTCTCGCCATGCCATGCGGTGCGGGGGGATCCAAAATGGCAACCGCAATATTTTTTTTTGAAATCGTGGTCCAAAAACCCACCAAAGCACCACACAGAAACATGCGAAAATTAGGTATTTTAACTGCCTGAATTTTTATAGTAGCAGCAGTGGGTTTTTCTTGCAATAAACGTCTATCTCCAATCCCATTTATTTTATTTTATTTTATTTTTATTTTTATTTTTTTACACCTGCGCAATGATGGGCTGGCCATGGGATGGGACCATGCAAATTTTTGGAGCCATTCCACCAATCGCATGGCCATTTGGCCAGGTTTTGACTGAGACTTCTGGGATGTGCCAGTCAGGCATAAAAAGCCCACTATAACCCTAGCCCTAACCCTAACCCTAACCCATATGCCAGTACACTGTCCTTCTTAGTGGGCCCGAGGCACCCAGAGGTGCAGCCCACTAACTCACCCTAACCTTACCCGTAATAACCCTAAGCCTAGCCCTTGCCCTAACCCCAACCCTAAGCCAGATCTGTACTCGCACTGCACTACACGCAAGTACACTGTCCTTCTTAGTGAGTCAGAGGGCGCCCAGCAGAGGCATTCTTCTCTCACCTCGCTCACCAGTCCAAAGTTCCAAAAAACTCTGTACGCCAGTATGCTGTTCTTTTTAGTGAGCTAGAGGCACCCAAAAGAGAGGTGCCTCTGCCAGTGCCACTTGGTACGCAATGGCTACATGGTCATGTAGCCTTCCTTTTCCCTTTGTAGCAGGCCAGAGGAGGCATCTACCCCAGAGAGGTGCCTCCAGGAGCCTGCTAAATGCCTTCCCTTCGTAGCGGGCCAGAGGAGGCACCCACCCCAGAGAGGTGCCTCCAGGAGCCCGCTACCCTACCCCCCCCCAAACCAGTACTAACGAAAGACGACAAACAAAACCACACATTTTTGAAAAATTTCACGACAAACAGAAACGAACCGAAACGGGCCGGCTCCGACACACGACAACTCGAAACGTCATTTTTCCTGGTCGTGCCCATCTCTAGTTATTAGACTTCAGAAATGCAGGACCATGTAGGCATTGAGGCACAAATTATTCCATACTTCTGTTGTGCAATGGCCTATGCTCCTGGATGAGTCTAGTAGAGAGAAACACAACCAAGGAATTGTTGCTCTAAGCATCAGATATGAAAGAAATGTTGATGTTTGTTACAGAGAGAGACTACCACCAGTTTTTATGCCGCGTCCTTTGTAGAAGTGGCATTTAAGCCATTTGAAGAAAACAATCTGGATCGAACCAAGCAATTAAGCCAATGCTAAAATGGAAACAGAGTTATGGAGGGAGGAAGAGTGTAAACTCTAATTCAACAAGGTATCAAAGGAAAATATCATATGCCCTTTGGAATAACCATCGTCATCTACTGCTTGTAAGGAAAGCTCCAGGTGACATAAAAATCTCAGCAGTAATCCCCCTAAATATTTGGCTATGTATGGTTGCATTGTAAAATACTGTACTCATACTCTGTGTCTAAACCTGGTCCCTCCCCATCCCCAATGACACAAACTGCAAGAGTTTCTAAGTTCTCAGTTGTTCTGTCCCTTTCAACATTCCCTTCTTCAATGTATCTTTAATACCTGTTTACCTTACAAAACAGAAAAAGCCATTAATTTAATTCTTCTTTAAAGTAAATTTTCTACTACCTTTATGCAGCCGACTTTGTGGGTTGAGAAATTCACTCTGCATAGTATACCAAGCCAACACAAAACACCAAAAGAAAAAACAAATTCAAACACCACACAAACAGAGGGACAAAAGCCTTGCAGCACTTAAAAGTCTAACTGCTATTTTCTAATTATCAGTCAACACAGTAACAAAGCAAAGTGTTCTGCTTATATACCGCCCCATACCACTACAAGTAGTCTCTGGGCGGTTTACAATTTTAATTACAGTGTGCAGGCTACACATTGCCCCCCCAGCAAGCTGGGTACTCATTTTACCGACCTCGGAAGGATGGAAGGCTGAGTGAACCTTGAGCCTGCTACCAGGGATTGAACCCAGGTCGTGAGCACAGTTTTACCTGCAGTACAGGCATTTAACCACTGCGCCACGAGGCTCTTAGCATAGTCAACAAAGTGGCAACCTCTAGGAATCAATGTATTATTTTACACTTGGCTATGACTTAATAACACTTGATTGATATATTCAGTTTTTTTAAAGTGGGTTACTGGCATTTGTATGTACTTTACCTTAGCTGATTGTCTTTCAATTTATGTTTTGTAGTGTTTGAGTGATCTATGTGACTTTTTTTTTGGGGGGGGGAACAAGACTTGAAAGAGAAATAGCTGGGATAAGGTATGTATAGATACTAGAAAACCACTTTTTAAAAAAACAAAAACAAAAAATTATTATCAATAAAGGGTTTGAAAGCCATTGCTAAGCGTGACTTCCTTTCTAATTACTTAAGAATCCTTGATTGATAATCTATTAAAGTGAATTTTTAGCACCTGTCTACACCTTTCTCCCGCAGTTTCTCACTTGTGTCAACTATTGTACTCTTACCTTGTAGACTAATCACTGAAATTATTCACAGCCTGACAGCCTAAACCAGTGATGGCGAACCTTTTAGAGACCGAGTGCCCAAACTGCAATTCAAAACCCATTAATGTTTTTGCAAAGTGCCAATACAGTAATTTAACCTGTATACTGGTGGCTATGGAGGGACGATGTCAGGTGCCCACAGAAAGGGCTCCAAGTGCCACCTTTGGCACCCATGCCATAGGTTTGCCATCACTGGCCTAAACCGTGGTCATTTTGTCTGTTATCTATCATCACCTGGTCATTCGGCCGCCTTGGTACCTTTCAAGGAGGAAGGTGGGAAAGAAATATTTCAATTAATTAATTAATTAAATATAAATATGAAAGTCCTACAGTCATACTGGAGATACAGTCTGGAGAAATGGACTAGCTCTATGAAAACGTAGCAGTTTGTCTTGAAGGTGCTACAATATTTTTGTCTCTAATTTTTTCTCCATTTTTTGTTTTGTCTACCATGCTTGGTCAGACTAACCCAAGTCCTTGCTCAAAACGTCCAGCTATGAGTGCTCTGTTTAGAAGAGGGAAGAGAAAGAAACTTACCATGTCCTGTCTTATTTATTTATTTATTTATTTATTTATTTATTTATTTATTTATTTATTTATTTATTTACCACCCATCTTCCGGACGGAACTCTGGGCGGTTTACAGTTAAAATAAAACAACAGAAAACAAAACAAAAAGGAGAGAGTACCAATAAAATAAGGAGGGGCAATACCCTCCACGAGAGATGACGCAGGCGGCAAAAAGGATTTTAAAAAAATTAAGTAAAAAGGTCGCCATGTGCCTCTTTAAACAGGTGTGTTTTCAAAGCCCTTTTAAAGGCGGGCAGGGACTGTGCTAGGTGCAGCTTACTAGGGAGATGGTTCCACAGTGTGGGGCCCACCACAGAGAAGGCACGGTTGCGCGTGAGCGACCTCTGCGCCTCCCTGGGTGTGGCCACCCTAACTGAGCGCGCCTGCACCATTCTCGTGGGCCTGGCCCCAGTTGATCTCTGGGAGATGCGCTCTGACAGATACACTTTCCTCTATGTCCCCATATTCTCTCCCCTGGTTAGACTGTTATCACTATGCAACTGCCTCCCATCTGAAAATGTGGCCACCTCACTTAATTTTTGTAAAAGGCTGGTTAGGGGGCTAACTCATCACTCAATATCACCCGATAGAATTTCCCATCCAGCTTCAATATCTAGTTACTGCTTTAATGAAGAAATTAAGAAGTAGATGCTGAACATGACTGTCTTACTATGTAAAGGATGCTAGTATATTACAGAAATTATCATGGCAATATATCTACATGATCTGGTGCAAGGTACTTTCCTACAAAATGCCTGAGGGAGCCTGGGCACCATTTCACATGTTTAAACAGAATTATGGATGCTGTAATTAAACAGAATTATGGATGTTTTGAAATGAATAATAAAAGCAAATAAATTGAGAAAAAAATAGCCATGTAAATTGTGGTTCCTTTTCACAGTGTCACAGGTATGAGATGAATTCTTATAGGCTTCGGTGCCTTATTCGTCACCAAAACGTCAGTTTCCTTAAGAAGCAGAAATGACTTTATGAAGACCCTGTTGAACATTTCCTTGTCATATATTATATGACCCCAT
Organism: Phrynocephalus vlangalii; assembly: GCA_037367305.1. NCBI lineage: Eukaryota > Metazoa > Chordata > Lepidosauria > Squamata > Agamidae > Phrynocephalus > Phrynocephalus vlangalii. The sequence continues at coordinate 22,127 of JAWVWN010005397.1, forward strand.
ATGATAGAGTGAGCTTGCTACATATTCAGTGGCTTTCACCTTTTTGAAAGTGAGAGTTGCTAAATATAAGCATCATTTTTCCTAAACAATAATTAGTATTTAAGACTGTAAAATAATTAACTCCTCATAAAACAGGAGGAGCAGAATAAACATTATACTTCATAAGAAAATCAGCTGAAGAGAGAGAAAATTAAATTTATAAGTTCATAGACTATAAATAAATGAGAAACTATATTAGTAATGGGAACATGTTTATAATACCTCATTATTCATAAGCTGCCTATTTTTAAACTGAGAGTGATTTTTAGAACCTGAGAAAAATGAGAATATTTGATGTACGGATTTCATCTTACCTGCATCAATTATTACAGTAAATCAAAAATAGATCGCTTAAATAATAGTCTTGTATCCAAAACCATTTTAGCTAACTTGGTTTCTCAGTTAAATACCACTTTCTTCTGTAGCATACAGAGTAGCACATATATAATTATACCACATTTCACGATCTGGTTTTGAGCAATTTCGAAGTACACAAGCTATAAAAATATAACATGAGATTTACACTGGTCTCAGATTGTTGCAGTTGATTAATCTAGCATCCAAAGTATTTAGAACTATAGCTACTTTTTATGTTTACTGACAGATGGGTCCTTGATCCAACAGTTGTTGTTTTTTTGTGAGTTTTGCTCATTCCTTTTTTTTCTGCAACACCCACACCACTTCCAATACACAACTCTACAGAATGAGAGAAAAATCACCCTATTCCCTCACTGCGTTCTCTGCAGAATTAAAAATTCTTCCTTCAACAGAGCAAACATAACTGGATACAACCCTAATGTGTTCATACATAAAGAGAATAAATGCAGAATTGTATTTATTTATTTATTTTGATTTGTCACCCAGAGGGGACTCGAGGTGATTTACAATATAAAACACAATAAAACAATAAATATTAAAAATCTAAAAATATATAATGGGAATACTAGGAAGGGATCTGTGAGATCTGTTACATTCTGCCCTCGACTCCTCTGAAATTCCACCAAATCACAAGTCTTACAATATCCTCTTATAGCCGTCTGAAAACAAGCTGATTTATTATTATTATTATTATTATTATTATTATTATTATTATTATTATTATTATTATTATTATTATTATTATAATAATAATAATAATAATAATAATAATAATAATAATAATAATAATAATAATAATAAACTAGTTGAACGCTTCGCAAGTGTTTAGGACTCAGTGATGTATTGGCGAATTATGAGAGCAGATCCCAGTAAGGCGGCTTTCTGCAGCTGACTGATGATGACTTGTCAACTCCAATTTCTTCTAAATACTTGCTTAGCTCCTTAGGCACCGCACCCAGCGTGCCAATTACCACTGGGACCACCTGTACCAGTTTATGCCAGAGTCTCTGAAGTTCAATTTTTGATCCTGATAATGGGTTTATTAATTATTATTATTATTATTATTATTATTATTATTATTATTATTATTATTATTATTATTATTATTATTATTATTGTCACACAGCAGACAAGATAACTATGCTGGATTTTGTATTACAATCACTAGTCAAATGCTTCCCAAACGTTAAGGACTACGTGATGTATCGGCAAATTATGCGAGCAGATCCCAGTAAGGTGGCTTTCTGCATCTGACTGATGGTGACTTTGTCAATTACAATTTCTTCTAAATACTTGCTTACAGTAGCTCTTTAGGCACTGCACCCAGCATGCCAATTACAACTGGAACCACCTGTACCGGTTTATGCCAGAGTCTCTGAAGTTCAATTTTCAGATCCTGATATAGGGTAATTTTTTCAAGTTGTTTCTCAGTGACTCTGCTATCTCCTGGTATAGCAACATCAATGATCCACACTTTTTTCTTCTCCACAATCACAATATTTGGGGTATTATGCTCCAAAACCCTGTCTGTCTGTATTCGGAAGTCCCAAAGTAATTTTGCATGCTCATTTTCAGTCACTTTTTCAGGCTTATGGTCCCACCACTTCTTTGCTACGGGCAGATGATAGTTCTGACACAAATTCCAGTGGACCATTTGAGCAACTACATTATGACGCTGTTTGTAATCAGTCTGAGCAATTTTCTTGCAACAGTTCAATATATCGTTGATAGTTTACATCTGCTCTTTGCAGAGTCTACATGTGGGGGACTCAGCTGATTTTTCTATTCTAGCCTTAACTGCATTTGTTCTGATAGCTTGTTCTTGAGCTGCAAAAATCAGGGCCTCTGTCTCTTTTTTCAGTGTTCCATTGGTGAGCCATAACCAGGTCTTTTCCTCATCTACTTTTCCTTTGACTTTTTCGAGGAACTGCCCATGCAGCACTTTATTATGCCAGCTATCAGCTCATATTTGCATTGTTGTTTTCCTGTATTGACCCTTTGTTTGATTTACTTTAAACACCTCCCTGTTCTTAACCTCCAATAATGCTGGCTCTGTACTACTTTTAACATAATCTGCCAACACATGCTTCTCTTCTTCAACTCTCTGCTTCACTTGCAGAATTATTATTATTATTATTATTATTATTATTATTATTATTATTATTATTATTATTATTATTATTATTATTATTATTATTATTATTAAAACATAAAATACTGGATTCAGTTTAACCACTGTGCCATGAAGCTCACGTCATAGCATACATGTATACGTCACTTAAAGTTTATTATTTATGTTAATAAAATAATATAAATAAACATTAGTGACATTAGTAACAAGTAATGCCTCATGACCAGTGAGCTTCATGGCATACTGGTTAAACTGAAGTACTGCAGCCAAGACTCTGCTCATGACCTGAGTCAGATTTTAGGCTCAAATAGCCAGCTTAGTGTAGACTCAGCTTTCAATCTTTCCAAGGTTGGTAAATTGAATATCCAGCTCATGGGGAGGCAGCAATGTGTAGCCTGTATAATTTTATTATAGACCAATAAGAGAGTGCTTGAAGTACTGTGTGGCAGTATATAAGAAAAAACACTTTGCCCTGCTTTGCTTTGGTATCTTTCATTCTCAGGATGCCAACTTTAAGCACTATGTGGACCTTTCATTGCTACTTTATGGCATGCAATGTTTATGTTTTACCATATTTTCCCCCTTTAAAATTAAAAATTAAAATTATGGACCCAGGTAAAATATAAGTAGTTAAAAACAAATGTTAAAATAATGAGACTGTTTTTGACCAGAAGTAGGCTACTTCGATAGTGTTATCGTGGCTCATGACTATATATTCTTTTGTGCACATAGCGGGGCATAAACTGCATGCATGCAATTGCTGCATTGATTGAATTTCTCCATAGGCACAGAATTTTTTTCCTATATGCAAGTAGCCGTGATTATTCTTTTATCTTCCTATTTCACTTCAAAGTTTATTAACTGACTTCCAGATGGTCCTGCTAGAATCTTATCCTGGCGAGAGACGCATCACACTGCGTTTTAATCATATACATTGGGTGAGACAAAATAATTTTGTTCATTAGTAGAGATGGGCATGAATCAGAAAAATAGTGATTTGCTTTGATTCATGATTTGTAAAGGTCTTTGAATCACAAAAATAGATTTATGATTTTTTTTGCTGCTGATTCAATTCATAAATTTGGTTTTTATTTTAACCCCCCCCCCCATAAAATGCCCTCCAATGTCCCTAGAGACATCATATTTGCAGGACCGCTTCCCACGACTCTCCTCTGCAAATCCTGTGAGTTTGGCGAAGACTGGGTTTCAGACATCTAAGTTATACACGACTGCAATGGGGGTGGGGCTAGGAAAGTGCCGTTTAGCAACTGGCTTTGAGAAACCCATTCTTCACCAAATCTGGAGAGAGTATAGAGGACAGTCAGGGAACACTCCCTTCAAATTTGGTGTCTCTCAGTGCCTTGGGGGAAATTTTATAGCCCAATTAATCAAGTAATCAAAAATAGCTAAAATTAATTAATTCATATTTTTGGAGGTATCAATTTGTATCAATACAAAGGAATGAATTAGCATTTTTGAATGCATTTTGTAATTCATTATTTAATTTGGAGCCATCTCTATTCATTAGGCAATATAAAGTCACAATGCATGGCCTTTTAGCTCTGTCATGCCTATGGAAGTACAGTATCTTGTGTATTAGCTTGGCTTGTATTTAATTGTAACTAGAGATGGGCACGAATCAAAAAAATGGCATTTCAGTTTTTGATTTGTTGTTGAGAGGTCTGTTTCTATTCATTTCCATTTGTCGTGAATTTTTGGAAAAAAATTGTTTCCGTTTTTCGTTTTTTCGTTTGTCGTTTCTACTCGCTTTTTGCACGATTTTTAAAGCATTTCCGTGCGCGAGCGTCCCCCAATGCCCCACACCAGAGGCAAAACACTAAAAAAATTGATGCTGGCAGAGACACAGTACAGATTAGGTACGCAGGGAGGCTGCAAAGGCAGCGGCGGGCGTTGCCCAGGGTGCAAGGCAGCCGCAGAGTAACTGCACTGCAGGGCAAGGGAGGGTACTCACTTAGAGGTACGCACACACGCACACAGGGAGGCTGCAGGACTGATGCTAGAGTCGCAGAGACAGCAATCCCACCCAAACTCCCACCGGAGACTGCAAGGAGGACGGGGGCTGCCAGAGCTTTTTATGCCCTCTGTGGCTGCCAGACCTGCCCAGTCTGCAACCTGGGCATGCTATTGGTTGAACATGATCCCACATCACATGGCTTGCCTCCATTTTGTGGCTGGTGGCGACATCCATTTTAAAAGGAAAAGAAAAATACATCGTGATGGGAGAAGACAAAAACAAACGTTTTAAGGACCCCAACCCCCTGGTAGGTAATAATTTCAAATAATTATCGCATTATTGCTGCATTTTTACAGATGTCCAGGGTGTTTTAATACCCAAGAAATCAATCAATATTAGGCATCTGGGAGCCATTTCGGGTCGATGTCCCCTAACTCCCCTTAAAGGGGAAAAATACAGCGATCTGAGAAAAGACATAAATGCACCTTTTAAGGACCCCAACCCCCCTGGTAGGTATTATCAGACAATATAAATAATTATCGCTGCGTTTTTACGGACGTCCAGGGCATTTTTTAACATTTAAAACAGCTCATTTCATTGCACATCACCATTAACGGAAATGAAACGTAACAACCACAATTTTCGTGGTTCTGTTCGTTTTGTTGCATTTTCATACAATTTTCATTTGTCATTTCGTTATGTAACGGAACAACTAACAAATAACGGAAATGAAAAAATGTTCGTTCCTTGCCCATCTCTAATTGTAACTGTTGCATACAAACGGAGTCATCAGAAGAGCCTGTATTCCTATATGATGGGTCAAAGCCCCTGGTTCCTAGATCAACCTGTGCAATGCTAAGATTATCAAATAAGAATCTCCTCTGATAGTTCCATCATTTGAAACAAGGCAGGTAATAATGGGAGGGAGGCTCTCTGTAGCACTCACTTGCTATACTGAAGCTTTGAAAAATTTGGTTTCCACCTCTCTTTATTCTACTGCTTTTAGTACTGTATATCTGTTTGCTCGCCGTTCTGTGAACAACTGGTGAAACTGAGGCGCAATCATGTTTCAAAGGGACATGTTTCAGCAAAACTTGTTCCACCTTTTTCAAACGTACACAAAAGGCATCCATCCACCCTCAGGCTTTTAGAGGATCAATCTTATTATGACACAGATCCCCCAGATGTAGCATTTTAAAAAAGGAACCTGCAACAAGCCCACCTTGCTAAGTTTTAAAAGCAAAGATGTAATGTGGTGTCCAAGGAGAGATTTAAAATATGATCTCTTGTGGGTCCCAAATTTACTTCAGGATCTGACTTGGGCGAACGTCTAAAAGCTCAAGAGCTCCGTCAAATCAGCCATGTGTATCCGAATTAGTGCTGTTAGTGCTTCTTCCTTCTGGCATCTTGTAAGTAAGTGTTCTTGTGTTTAAAATTCTTGTGTTTGCACCGGAAAGGTGCTGGAACATTTCTGAAGCCTTGAAGGAGAATAGGAGGAGGGGGCATGAAGGGATGGGCTTTTGGGGGGAGACAAATAGATCTTGTCCTGCAAGTTTGTTTCTGTACCTGGCCGGCAGTTTCACAGCACATGTTTTGTTTTCCATTTTTGAAATGCTATTTTGTTGTTCCTGGTTTTAGAGGATTTTTAAAAAGTCAGGGTTGTCAACACTATGAATAGAAGCCCTGTGTGCCATTCAATATGTAGGTCAGGCCTACTATTTCTCAGAGCACCTTTTAAATGACTCATTTTGTCACCACACTCCGATTTTTTAGTAGGTGTGTGTATGCCACAGACTTTACTCTTTGGATATGTTGTCTATCCCGAAGGCTGCATTTGAAGGCCTAAGTTATTTACACCAATGAGAAGCCTTTGATTAAGGGTGGGCATTCTGTCAATACAGGGAAAGCCAAAATATAGTTACAGAAATCTGACTGTGAAAAACAGAGGTCAGTCTAGACACTGACAGTGGAGAGTTCATTATTTTCTGCTGTTTGTTTATTATTTAATTGGATTTTTATATCACCCATCTGGCAGTGAGGCTATAAGGACATGACTTCTGTATTGCACTGGAAATCTTCAAACATTTACTTAGCTCTTTATGGGATTAAACATGTGAGTTTAAGAAAATAGATCAACGAACACAGCTCAAAAAGATCAGTTTCATTGTTTACAGCATGATGATTTAGCTCAGGGGAGGGTAACCTTTAGCCCTCCAGTTGCTTTAAAAAATCTCAATCAGAAATATCTGATAGTATTTCTCACAAAATATGAACAAAAAGGTGTTTCCCACACATATTTATTTACCTCTCATGTAACACTCTCTGTGTGGTGCCTCCCTTGAGGTTGACCCAGAGAGTGCAGCAAGTCCAGAATATAGCTGCCAGGCTGGTGGTGGGTGTGAGAAAATCTGATCACATCTCCCCAGTCCTGGCTTCCCCACACTTGTTATCTGTTAAGTTCAAGGTTTTGGTATAAAGCCCCATGAGACCTTATTATTTGGTGGAACATCTTTCCCACATATTATCTACCTGCCCTACTGGATCTTCACAAGTACTGCTTCTCTGGGTGGCCATGTTGAAGGAGACCAGGAAAACATCAACTAGAAGTTGGATCTTCCTGGTTGTGGCACCTATCCTTTAGAACTCCCGGCCAAACTACATCTGCCCCCCCCACACCTTTCCACCTTTAGGAGGCTGCTGAATGCGCTGCATTTCAAAGACAACTTTGACTGCAACTTTGTATGAATTTATTTCTCCTCCTGCCAGGTTATTGTACTATGAAATTGCTCCATCATCCTGGTTAGAACTCAGTATGATTTTATTTTATTTTTATGACTTTTATTACTTTTGTCATTGTTTTTGTGTTACTTTACTGTGTGTTAGTCCCACTGAATACTGCAGAGCATTAATGTGGTATTAATTAGTAATTAATTAATTTCAGGCAAAAACCAAAGAAAAAGAAAAGAAAAGAAAATACACAAACATGTGGCACCTTAAAGACTAACTTTCATATTTTAACGTAATATTTTGTTGACTACACATCCACTTCTTCAGACATATAGCAGTAGAATTAATTAATTAATTAATTAATTAATTAATTAATTAATTAATTAATTAATTCTATGTTAACAGTGAAGTTCTGTGAGTAGTGACTTAGTCCAATGAGATTTACTTCCAGTAGGGTATGTGTCACCATGGATATATCACAATCCTCAACTAACAATATAGTCAGGGAACTAATTCTAACTGTGCAAATGCATCCTTGGTATCACAGCCATGGAGCCCAGACTCTTTCCTATAGCCGCTTTGTCACACTACTGCTCTCTTGCTCTGTGTGGGAGCACCCAAGTACTGGGGGGGCTAGAGCTGTGGCTGGGATCCTTCCAAACAGAATACACTTTCGGCCTGCTAGGGAATGCATGTTCCAGGGGTTGCCATTTACTACGGTCAAGGGTGTGACCTGCAGCTTTAGTGTGACTGAACACCACTTGGCTCTAGCTAAGCAACTTGCCAAAAGCCCCTGAGGGGGAGGAGCCATCAGGGACCCCTGGAGTTCCAGCTCCCAGCTTCATTCCCACAAAAGCCTTCACCCATATCTATATGCAGAGTAAAAGGAAGCTTAGAACATTTATTTATTCTGTTTTTGTGGTCCTTTTGATCCCAACTACAAAACTTTCCAGAATGGCAAAACATAACTGATGTTCAACCATGAGTGTCAGCCAGTGCAAAATATCCTCGAAAGAAACAGAAATGGTCAGTTTTGATATCAAAATGCCTGAGATTTAGTTTAAGTAGTGTACTATATTACATGGATTTCTCTTTATCCTCAAGTTAAATGCACAGGTTTCTTGTTACATAGAGGCAGTCTAAGAGAGAAGATGAACAATCATTCATTGTATTAACAAAACTTGAGAGTTATTCTAGGCAGTATGGTATTTAGATACTAATGTTGCTTTAATTGTAACATGTAAGTTTATTTGTCAATAACAGACTAATTAACAATATGAACAGGAAAAAGATTTTCGACTTGATTAAACATCTATATAGAAACAAAGGTACTAAATGAACAATGACAAATATATCAAGCTCATCTGTCCCTACTTTATTCAAATTCTATGTTCAAGCAAGGTCCAAATTTCTCAAATAGTTGTCAAGTTCAAACTGATCTGACTCTTTTTTCTAGGACAATTTATATATTAGTTTTTTGCCTCCATCTATGTTAATAATAATAATAATAATAATAATAATAATAATAATAATAATAATAATAATAATAATAATAATAATAATAATATCTACATCTTCACTCAATCAACAAGTGGCTTCCACTTTACTCTGCTAACTCAATGTATGTTCCTTGACTGAAACCTTTTAAAACTTTTGGTGAACTTAGTATGACATCATTGTTCCTTGGCTACTTCTGAAGTTTCCACTTCTCCAGTTAAAACTTCCTATCCTAACTTCCAATCTTAAACAAACCGCCTGTATCTAACCTATTTAGATTACTGCTGAAACTAATTACCTCATTTATTTGCTATGCTAAATGCCAAAGATGAAGGCAGTTCTGTTCCTCCACATGCTTACACGATTTCAGTCAGCCAGCAGCACTTTTGCCTAGTAACTAAAAATTCATGAAGCAAGCCTTTTAGCTCCTTACATGTTTTAGAGAACACCAACCAGCATGGCATATAATTTCAACATTACAAAAAATTAAAAACTATGTTTGCAGAATTAGACTGGACACATTTTAATAATAATAGTACAAATGAGTTCAACTCAAACATGACTTTGTACTTTGACTACTACTTCACTGGTTCTCTGTCGCGGCCACTACCACTTCCCCTGGCATCAACTTCACCATGGCCTAGTAAAAAAAAATATTTGCTACAGCTCAATACAAATATTACTTATTTTCCTGTTGGAACAACTACTCTGTTTGTTGTCAACTAAGCTTTGGATGACCTCTTCAGTCTCAGGCACACAGTGGATGCTTACACAGAGGGGCACCAATTCAGTTAAACTGGAACAAGTTTGGAGAAGGGCAACCAAGATGATCAGGAGACTAAAAACCAAGCCCTATGAGGAAAGACTGAAAAATGGAAACATTTAACCTTGAGTAAAGAAAACTTTGGGTGAGATTATCAGGAAACTCTCCAAACTGTTAGATAAGTAGAACAATGGAACTCCGGGGCAAATGGCTCCCAGCTCCGGAGCTTAAAAATGTTTCCCCACCAGCTCCGGAGTTTACAGGAAATTAGGTGCGACCCCGCCCACTTTAGCGCGTCCCAGTGCACCTTTAAAGTACCTGCTCTTTGGAGGTGAAAATTCTTTGATGCGGTGTAATGATAGTGATTGCGGGGCTCTCCTCGCTTCAGTTTTTTTTTTTGGCTCCCACCCCTTTAAGAGCTACTTTACAGAGACTGGACTGTTGCCGGCAAGAGCGAGAGGCAGAACGGAGGTGAGCGGCATGCTTTTCTTTCTCTGTTTCTCCCTCCCCTCACGCAGCCAGCAGCCAGGAAGTGCGGAGGGGTGGGGACACAGGAAGAGCGACGAAGCCCTAAGATCTCTGGTCTGAATTTAAGTGGCCAGCGGATCTTAGGGGTCGTGGGAAAAGGCCCTAAGTACTTCAGGAGCTAGTGAGAGCTCCAACACTAGAGAAACCTGAGGAAAAAATTAGACAACCATCTGTCAGATTTATTTTGATTTAGATTCCTGCATTGGGCAAAGTGTTGGACTTGATGGCCTTACAGGCCCCTTCCAACTCCACTAACCTGTGATATGTTGGGATATATTAATGGATTGGTGGGAGATTGGTGTATTATTTGATATTATGTGCTGCAGTCTGATTAAGGAGGAGTTGTAGACACAAATGTATATGAAAATATATTTTATCTCTATGTTCTAAAGGGGAAAAGGTAAACGGGATGGTCTATAAAATAATAAAACACTCATTGAATATCTGTACAGATAAATATATAAAATAGAAAATAGGGCAACAGCAGTTGTGTTAGAGCTCTTAAAAGAAAATATAAGGAGCTATACACATATATACTGCCTTGCTTATTAAAATACAAAAGAGTAAGATACAAGCTTACATAACAATAAAATAGTAGTAATTCTCCAACTCTCTCTATCGCTCTGGAGACAAACGTCAGGCAGGTCAGGGCGTGGCCGAGGAGAGAGAGAGTTTGAGGCTAGCACCATTACTTAAATAGTGAGGTCTTAAAGAGATATACAAACTGCTGACTCATACTGAGATTAGTTTGCCATATGTTTGGATGTAGGCCTTGCTATGCCAACATGATATTCTGAAGGCACTTATTTGAGGTCACACAGGAAGTCCACATTATTTCCATCAATGCAGCCATTTCAGTTGCAACACTTAGGTTTTATAATTCCCCTATTGCGAGGAAAAGTTTCAGAGCAAGCCTCTAAGGAATAGACACTTTTGCCAAGCCAAGTCCTGATGAAACAATTTGTATTAAGAAAATATTTCAGTGTTGGCACCTTTGATAGGGATGACACGTATTCTTTGTGGATAATAGCTGGTTAAATGAGCTTACGTTCTTTGTAATTGAGGGGATTTTGTTAAACAGGCTGTCTTCAGACTGAAGTGTGCCTTAGGATCCTCTAAAAAAGGAGGCCCAATGGCAAAAATATCAACAGTCAAGAAAAAAATGCAATGTTTTATGAAACAATTTACAATTTGGAAAAAAATATCAGCAGAATAAATAAATGTGTGTTATCCAAAATGAAAGGAACATGAGCTGATTTTCAGCTGCTAATAAAATTATGACAGTGTGGCCAGTATTTCCTAAGCTTCTTGCCTGCCATACCAACACCAGGGAGTGATAGTTCATGTGTGGGTTAAATGAAAAAGGATGGTGACATTTTGGCTGCTCTTTTAGAACCTCCTGGCACCTAGTAAGTGCAGGACAACCACTGTGGTCAGGTCAGGAAGCCAGACTCTGGCTACATGAGCTGAGAGAAAACCTGGCCTTGTGTCTGATTCATCTGCCCTCCTCTTTCCACTGCAGATGGATAAAGACAGGGTCAAAAGATATGAAAGGGAAAGGAGTGAGATCTAAAAGGATGAACAGATGGATGTCTGGGAGCAATGACTAAGTTAGACTCATTAAAAACAGGGTTTGTTTGGTGAGTGTGCAGCTACCCTGTGGCATAATGCCATGTTTTAATTACATTAAATTAAATAAGTTCCTTCAGTATTTGTTCATGCATTTGTGACATAGTGGCAGCAAAAAGACTTGCATTATCTAAATCATCCACTTACAAAAAATATGAGAAATAAATAATCGGCCAACCAGGAGTATTGATTGAGAATAATTTTTGAAGGTTTTCGTTAAAACTCTAAAAAATGTTTGTGCAATTCACTAAAAATTTCTGGATTAGTGTGTTTTATCATTTTACTTGTAAACTTCTCTGGAAACTAAGCATATGCCCAAAAAACCAATATGACTTACTATAAACCTTCTGCGTGTCTACATGTTTACTATTAGTCTGTTTTTTCAATTACCATGGATTATGTTTTGGTGAAGGCCTTACAACACAGCAGAGGAAGAAGGGATGTTTTAACTCTACTATACTGCTGAATAGTTTTTTTGTTTTGTACAGGGTAAGTCTTCCTTCCTTAGTGACTTGCTATCTGAGAGGTGTTTTCGAATGGATTGTTATGCTTTCTAGCTTTTGATGTTGATTCATTTTAGGGTGGTATTTGTTTGATTCCTTTAAAACAGTGGTGGCCAAACTTTGCCCCTCCAGATATTTTGGACCACAACTCTCACTGTCATTGGCAGTATAGGCTTAGAATTCTGGGCCAAAGTTTGGCCACAACTGCTTTAAAATATTTATATAGTTACTGTTTTTAGATTTTAAATATTGTCTTTAAAAGATGTCAGACACCTTGGGTCCTTTTTAAAAAGAAAAGCAGGGTAAAATACATTTTAAATCAATCAATCAATCAATCAATCAATCAATCAATCAATCAATCAATCAATCAATCAATCAATCAATCAATCAATAGTTCAAACACATAATAGTAAAAGTAATAAACATATTATATAATGTTTGCCCAGTAACAGGCATTACCAAAAGCATTTGGGGCAGCTAGCACCAAATATTCCTCGACACAGAGTACAGTGGTATCTGAGTGAAGTTGCTTGTTGGGATTTATTATGACAAGACTTATTTTCCACCAGCTCTGCATGTTACACTTTGGTGCAATATTTAATATCCTAAGCAATGGTGTGAAGGTAGTATGTATTACATATTTCTGGTAAAAGACCTGTACTATAGTTTTGTCACTCAAAGCAAGCTTGCCTGAAGGTAGTCTTTGGCTGCTCGAGGATGGACAGCAAATATGGAACCAGACGACGAGTACAATTCTTTCTTTCTTCTTCTTCTTCTTCTTCTTCTTCTTCTTCTTCTTCTTCTTCTTCTTCTTCTTCTTCTTCTTCTTCTTCTTCTTCTTCTTCTTCTTCTTCTTCTTCTTCTTCTTCTTCTTCTTCTTCTTCTTCTTCTTCTTCTTCTTCTTCTTCTTCTTCTTCTTCTTCTTCTTCTTTCTTCTTCTTCTTCTTCTTCTTCTTCTTCTTCTTCTTCTTTCTTCTTCTTTCTTCTTCTTCTCTTCTTCTTCTTCTTCTTCTTCTTCTTCTTCTTCTTCTTCTTCTTCTTCTTCTTCTTCTTCTTCTTCTTCTTCTTCTTCTTCTTCTTCTTCTTCTTCTTCTTCTTCTTCTTCTTCTTCTTCTTCTTCTTCTTCTTCTTCTTCTTCTTCTTCTTCTTCTTCTTCTTCTTCTTCTTCTTCTTCTTCTTCTTCTTCTTCTTCTTTCTTCTTCTTCTTCTTCTTCTTCTTCTTCTTCTTCTTCTTCTTCTTCTTTCTTCTTCTTCTTCTTCTTCTTCTTTCTTCTTCTTCTTTCTTCTCTTCTTCTTCTTCTTCTTCTTCTTCTTCTTCTTCTCTTCTTCTTCTTCTTCTTCTTCTTCTTCTTCTTCTTCTTCTTCTTCTTCTCTTCTTCTTCTTCTTCTTCTTCTTCTTCTTCTTCTCTTCTTCTTCTTCTTCTTCTTCTTCTTCTTCTTCTTCTTCTTCTTCTTCTTCTTCTTCTTCTTCTTCTTCTTCTTCTTCTTCTTCTTCTTCTTCTTCTTCTTCTTCTTCTTCTTCTTCTTCTTCTTCTTCCTCTTCTTCTTCTTCTTCTTCTTTGGATACATGCTTGAAACTTCCAGTTGTTTTCTTGACTGCATGTGCCATGCAGCAGGTTGGGCAAAACACACAGGGTGTTGGCAAACAGACTAGGTTAAAAGTAGAAATGGAATTGTCAAAGGTCTTGACGATTTAGTTTATGATGGTGTTCACTGAGGCCTCACGGGAGAAATAAAAAGCTTGTTTCAGTCCTTTGAGAGTGCAGTATTCTGCAAACACAAGGACAAGGGCTAGCTCTGTCCAGTTCCAGATGGACTCAGACCACCTGGAATGGCTAAATGTCTCAACCTGAGCATCATGCTGAAAGAAGATAACTAGCATGCACATGTTCTTTGCAGATTTCTGCATGGTTAGCAGTACAGTATATATTCTCATGCAACCATCATTCCAACAGTGCTTTCTGGGTTGGGTTAGCTCTTCCCATACCATAGAGCAGTGGTGGCGAACCTTCGGCACTCCAGATGTTTTAGACAACTCCCAGAATTCTGAGCCTAGACTGCCAATGACAAAGAAATGTGAGAGTTGTGGTCCGAAACATCTGGAGCTCTGAAGATTCGGCACCACTGCCATTGAGTCTGCTAGTTTAAGCGCTTCTTTAGCAGTGAAATGTTATGTGGGTTGATGTTTATTTCCTTCATCTATTTCATGGGCACATGGTCTTCTCTTATGCACCACATCTGTGGTTGTCAGATGTGCCTACTATGAAGCAAGCTGACAATTCAGACACTTTGGTTTTACCATGTGATCAGTGCTGCATCCTGTGGGCTTCACGTTGCTGAGATGATCTGGTTTAAATGCAGGGAAGGGCACAACATCAGAAGTTTTAAAGTTAACACACACATCTATATTAATAATTAATCACAAAGAATCCTCTGTGTGACTGTAGGCAATCCCATTATATAAACAGACAGTCATTAGAGCAACTTGGACGTAGGCCAGAAATGGACAGCTTTGAGGGTATATTGCCACTTCACAACATATTAAGAAAAATCCAGGGGTGTGATGGACCAGTGTAAAAGCTCATCCTTCCCTACTTTTAAAAAAATAGCTTCTGCCACATTAAAATGAAGTACTTGGAGAAATATGACCCTTATTTTGGAGCAAAGTAGCACTTACAGGGGCTGCAAAAATTGTCAGGAACACACTACTTTTCTGATTTAGATCACTGCTATGCTACATGAAGATTTTCTGTAGTTTAAAATATAAATTATAAACTAAATTCCAAAAGATAAAAAAGAGACGATAGGAAGCTTGATACAAAACGTGAACTACCAAAACAAAGTAAAATCAGAATTTTGTGTGTGTGTGTGTGTGTGTGTGTGTGTGTGTGTGTGTGTGTGTGTGTGTGTGTGTGACTGTCTATCTATCTATTTCTCTATCTCTCTATCTACATTTGTTCTGGTCCAAAAGACCCAAAAATATTTTTATCTCCGCACCTGTTTACACATGGGGAGTTCTTCATGAATCAGATATTTGCCCAGGGCAAGGTAACTAGAAAATGAATGCTCCTTTTCATGAACACTTATACCTGCTGAAGAAAATACTCTTAACAAAATAGCTGTTACACTGCTATGGAAGATTCCTCTGCTTTTGTGGTTTTTCAGGAAGAGTCTTCAACCTTTTTAACTCTGAGGGGACAAATTTGAGCTCTCCCAACTCTCATGTGTCTTACTCTGAATCCCACTGAAACAATGACTGAAGAATAGTAGGTGAGAAATCAGGAGTAAGAATGCAAACCAGTGAAATTTAATTTTCTCACAGAATATTGAAATTATAACCTAGAGCAATTCACAGTTGCAAAATGTATTTTGACTGAAGTAACGAGAAATCTGAGCAAGTAAAGTCTAAAGACATTTCTATTGGAAGCTTTACCATAACATTGTCCTGCCTCATCCAATGACTTCTACAGAAGCTTCAAACACCATTATTTCCCTTGTATAACATTCCCATATCTCCCCCCCCCCATTGCTTTTATCATGCTAAAAACATTAATGGGGAAAAGTGACAAGAAAATTACATTAAAGTTCAGGTGTACTTCCTAAGTTTTACCATGAAGAGCCCTTAATTTGGAAATCTCCTCTACATTTAATACAATAAATTGTGCTTATGGGATCACATCCGATCTCACCTGATTTCGGAATCTAAGCAGGGTCAGCCCTGGTTAGTACTTGGATGGGTGACCACCAGGGAATACCAGGTGCTGTAGGTGCCTGAAGTAGGAACTGGCAAACCACTCCAGTATTCCTGCCAAGAAAACTCCATGGACATGGAGTCATGAAGAGTCGGTCATGACTGTAACGACACAACACACACACACATGGGATCCAGAGGGAAAAAGCAAATGAACAGGCAACCATGACAATGTTGAAGAAGAAAGATGTAGGACAACTGAAGCGATCTTGCTGAAGAAGCCGTCAAAACCTACAGTCAGAACTAGGAATTCTTATTTTAGGTACGATCACAAGAAAAGCCGAACCCATTTGAACACACCAACTCTTCATCTGAATAAATAAATTTCAGTAGTGCATATTTGTGTATATTTAAAGAGCTCAGTAAACTCAGGTCACCACATTACATTTTTATAGGACTATAAGGTGTACATTCTTGTAGGTAAAGCCACACAACATCACAATTGATTGGAGGTAAACAGACAGAAGAAACATGGGTAGGCTGTTGGGAGTTACTTGGATAACATAAAAATAGTCTTGTACTAAATAAAATGTCTCAGTTCACCTGAATTGCCTGAAATGGCCACTCAAGTTATCACAGATCTAATGCCAAAATAAGCAGGCCACTCCTTAACCGGAGAGGGAATACAGGGAACGACTTACAGGGAGTGCTCTGATTGGCCATGCATGAAAAAGATTGTTTTCAGGGTGCTGCAAGGAGAAACCCATCAAGTTTGAGTTATGCCCAGTACTGCCCAGTGAATGGCAGGGAATATTAAGACCCAATGCTTTCCTGAAAAGATGCCTCCTCTCATCCCTCTTTTCATGACCGAGATAAAGGTTTAAGCAAGTAGAGGAAAATGAGTGAGCAACCAATCAGAGCTATAAAAGAGAAAGAGTTCACTTCAAAGAGGATACACTCCTTTGGGCATGTATAAGTGTGTGCAGAGGAAATTCATCTCTTCCCAAGTAGGAAAGGACCTATACTCTGCACCTACAGATCTTCTTGGAGAGTAACCAATATCTCATTCTCAGATTGGAGAGAAGAGGAATTCACAAAAGGACAGAATACCCTATCTATCTATCTATCTATCTATCTATCTATCTATCTATCTATCTATCTATCTATCTATCTATCTATCTATCTATCTATCTATCTATCTATCTATCTACTGATTTCTATAATGCCCATCTGGCTGAAGGCCAATCTGGGTGGAACAATAACACAATGCATACAATAAACAGTAACTAATAAAAATAAAGAATAAAATCAAACAAATTTAACAACAGTTTGACAAGATCTGGGAGTTGAGTCATGGCTACTGGACTTCTTTTTTGAGAGATAGAAACGTTTCGCTGTTCATCCAAACAGCTTCATCGGTCTGAATACAGCTAGTGCAAGAGACCTTCTTATAGTCAGCTTGACCTCTTGTCCCCTTGTATGATTGGCTCATAAGATGAACAAAGCCTGAATAGGCTCGTTAGGGAGACATTAGTGTCCATGGCCTTAAGGTAAACAATGGCCTAAGGTGTTGAAACCCATCAAGAATGGGTCGTTAGCTGTGACCTGGTGGTGAAGGCTCCTTGATTTGCCTGGGTACTGTGGAAAGTACAGCCTGATAAGTAGCAGCTAGACTATGCCGGAGCCCCCCACCTCTGTTGAGGGAGGGATTTTCAATGCTAACATGAATGGCTTCCCTTACTCCTCTCTCAAACCACCTCTCTTCTTTGTCTAATATGTGTACATCCTCATCTTTGAAAGAGTGGCCTTTTTCCTTCAAATGGAGGTGTACTGCTGATTCTGGTCCTGAGCTGTTACCTCTCCTATGTTGGGCCATTCTTCTGTTTAATGGCTGTTTAGTTTCTCCAATGTAGAGGTCTGAACACTCTTCACTGCATTGGACTGCATATACTATATTGCTCCTTTTATGGTTTGGTATCGGATCCTTTGGGTGGACAAGTCTCTGCCTTAGTGTGTTCATGGGTTTGAAATAAACAGGGATGTGGTGTTTGCCAAAAATCCTTTTAAGCTTCTCCGACACTCCCGCCATGTAGGGAATGACCAGGTTCTTCCGTCGGGTCTGGGTCTCAGACTGATCCCTTGTTCTTCTGGGATGGCCCATTGCTTTGTTGAAGGCCCACCTTGGATATCCACAGGCCTTAAGTGCTGTCTTCAGGTGCCTGTCTTCCTTCTTCTTGGCTTCTGAGGAGGTGGGGATGCTCTCTGCTCTGTGGCTTAGGGTCCTGATGACTCCTAGTTTGTGTTGTAATGGATGGTGGGAGTCAAACAGTAAGTATTGATCTGTGTGGGTGGGTTTCCCCCTCAGACCTATTGTCAGCAGTATAAATTCAGTGACTTATAACATCGCAAAATACCTGGCAACTATCCTAGCCCCACTGGTTGGACACACGGACCACCACGTACACAACTCAGAAGAGTTTGTTTCTAAAGTCAGGGAGCTCAAACTGGATACAGAGGAAACCATGGTATCCTTTGATGTTACATCACTCTTTACCAGCATACCCACCACTGATGCGCTAATAATGGTAAAGAGAAGATTAAGAGAAGACAGCACCCTCACCGCCAGAAGCCGCCTCAACCCAGACCAGATAGGCCTGCTCCTGGACCTGTGTCTGAACACCACATATTTCATGTACAGAGGGGACTTCTACAGACAGAAGCATGGCTGTGCCATGGGTTCCCCGGTGTCACCAATTGTAGCAAACCTATACATGGAAGAAGTGGAGAAGAAGGCACTCAACACCTTCCCAGGGACAACACCATCCCATTGGTTCAGGTATGTAGATGATACCTGGGTTAAAATAAAGACGCAGGAAGTACAGGCCTTTACAAACCACATCAACGCAGTGGATCCTAATATTAAGTTCACTAGGGAAGACACCCAAGACAACAGGCTGGCTTTCCTGGATTGTGCAGTCATCATCAGACCTGACCGTGGCCTAGGAGTAGAAGTTTACAGGAAACCCACCCACACAGATCAATACTTACTGTTTGACTCCCACCATCCATTACAACACAAACTAGGAGTCATCAGGACCCTAAGCCACAGAGCAGAGAGCATCCCCACCTCCTCAGAAGCCAAGAAGAAGGAAGACAGGCACCTGAAGACAGCACTTAAGGCCTGTGGATATCCAAGGTGGGCCTTCAACAAAGCAGTGGGCCATCCCAGAAGAACAAGGGATCAGTCTGAGACCCAGACCCGACGGAAGAACCTGGTCATTCCCTACATGGCGGGAGTGTCGGAGAAGCTTAAAAGGATTTTTGGCAAACACCACATCCCTGTTTATTTCAAACCCATGAACACACTAAGGCAGAGACTTGTCCACCCAAAGGATCCGATACCAAACCATAAAAGGAGCAATATAGTATATGCAGTCCAATGCAGTGAAGAGTGTTCAGACCTCTACATTGGAGAAACTAAACAGCCATTAAACAGAAGAATGGCCCAACATAGGAGAGGTAACAGCTCAGGACCAGAATCAGCAGTACACCTCCATTTGAAGGAAAAAGGCCACTCTTTCAAAGATGAGGATGTACACATATTAGACAAAGAAGAGAGGTGGTTTGAGAGAGGAGTAAGGGAAGCCATTCATGTTAGCATTGAAAATCCCTCCCTCAACAGAGGTGGGGGGCTCCGGCATAGTCTAGCTGCTACTTATCAGGCTGTACTTTCCACAGTACCCAGGCAAATCAAGGAGCCTTCACCACCAGGTCACAGCTAACGACCCATTCTTGATGGGTTTCAACACCTTAGGCCATTGTTTACCTTAAGGCCATGGACACTAATGTCTCCCTAACGAGCCTATTCAGGCTTTGTTCATCTTATGAGCCAATCATACAAGGGGACAAGAGGTCAAGCTGACTATAAGAAGGTCTCTTGCACTAGCTGTATTCAGACCGATGAAGCTGTTTGGATGAACAGCGAAACGTTTCTATCTCTCAAAAAAGAAGTCCAGTAGCCATGACTCAACTCCCAGATAAACGCACCTGGATGACTGAGAATCTTCACAGAAGTTTGACAAGATATCTAAAATGAATATAACAATTGTTAAAACTATCCCTGGGCATAGGCGATAGGAAAAATCATTCTAATTGAATTGGGAAACCACAATAGCCCCCTTCCCCCACGCGGGTGAGCGATTAGTGGCTTGGCTTCCTTCAATTAGATTGATTTTTTCTTAGGGGCACCCCATTTGGAGTTTAATAACTCAGCCCCTCAGCCCCAAATCTCTCCAAATCTGGGAGGGCTTACAGGGAAAAGCTTGAGGAAGCTCCCCTGCCATTTTGGTTCCTCTAGGACAGTGATGGCGAACCTTTTAGAGACCAAGTGCCCAAACTGTGATTCAAAACACACTTTTTTTTGCAAAGTGCCAATAGAGTAATTTAACCCGAATACAGGTAGCTGTGAAGGGGTGATGTCGGGTGCCCACAGAAAGGGCTCTGAGTGCCACATTTGGTCCCTGTGTGTTAGGTTCGCCATCGCTATTCTAGGATGAATCATTTCATTCCTAGAGTTGAAAAATGGTGCTGCATTTTGTTTTGTGATGAAACACATCCTACCCTTTTGTTATGTAACAAAGTAATTCATTACCATAACGTAATTTCCATAATGTTTTGTGCCCATCTCTACTACCAGTGCATGAACCAGAGTAGTGAGGGCCTTGGTGTCCAGATAGGGATACCTCTGGGTGATCTGCTGCAAGTGGAAGTGAGCTACCTGAAACTCTATGGATAGCATCAGTTCCAGGAGCTGTGAACCTCAGTCTGGGTGGGAAGAGTCATACCCCCAAAGGAGAGGGAGCTTCCCACCTTGTCGACATCACACACACCCCCAGGATTTCTGATGTCCAAGTTCAACATCAGTCTAATCCTCATCCATCCCAGCACAGCATCCTGGTAGTGCTCAAGGGATGGCACAGAACCCATTGCAGATGTTGGAAAGGAAAGATAGAGCAGTACTAAGAGCAGAAAGCTCCAAAACTCCTGATAACCCCTCCCAGCATCCTCCTATAGATGTTAAATAACATTGGTGAGATTATTGACCGATGTGGAACCCCACATTTGAGGGTCCAAGGGGTGAACTGCATCTCATCAATTTCTAGTCTCTGAGGACAGTCCTCCAAGAAGGATCAGAGTCACACCAAAGCAAGGCTACCAATGCCCAACATGGAGAGCCTCCCCCCAAAAATATGGTGGTTGACAGTATCAAAGGCCACTGAGAGATCAATTAGAACCAACAAGGAAATTTTACCCTCATCAGTCTCCCTCTAAAGGTCATTTTACAGAGCGACCAATGCTGTCTCCATGCTGTGGCATGGGTTAAACACAGACTGGAACAGGTTGAGGGTGTTGGTTTTATCCAGCTGGTCAACCACCAACCTCTCCATGATCTTGCTCATAAAAGGAATATTAGTGATACACCTCTAGTTGTTAATATTGTCCACCACCAAGTTCAGCTTTCCACAGATGGGCTTAATGAATGTCTCCTTGAGATCTGAGGGAACCCTGTTTTCAAGGAGAGACCTGTTAATTGTTGCTGTGGCCTATTCCATGGTCACCAGCCTGGCTCCTTTTATAAGCCAGGCCAGACAAGGGTCTAAGTAGGAGGTGGAGGCCTGCAGCGGTCAAGCACCATGTCCACCTCAGAAGACATCTATGGCTGAACGTGTGTTAAAAGTACTGGGCAAGATGGTGCAGAGGACATCTTGATTAGCACTACTGCTAAACAATGGTAGTCAATGTCCTGGTGGATGGCTTCCACTTTCAGTTCAAAAACTGCAGCAAATTGGTCGCAGGAGATACTACTCAGAGGCTTATCATTATGGCCAGATCAGGATAGATCATGGAAAATGTGGAAGAGTTCAGCCTGATGGTTATGGGCCTCGCCGATCTGACTTTCCTAACTAGAGAACAATATTGGAAGCTGACAATGGTGAGTATGCACACACAAAAAGAATAAAACAAATAACATAGTAAAACAACATAAGCAACACCCAAACACATTCAAAGCAGTAAGGTACAACCATCCATTTAAAGCTCCACTCAGGTAGTCAGTCACTCAGGAAAAGATTGCCTGAAGAGAAAGGTTTTTGCTTGCTTGTGGAAGGACTGTAAATATGGGCTGGGTGCAGTGACAGAGAAGGATCTTCCCTGTGTATCCAACCAAGCACACCTGTGAAGGTAGCAGGACCAGAGAAAGGCTTGATGGATGATCTCAACATTTGAGCAGGCTCACAAAAAGGGAGATGTGGCCTAAACTGTTTAAGGCTTTATAGATTAGAAACATCACTCTGAATTCAATCTGGAAATGGCTCACCAGCCAGTGGTGCTGGTGTAACAGGGTGGTTTACATGACCCCTGTAACCAGCCCCAGTGAGCAATCTGACTGCTACGTTTTGGATTTATTGAAGTTTCCAAACATTTTCCATAGGTCGAGTGCAGTACAGTTATCCAACTGGGATGCAAATAAGGCATGTGTCACTGTTGCCACATCAGGCCTCTCCAGGAATGGGCACAGCTAACATGCCAGTTTTAACTGTGCAAATGCACTCCTGGCTACAGCAAAACCTGGGCATCCAGGCTCATAGACAAGTCCAGGAATGTCCCGAAGGTATGTACTTGTGTTTTGAAAGGAAGTCCATCCAGTACAGGTTGCATCACTGTTCATTGATTTGCCTTACAAATGATGAGAATCACCTGTGTCTTATGGCTAAGAATGGAACCCATACTCTAAAAATCATTTTGCCATGGAATCTATGCTGACTTGTACTTCCCTACTTGCAAAGTAACAGTTACGTTACTCTCTGACAGTTGGGTCCAGTCATATCCAACTCTAAGGGCCAGTGCTCATCCTCATTTGCAAGGAAGAGCCGGCGTTTTTCTACAGACTTATTTCCATGGCCATCTGGCCAGCGTGACTAAATATGGCACCTATTTATCTACTTACATTTTTACGTGATTTTAAACTGCTAGGTTGGTAGGAGCTGGGACAAGCAAGAGGAACCCACCCTGCTTTGCAGATTTGAACTACCGACCTTTCAACTAGCAAGCCCAGCAGTTCAGCAGTTTCACCTGCAATGCTACCAGCATCCTTCTCCGTAGTTGTAGTACCATGTAAATGTAATAAGCATGCTCTCAATTGACAGAAATGCACATTTTCAAGAGAGGAGAAAATACGTGAAAGGAAGCAGAGGACAAAACTCCTATATCAGCCATGTGGGGAAAACATCAATTGTTGAGGAAACACCCACAACATTTTAGATGTCAAGGTATCGATAATTATCCACCCAGAGATCCCTCTGGGAAAATCGGTGCAATATATAAATTTTACAAATATAATAAATAATAATTTGTGGGTGGCAAAATGTTAGAGCATGATTAGAACCCAAGCCACTTATTTCAAAAGTAAGTGCTGTAAAAAAAGTCTAGTCAAAGAAGTCAAAAGAACGAGAAATCATGATCAGTTCTTGTGTTTTCCAGCAACTTAGCTTCTGATTTTCTCTATTTTATTTGTGAAGTTATCTGCATAATATCTGTATTAAAACTGTCCTGAACTTAGAGGCACAACTCAGGGGAATAACACAATCTCTTTAGCACACAAGAAATCCAAGGTTCACTAACTACAGACTCCCAGGAGAAAAGGCTATGAATATCTCCCGGAACTATAGTGACAGGCATAAGGACCAATTGTCTCATTAGGGCAACAGGATATTTGTAATTCCATCCAGTCACAGTTCTCTGAAGTCTACTTGGTGGCTTGCCAAAGTGTCTCCTAGTGCCCACTGTTAGTTTCCCGTGTGGCATGACCCATCACTAAGATAGGCAAGCTGAGCAACAAGGTTCAGTAAACCATAGCAAGAACCAAGATGCATCTCTTCTTGAGCAGGTATCAGTTGTAGAACAGGTCCTGACAGTATCACAGGATGAGCCTCGTGGCGCAGTGGTGAAATGCTTGTACTGCAGGTAAAACTGTGCTTACGACCTGGGGTTCAATCCCAAGTAGCAGGCTGATGGTTGACTCAGCCTTCCACCCTTCCGAGGTTGGTAAACTGAGTACCCAGCTTGCTGGGGAGGCAATTTGTAGCCTGTATACTGTAATTAAAAAAAACTGTAAACCGCCGAGAGACTACTTGAAGTGGTATGGGGCGGTATATAAGCAGAACATGTTGCTTTGCTTTGCTTTGCCTTACAGAGAGAATAGGGCTCAATGTCTTTGAAGGCTGATTGCCAGATAGAAATATTAACTTGTGAATGTGCAGCATTTCTTACTATGGTATCTCAATTGTTTCTAAGTGGACCTCATTACAGTTCTATCCATCACACTGCTTTCAAAGACACATTGCCAGATGGAGAGAGCTGTCCAACCTATGCCTCTCAACCCTTGCATTTGCTGGGTTGCCTTGTTCAGGTCATATACATCCCTCTTGCTGGGTCAGCAACATAGATCAGAATCCTGTTCACCAAGACCCTACAGTTAGACTGAGCAAGATGGCTGCCTCGGACAGCAGACTGGAGAAGACAGGTGGTGGAGAAAACTGTGGGACAACAAACAGGGGGGCAGAGATTTTGCCCTTTGACTCAGTAAAATATCTTGTGTTTCCTCATCCATTTGTCAGGGACAGAGAAGGGACTGGTGCCTGAAGCTCTCGACTGACTCTTATCAGCTTGTCTATAGCTCTACTGGCCAAAGAAGGTCAAGTCTAGCCATGAATAACATAGCTACTAGGCCAATGGTTTCCAACCTGGGGGTTGGGACCCCTTTGGGGGTCGAACAACCATTTCACAGGGGTCGCCATGAGCCAGTGAAGAAAAAGGCACAAACGGCTTGGGTCTGGGGGAGTAAGGAGGGGGAGAGTGAGTTACAGCTTGATAGGTTGGAGGGGATGTCAGTCAATGGCATCGGAGGTTGCGATTGGCTGAGGGTGCCTGTTGTCTAGAGCCGTGGTGGGGAACCTTTTAGAGACCGAGAGCCCAAAATGCAATTCAAACCCCACTAATTTTTTTTTTGCAAAGTGCCAATACAGTAATTTAACCTGTATACAGGTGGCTATGAAGGGGCAATGTTGGGTGCCCACAGAAAGGGCTCTGAGTGCCACCTTTGGCACCCATGCCATAGGTTCGCCATCACTGGTCTAGAGGGATGTTTGCTATAGCACCCGTGGCAGTGGCCTGCCAAAGGGGGCTTATGGCCTCTTCCAAGCAGGGCAAAGGGTCACCACAACATGAGGAACTGTATTAAAGGGTTGTAGAATTAGGAAAGTTGAAAACCACTGTATTAGACTAAGCCACTGACCCTCCCTCTTCGCTTTGTGCCTCAAGCAGTTACATTGATGCAGTTCTTCCAAAGATTTAGGTTATGTTGATACAACAGTGTCAGATACATTCTCAAAACTCTACATTAGTATAAAGCAACTGGGCTGACTAAGGATTCAACATGAATCTTATTCTCAGCCAGGAAATGTCAGTCAAGTGTAGAGAGCCTCATACACTTTCCAGAAGAGGCAAATCAGGCTTTTCCATAGGTCTTGCATTAGTGAAATACTGTTTTGTACATACTACTGGTTCTTTCTCAAGTCTGCAAAAAGGAAACTGCATCAAAAAGCTCTTTTATTTTAAAAGAAGAAACTTAATTTTTAATCACCCTTCTTAACTTGTTTTAACTTATACAGAATTACAAGCCCAATTTTTTTTAAAGTGATGGTTCTCTCTCTCTCTCTCTCTCTCTCTCTCTCTCTCCGTGTGTGTGTTTGTGTGTGTGCAAATATTTTATAATACATGCCAATATATTCAACCTACTAATTTCTGCTACTTACCACTTAGAGTAATGGATATTTTTAAAAACTCTGTAGCAATTTTAGCCATGAACCCACTTTGCAAATCCTAGTGTCTGTGGGAAAATATTTATAGCTGACTTTTATATATGTACACACAGAGTGTGTTGGCATTCCAAATGATTCACATTTTTATTTCCAGTGGGAATGAATGGGATGATGACTTCCTTCAGACTATAGGTCTAGGTGTAAGAGTTCTGGTCAGCCCCTCCTTACACATACACTGGTGTGTGTATGTGTGGAGGGGGGAAGGGTTTCTGGGAGCTGTAGTCCAAAAAGTAACATTTGCAAGCTCTGATCTTGCCCCAGATGCAGTCTAATACACGAAGGGCTCATTTCTGCAATACTGTATACCATGCCTTTTTCCCCAAGTGGGACCCAAGGTTTCACAGCAAGCTATACTCAAAACAAGAGTGGATCAAAATCAATGATAGTTTTTAAAAAGTAAAATTATTTTTTTTAAAAACCTTTTTTTGATTTATGAAAAAAATTATTCTGACTTTTAAATTTAAAGTGTGATGCAATGTAAACTGCTCAAACACTCCTTGAAAGCAGCTCACAGTAACAATAAGCAGATGAGCAGAAATTACAATCAGATCAATATCATAATGAATACAGTGGACCCTTGTATAACAAACAGCTTGTATAACATAAAATCTGTACAACATAAAACATTCTGGAGATAGGGGAAATTTGCTTAACATAATTGCCTATGGGGAAAAGCCGTACAAAAATGGGATTACTCCGTTTTCAATGCATTCCTATGGGAAATTTGCATTAAGGAAAATTTGCTTAACATAATTTCATTTGGAACGAATTAATTCCTTTATACAAGGTACCACTGTATATATAATATAAAGAAAACTGTAACATGGGAAAGTAACAGTAGCAGTTAAGACTTCCTCTTAATGGTTTTTAGCTACCTCTGAAAAAGCTGAGTGGAACTGAGCATGTTCTACCTACATCCTTTGGAAGGAGATGGATAGGCAACCTGTCGTTGCGTAAACCCTGAACTGAAATTCCACAAACCAAACAAAAATTATCAACAGTGGGTGCAATATCAGGATGTCCACGAGTTTCCCACCTTGTTTTACAAGACTAGCATCCTACAGAAAATACAGTGGTGCCTCAACTACTCTTAAGTCGGGGTACCCATCTAAACAATTGGAAAAAAAGTTAAAAAATGAAAAAAAAATGAAATATATATTTGTAAGTCGAGCAGACCATATCTAAAATTTGTAAGGCGGCAGTTAAAATGCCAACAGTTTTCCGCTCTTAAGTCAAATTGCTCTTAAGTCAAGCTGTTCTTAAGTCAGGGTACCCACTGTATATGCTTTTGATCCAACCCTAACCAAAGCCCCCAAGAACCTGGAGGCTGCAGTTGGTTCAAGATTACAGCTGAATGATTATTAAAGCTGTAGTTACAAACACATTTTCAATTGTCTGTAGATACCGAATGTCTCTGTGCTGTAGTGCTCCATGTGTCTGTACCCATTATGTGAATCTACTTCACATAAGTTCTGAGCTATGCATGACGGATCAAGAAAAAAGATCTTGGTGTGCTGGTGGACAGCTCAATGAAAATGTCTACCCAGTGTGTGCCAGCGGTGAAGAAAGACAATTCCATGCTAGGGGTCTTCAAAAAGAGGACTGAAAAATAAAACAGCCAACATTATAATCCCATTGTACAAAACAGTAGTAAGGCCGCACTGGAAGTATTGCATTTAGTTCTGGTCATCGCATATCAAAAATGTCATAGTGGAACTGGAAAAGTTGCAGAAGAGAGCAACAAAATGATTACTGGGCTAGGGCACCTACCTTATGAGGAAAGGCTAGAGCAGTGGTTCTCACCCTATGGGTCCTCGGATGTTCCTGGACTGCAACTCCCAGAAGCCTCCACCACTCGCTGTGCTGAAAGGGGTTTCTGGGAGCTGCAGTTAGGAACATCCGGGGACCCACAGGTTGAGAACCACTGGGCTAGAGCATTTGGGTCTCTTTAGTCTGGGAAAAAGGCGCCTGAGGGGGGATATGATTGGGACGTACAAAATAATGGAGGGCATGAGTAAAGTGGATAGGGGAATGCTCTCCTCCCTCTCATAAAATACCAGAACTAGGAGACATCCACTCAAATTGAGGGTTGGGAGAGTGAGAACAGACAAAAGAAAATCCATCTTTACCCAGTGTGTTGTTAGTCTATGGAAATCTTTCCCACAGGAGGTGGTGATGGCATCTGGCCTGGATGCTTTCAAAATGGGATTGGACAGATTCCTAGAGGAAAAGTCCATAACACATTACATGGTAGAGATGGGCACGAATCGAAAAAATGACGGTTCAGTTTTTCGTTTTTCGTTGCGGGTCCCGTTTCAGTTTGTTTTTGTTTTTCGTGAATTTTTTGAAAAAAATTCATTCCGTTGGTCCATTTATTCATTTTTCGTTTTACCTGCTTTTTGCGCAATTTAAAGCATTTCCGCGCGCGGGCGTACCCCAACACCCTAGACTAGAGGGAAAACACTAAAAAATGATGCTGGCAGAGACACAGTATAGACTAGGTACGCAGGGAGGGTGCAAAGGCAGCGGCGGGCATTGCCCAGGGCGCAAGGCAGCCACAGAGTGACTGCACTGCGGGGCAGGAGAGGGTACTCACTGAGAGGTACGCATGCACACAGGGAGGCTGCAAAACTCTTCTTTCTCTCCTCTAAGAGCCAGGCTGCAGCCGGCAGGAACACAGAGACACACACCTACCTGGCTGGCCTAAAGTGAAAATAACGAGTCGCAGAGACCGTAATCCCACCCTACCTCCCACCGCAGACTGCAAGGAGGACAGGGGCTGCCAGAGCTTTTTATGCCCTCTGTGGCTGGCAGACCTGCCCAGTCTGCAACCCGGGCATGCTATTGGTTGAAGTTGTCCAAGAATTTACATGATCCCATCACATGGCTTGCATCCATTTTGTGGCTGGCATCCATTTTGTGTCATCCTTAAAGGGATCCTAACCCCCCCCCTCGGTATTATCAGGCAGATTAAATAATTATCACTGCATTTTTACAGATGTCCAGGGTGTTCTAAAACCCAAGAAATCAATATTAGGCATCTGGCAGCCATTTTGGGTTGATGTCCCCTGACTCCCCTTAAAGGGAAAAAATACAGCAATCTGAGAAAAGACATAAATGCACGTTTTAAGGACCCCAAACCCCGCTAGTAGGTATTATCAGGCAGAATAAATAATTATTGCTGGGTTTTTACAGATATTCAGGATGTTTTTTAACATTTAAAACAGCTCATTTCATCGCACATCGCCATTAACAAAAACGAAACGTAACGAACCTAATTTTCTTGGTTCTGTTCTGTTCATTCCAATTTCATCGCCATGTTCATTATTCATTTCGTTATGCAATGAAACAAATAACGAATAACAGAACAAAAAAATTGTTTCGTGCCCAATTCTATTACATGGGGATGGGCAATCTCCCAGCTTAAAAACAGGGTACTTCAAGGGCCAGATGCAGGGGAGTGGTATCAGGAGACAGATATCTAGTCTTGTGTGCTCCCAGAGGCATTTGGCGGGGCTACTGTGAGATAAAGGTAACTGGACTAGGTGGGCCCTTGGCCTGATCCAGCTCTTCTTATGTTCTTATGTTCATCTGACATCCTGTCTGGATACAATCAAAAATACACAGGTGTGGACACTAAGTTCTTGTTTTGTAAAGCCCTGCCTAGTATGAGCAGACTAGTGAGGTTAACCTTGGCAAGAGATACACAATTATGCACTGAAGGAGGACCAAACAGTACAATTTGTTCACACTTACTAACTCTAGCTTCAGCAAGGTTACGAAAGTATGTGCCTTTGGTCAGATATTCAAATAAGAAAGAACAGGTGAATTTTTGAAGAAACCAGTTGCTACAAATAGCAGTGAAGGTGTACAAACAACCCCACCATTCATAAGTAAATAAAACCACAATAGAAATACATTTATGTCAGACATCAAGAATCATTTCAAGGTGAGAGAAGGATAAATGAAGTAACAACATGGTTTTCCGTACTGAACCGAAAACATGTTTGACCACACAGGAACTCTTCCATGTTTTTCTCAAAACCAAAACACAGATATAAAAAAACATAGAATATAAAAAACATAGAAAGCTAAAGAAATCCAGTACGAGTGCTTTGTCTATTCAACTCACTGGGACTATAAAAGGTCAACCCTGCACAGACTAATCACTGTCATCTACTGCAAAAAAGTCCTTCAGTAATTAGCATATACTCTACAGGATTGACCACTGACCATAGACATTTTTCACATGATGGAGACAAAGAAAAAGCAAGTGGCCCTTCCAATTCTATGAATGAAAGTAACCAGGGTGCGTTTGAATCTTTCATTGAGCAGGGGATGGACTGGATGGCTTTAAAAGCCCCTTCCAACTCCATTTTTCTATGATTTTTCAACACTCCTGATGGTCAATGTTCTCCACAGGGCCTGAAGAAAGCAAGCTAGCATAAGGGGTGCATCAAAGGGCATGTGGTACTCTGCTTTCACTCCCCCAATACCATGTTTAAATATTTGAAAATATATTTGAAAAATTTAGATATATCAAAGAGGAGACAAGTTTGTTTTCCATGGCTTCAGAGACCAGGACTTGGGGCAATGGTTTCAAACTACAGGAAAAAAAGATTCCATTCTGATATTTGCAGCCCAAATAAACTGCTTCATTCAAACTAACAAAAGGGCCGATCCTGAGGCTATGCGCAGAAAGCTTAAAGTACGTTTTCACCTTGCTGTGTTCAAATATGGACACTGTACTGTGGCAGCTGAAGATAGTGGTGTAGTTGCACCAATGTTAGTCATTGTATAGCAGATGGTTGTATTCAGTGCAATCAGCTCTTGATGCACCTGATAGCCATACACTGAGCTTCATCATGTGCTTGGATAACATATACTGGCCTCACTCATGAGATCTGCAACCAAACTGCTGGGGTACTGGGGGTGGATTATGCATAGAATCATAGAGTTGGAAGAGACCTCAAGGGCCATCCAGTCCAACCCCTGCCATGCAACCCCCCCCCCCACAGTACCCCCGACAGATGGCCATCCAGCCTCTGCTTAAAAACCTCCAAAGGAGACTCCACCACGCTGTGTGGCACGATATTGCACTGCCAAACAGCTCTAACCATCAGGAAGTTCTTCCTAATGTTCAGATGGAATCTTTTTTTCCCCTGTACTTTGAAACTATTGCCCCAAGTCCTGGTCTCTGAAGCCATGGAAAACAAACTTGTCTCCTCTTTGATATATCTAAATTTTTCAAATATATTTTCAAATACTTAAACATGGCTATCATATCCCCTTTTTGTAGGGCTAAACATTCCCAGCTCCCTAAGCTGTTCCTTGTAAGTCATTGCGTCCAAAACTTTAATCATCTTGGTTGCCCTCCTCTGGACCCGTTCAAGGTTGTCAAGAGGACAAACTGAGGAGCACAGAACTGGACACAGTACCCCAGGTACGATCTGACCAGAGTAGAATAGAGTGGTACTATCACTTCTCTTGATCTAGACACTATGCTTCTGTTGATGCAACCAAGAATCACATTGGCTTTTTGGCTGCTGTGACACACTGCTGACTCATGTTCAATTTGTGGTCCACCAAGACTCCCAGATCCCTTTCACATACACTATTCTCCAGCCAGGTGTCTCTCATCCTATATCTGTGCAATTCATTTTTTCCTGCCTAGATGCAGGACCCTTCATTTCTCCCTGTAGAATTTTATTTTGTTAGCTTTGGCCTAGCACTCTAATATGTCAAGGTTGGTCTGGATTTTTATCCTATTCTCTAGGGAATTAGCAACCCCTCCCAATTTGATATCATCTGCAAATTTAATCACTCTCTGTTCCTTCACCAAAGTCATTAATAAAGATATTGAATAGCACCACACCCAGAAGAACAACCCTGGGGCACCCCACTAATGATTTCTCTCCATGTTGAAGAGAAGCCATCTATGATCACCCTCTGGGTACAATCAGTTAGCCAATTACAAATCCACCCAACAGTAGTACTATCTATCCAACATTCTACTAATTTCTTTGCAAGTATATCATGGGGAACCTTATTAAAGGTTTTACTGAAATCAAGATTTGAACCTACAGATATGCAGTAGGCCTTTTTGCAACTGAAACACCTGTAAATAGATGCCAGGTAAACCAAGAGGCGATTATCTATGCATTCCCATGTATACATTGTCATATTTATATACAACCTATGCATCTGCTTTTCAACCGCTCAAGTCCAGAATAATCTGATCATTTAGAGGCAAATTAATTTTAACACCACAGAGGCAGCATACTTTGGAATGAAACAAACTATGTATGAGAATCCATATAGAAACACGATCAGCTATACTCAAACAGATGTTGCATAGGACTGCATGCATCTGAAGTGACACATTTAAATGTTGACCTTGTGATTATACACCAAAGTTCAGAAGCAAGGCCCAACTGATACTATTATATGCCTAAAACATATATAATGGCACACATATTTCTCATTCAGTCAAGGCAATCTGTAAAAGCCACAAAATGAGGACACAGAACAGGTTCTTCCATTGAAATGAAAAGGGCAGTAGGTCCAAAAAGAGTAACTCCATAATGTTTCAAAACACAGTGTCCCATAAGAATCCTATCTCAGGGTTAGCATATATAGCTGGATGTATTCACTAACATTTTCCTGACTCCATGACTGACAAAGACTTTTTTTAAGTTGACAGAACAGACACAGGGAAGTTAATAGGATAAAGATTATGGATTTTTCAAGTGTTTATTTATCATGTGAAGAAGACAAAAGCGGGGGGGGGAATGAAACTCGAGTTTCCCTACTCTTCCAAAGTGGTTGATTACAAATCCCATGAACCTGCCACTCATGGGAAATGGTGATAGTGGGCACTGCAGCTCAACACATCTGGAATATCTCTTGCCAAAGAAGACTTTGAGTTTATATTAGCATGGCACCAAAGTTTTACAAATTCCAGTTTTCAGTTTTCTCAAAATATTTGACTGAGGGGATCAAAATGGAAGGTGGTGTTTCTGGAGGTGGAAATAAAACATTCAGATGAGTGCAATTTTTATCTATTACCAGATGCATCTACACTTTTAGCAAGGCAATGATGATGTATGAGCCCTTCCTTGAAAGGAATAGTGAGATGAAGAAATCTAGCATACTATGCCCATTTCAGTTAAAATACAGATGGTCTCTACTTGTTCATTTCTTAAAACCAGAGGTTTTCTGATGACAAGTCAACGTGTACTACTTCTAGCACAATAAAAGTAAATTCATGAATGGAGAATGGCATCTAAAATAATAATAAAAATATAACCTGACATGACATGCCTTGCCAAGAAAACCTTCCACCATAATTAGCATTTTTTTCTGGTTTGGGGGTGGTGCCTGAAATCCAGAGCAACCTTGTGTCAGAAGGCACAAACAGTATAAATAAGTCGGGATGATGCTTGGGACAGCAGCCTCTCCTCTGCTCACCTGTGGCAGAGGAAGACAAGAGCCAAGACTGAAGTCTGCTCTACTGCAGATTTGTAATCCTACAACCTGCTGGTATGCTGCAATTTCATCTGTCCTGGCTTCCTAACATATTTAAATAGGACACAGGTTTTTTGGATGTTTATTAATGGGACTTGAGGGTATTCTGGTTACAGGAAACTTTAGAAGACTTGCTTGCTCCACGTGTGTGGGTCTTTCAAGACTACCGCCTGTGAAGCTGGAGGACCCAGCTCCTCCTTTTGGAAACTTTAATTGGCATGTATCAGCATAAACTATTAGGTTCTCAGCAGCTTTGGGATTTTTCTCCTTAGACCACTGCCCTAGGCTGCAGTGAAATATGGCCATGGAATGAAATGTGCTAGATTTCTATTGTCTACCATGGCCTCTACTTATACTTTTTAAAGGAAAGATCAAGTATTTAAAGACATGTACTTTTTAGCCTGGGAAAGGGAGGAAAGCTAAGACTGGAGGCAAATTTAAAAACAAAACCTACAAGAATTTTAACTAAAAAAAAATCGCATAATCTTCACTCTGAATTAAACATAAAAATCCCCCAAAACACGTTTTCTTCCTTTGAATAGAGTGGATTTAAGAAAATGAAGTTGCATATATCCACCGTGCTGATGCTGCTTTCCATGACCATGGTCCGTGGGGGTGAAGGTTTTTATCCGGAACGGTATCAGAAGCAATCCAGCATGCCAATGAAAGGACCGCACTTCCTACCTTTCGGCATAAAAAGCCACGGTAAGTCATATTTCTTTCTTTTAAATACAGACAATCTATGGCTGTGTTCGGTTTGCCGATTGTGTACAGTGGAAATCAGACTACATGCTGTCTTGTGAGTGTCATTTGGAGGCTCAGGTGGGTTTTGTGCAGTGCTCAACGACAGATCGTCTCGCATCTAAGAATAATAATAGCAAGGAAGGGGAGAAGGACATCTGGTGCTAAACATAGCTCAGAACTGCTCTGTACACCAGAAAGACAGCTTAGCAGAGTCCTCCCAAAATTGTGGCACATCAAGAAACACGCTGAGGGTTCCTTGAACGTTTGCCATTTGAGAATCTTTCAGCTCAACACACAGAAAACTGCAATATCAGGCTGTGCTAGCTTTCTATGAGAAAGAAGGTTTCTTTTGAAAATCTCCCCATCTGCATTTTGAAGTGGTTCATCCCAGAAAGGCTGGACCATGTTTTTTGGTTGCTGTCTCCTCCTACCTGTTTCAGTTTATATTAACAGGTAAACACGGGTGCACTGCGCAGAATTAGCCACAGGGACTTTAAACTTTGAAAAGCTAGGACATATCTCAAGTAGGGAGAGGAATTAGATGATTTTGCCAAAGTAGTAGTTAAAAGTCTTTCAGTAAAGGAGAAATTTAGCATTATTCTCCTTCTCTCCTTGTTTTCCATTGCACAGATCATTGACAAATAAAAGGAAACAAAGGGCCCCAATTATGTGAGCTATTGTGAGCTCATGAATATGATGTTATAAGAAATTAAGACCTTAACTAAAAATAGAATTGGGGTTAGGAATAGGAGACTTTTGTATGCAAATATCATGCCTTCCATCTTAAAATCTGTATGTTCAGTTTTGCGAACATCCGAACATCCGTTTTAAAATCCTCCACACAATGTTCACTTTGGGTGATTTTTCATCCTCTTTCTCAAACAGTTCTGATCTGTATTTTCAGCAGTTGTTCAAATGCAGAATTTAGTTAGATTTGCATATGTTGAACCCCATATGTTCTAATACCTTTTAAGCAATCTAATGTTCATGCTAATTCTTTGTTACAGTAACAATTGTTTGTTCTTCTAAAATAATGCAGACCTACAAGGAATAATCCTGTTAACTGTGGTGTAGGTGTAGTTCTGT
Source organism: Phrynocephalus vlangalii (assembly GCA_037367305.1). Lineage (NCBI taxonomy): Eukaryota > Metazoa > Chordata > Lepidosauria > Squamata > Agamidae > Phrynocephalus > Phrynocephalus vlangalii. The sequence continues at coordinate 57,283 of JAWVWN010005397.1, forward strand.
AGAAGGAGAACTCTGACTGATCTCACTAAAATACAAATCTTACGGTTCTCTGTATAAAATGGACATACATGTTCTCTCATTATGTAATGTATGCAAGTAAGAAGTGTAGGTAGGTCATTCTCCAAAACCATGAGTCTTGTTTATTTGGCCCAAGAATTACTTGGGGCTAAATATATTAACCAATACTAATTAAATTCAATGATACAATTCAGAATAAAAATAGTATTCTAGTATTCTGCAATATAGATTAAAGTTACAAAAGAATGAAAGCTATGCTTATAGGTTTTACACAAGTAGAATTCTTCATTCCCACAAGTTAGTAAACTGCAATTTTAATCTTCTTTGTGGCTATTTCAAATGTTACTTTCACTTCCCTTTCTTTGGCTAAGTCACCTTTAAAAATAATATTGCGTATAGGTTAGTGTCTCAATTACTAGACATGCATCTATTCTGGAGTGCCTATGTGCATTGGGCATGTGTGCATTGGGCATTCTATGTGCATTCTGTGTCAGATATGTATGCTTGGAGTTCACATTGCCCAAGCAATATGGGAGCTGTTGCACCACTTGTCTCCCCTATTCTGCTAGGGTATTGAAAGAGTAGTAGACCTGGAGCCCAAGGAAACACTCAGTCTTCTCATTGGTTTCTCTCACTACCATAGCAATCATAGGGGGAACTAAATTCACACTGCTATCAGGAGTGAAAAACTGTGACTAAGTCAAAGATTTGTTCTTTACTAGATTAGTTCTAAGACAGCAGAAATAGGACCAAGTCAGGAATATAGACTTTGCTGGAATAGTTGAAGTAACATCTGCTGAGGATGCTCCAGCTCTACATATCTTGTACTAAGTCTTGGGCTAGACTACATCACCTGAAAGACCACCCTTAAATGCAGAATTTCATGATACAGACAAAAGGTTAGGTGCCCCTACAGTTTCCATCCTGCTCAAATAATTCAAGAACCCTGCCTTCTTTGCAAAGTACTTCATACCAAAAATGAATCCTTTAAAATGAGCTATTTTTGCTTCCTAATAGTCAGGTCTCACACAAGAATGTTCAAGTCTATCTTTCTTTAAAATATAGCTATGAGATCATACTATAATATCTGAAATTTTGTTGTGAAGTTAAAGAAATAGTTACTTTGGGAGGCAAATTGCAGTAAGTTAAGAAATCTCCATAGGCATCATCTGTTGTATGCAGATTTCTTAATGGCAATTTGTCTCCAGAAGTTACAGTATTTACATAACTGCAACAGGATTCCAATGATTCTCACACAAAAGCAATAAAGTGATGAAAAAGACTGCATTTGTTTGTTATCAGTTAATACAGGGGTCCTCAAAGTTTTCAAACAGCGGGGCGGTCCACCACCACCCAGACACCACTGGGGGCCGGATCACAGTCCAAAAGCAGCTGCGGAGGCTGGCTTGCTCACAAAACAGGGGGCAGGTGGGGGTTGCAACTGGTCCCAGGGGCCGGATGCAGGACCTTGGGGGGCCACATCTGGCCCCGGGGCCTTAGGTTGAGGACCCCTGAGTTAATCAGTCCAAATGCATTGATACAGGTTACACTGTTTACTTTGTGCTGCGGTAACTAGACAATTTAAAAAAACCCAAGCCCTAAATCAGTGTTGGTGAACCTTTTCCCCCCAAGTGTTGGTGAACCTATGCCATGAGTGCCAAAGGTGGCACTCGGAGCCCTTTCTGTGGGCACCCGACATCACCCCTTCACAGGCACCTGTATTCAGGTTAAATTGCTGTATTGGCACTTTGCGAAAAAATAGTGGGTTTTGAACTGCAGTTTCAGCACTTGGTCTCTAGAAGTTTTGCCATCACTGCCCTAAATGTACACCTGTAAACTAAACAGCTATGCCATTCATAGCCAAAGAGTATTTCTGTAAAAAGCCTAAGAACTTACCATTGTTGGATTCCTGTGAAGGGATGGTTACAAACAAAACAAAACAAAACAAAACAAAACAAAAAGCAACAAATTCATAATCCTGGCTTTGTTCCTATTATCACTTTTTTCAGCACCATTGTCAGCAATGTCAAGAATACCTAAATTTGCCAAGGCTTATTGAGTCTCTAGACTTGTGAGGCAGAGATGGCTAAGGTGCAACCTATCAGATGTTGCTAAATTGCCACTTCCCTCCTCCCTTGTCATCATTCATGCTGACTAGGCTGCCGAGAGTCCCAGTCACAATGATGTCTGGTGAGCTACAGGCTCCCTGCAAGTAAGACCAAGGTTGGACGCTAGTTAAGAGATTCTTCATCTTCTGAGTGATGGGTCTCCGTGGAGTCCAGTGGCCTTCCAGCATCTTCACAAGCCATGCGTGACACTTAGCACATTAAAGTAATTTGGCCATGGACTGCTAAATGTTGCCATCAACTTCCAGACATCAACACCCAAAGAAAGATCCAAGGTGTCTGGTAACATCATGCTTTAAAAAGTTGTTATGGCTTACCCCTGCCCCTCTTTCACGCATTATGTTACTCAACAAAAAACCCTGCCTCTCAGTTGCTAAAAGAAGTTGACTCAGCAAGATAATGGCAGTTGAAAGCCCTTTGGCTACCAGTGACTTCTCCATCCTCAGCATGACAGCAAGGCAACTGCTCCCTAGCTTTTCTAAAATGCCAGCTCTCCAGAGACGGGTGCTCTGCATCTCAACCGTTGGAACCTGACAACCCCACCGTCCCAGTGAGGATAATGCATTAGCCACGCTCTTAGTCGGAATGATTTTAAAAATCAAATGTGTATTTTAATGAATGAAGCTCCTACCTTCTCATTTCTGCCATAGGAAAGCCACCCATTTAAGTAGTGCCTTTGAGAACAGCATTAGAGAAATCCAAATCGAGCCGAGACAATCTGGGTTTTCTGAGATGTTGAGTTTCTCTCAACCCTCCCCCAAAGGGTGAAAGAAGTATCAAACATATATTCCTGGCTTAATGGCGCCTCCCACTGGCTGCAAGGAGCAGCACTTTTCCTGAGAGAACTATTTACAGGTGCTCTGGTTTCCTACTCACAAAACCCAAACAGTCACTGTGGGGCTAATGGAGCAATTTAAATTTCAGCTTCTTCTACAAAATGTATTAAATTTGGGGGGAGAGGAAGATGTGGAATTGCTCTCTCACACACACACCCGGCCCAATGTTTCCTATCCCTGACCCCCTTTAAGCCTGTGCCTCTGTTGAATCATTTTAACAATTAAGCTTATATTGGGTCTTCAATTTGCATTTCTGGCTCAGAATGAGCAACAGAACAGAACAGGAATGGTGACAAGGAAGTTCTCCTTTGACTTCATGAAGATTCATTGAGGATAATTGAAAAAGTATGATAATCTCCCCTTAAATAGCTAAAGGGTGAGCATAGTTAAAGGATTAATTCCAGTTTTCTTCGTTAGAGCATAGGTTTTGTGTTCCCTCACTCCACATGACTTCCAAAGTATGGGAAGGAAGAGTTTGTCTTTCAAAGCTGAGCAACTGACAGTCATCTCTCAGACCAGCTCCATTCAAATCAACAACAAACTGTGACAATTTTGCAAACCTGTGTTAATTTTTAAAAGTACCATTTCCTGCATCACCATTCTTCATCACAGTTTTAGAACTCCTGAGGGTGCTTGCAAGAAGACTATTCAGAGCAACTATCCAGATCACCCTATTCCACACAGACACTTTAATTACTTGTTAAAAACATCCTAAACCTGTTAAAAACATCCTAAACTAAAATGCGCCACCTTGGTAGTTGTGCACAAGGGAGCATGTGTGCTTTAAATCAGTTGTGGGAAAGTACAATACGCAAAAGGTCTGACTTACAGCTCTCCTCAGATTTGGTCAGGAAATGTAGTCTAATAATATTTGCAGGGGGGGCTTCCTTGTTCTCATATTAAATTACTCAATGAATTAAGCTTTCTTATAAATTTTTGCATTTAAACTAAACTTCACAAAATTTAAATTTTTGTTTGTGAATATAAATTTTATAATCCATGACTTTAAGATTCTGCATATTCTGTTTTTAAAAAAGGTAAAAGGTAAAAAAGGGGTCTGTTATGCTCCTTGATTTTTTATTACTACTGTGTGTTGTGTCGTTACAGTGTTACCTACTCTTCGTGACTCCATATCCATGGAGATTTTTTTGGCAAGAATTCTGGAGTGGCTTGTATTTACTAATATATGATTGAATGGCTCCATCTGCTGGATGATGCAACATCATGCAGGTGCCAGAGCGCAGATACTCAAACATAAAATAATGCCACTTGAATTCAAAGGAAAGACAGGAATAATCCTACTAAAGTACACTGAATTCTGATTTGTTTTCTTTAGCAGTAATAAAATTAATTATATTTTCAGAAATTCAATTAAAATGTAACAGATCATATTCAGCTTCCTTCTAGGAAATTTGCCCTGAGTTTTCTAGACATTTCAGAGTAAACAACTTCTGCATACGACTAGCTAGAAGTTGCAGAACACACACACACACACACACACACACACACACACACACACACACACACACACACACACACACACACACACAACCCCAAGCTGTAGAATGGCCCTGTTACTATGGCATCAAGACACTTCTACAAAGAAGTGACACCAGTAAAATTTGCGAGGCCCTTAAAAAATCAGATACTCTTATATCTTTTCGCTTTTGTCCTCTCTTTCTGAAAAGAGAGGGGATTCCCTCACAGGCATCCAAAGAAAATGAAACTGATAATGACAGTGAATGTATCAATCAAACAGAAGCTACAGTATTTAATGCAACATAATGATGTAGAGTACTGGGATTTTGCTTCTTATGAAAAACAATGACAAGCTCCAGCCATAACACATGTTCTGCCCAGCATGGACAGTGCTTCCAAAATAAAAATTGTCCATACAAATCCTGAACAGGTGGAAGCCCTAAGGGCTAGCAATGTTCGTCCAAAACAAACTTTTAAATATCTTCATTCCCTACGCAATGAAATCAAAGGGGTGCTTTCAGTTTCTTTTCACGGGATTTTAATTAAGACTACCCTACTTGGCTTGTCCACTGGCAAATATTGTTTGTTTTTACTTTTTCAAGGCTGAAATACCAAAACGGTCTACACCAAATGTAAGGAAGCTGTTTGCAAGAGGACGAGTGAATGGGGATTGGTGTTCATTTATTCAAAATCAAATTTTATTGCAATGCAGACTTCTACTTTGTTGGGAGAAGACAATTCTAACAGAATCAATTAATGCAATGATTATTTAATAACAATTATAGTACTAAACTGCTATAATGCATTATAATTAAAACAAATTTTTATATAATAATTATTTATTTATTCCAACCTTTCTCTCAGTGAATCGCTGTCTGAATGGGATTTTGAAATAGACTGTTATGCCTTTCTGCTTTCAATATATTTTTAGTATTGCTTCCCCCTCTTATTTCAACCATTTCTCAGAGTTGTGTTTGTTTTTAAACATTTGGGCACTTAATCTTTTTAGCTTCAAATATTTTCTTTCAATGATGCAAGCCGCCTTGGGCACCATTTGAGGAGAAAAGCGGGGTAAAACTGTTTTGAATAAATAAATAATAATTCACATTTTTCACAGGCACAGTTCAATAACTTTGAAATGCTTGCTCCTACTTCAGCGTGCCATTCCTGCACAACGTACTAACTCCTTGCTTTTGTTTTTAGTTGTACAGGAAAGGGGAGAACAAGGGCTTCCCGGCCCACAAGGTCCTCCTGGCCCAAGAGGACTGCCAGGCCCAGCAGGTGCTCCAGGAAAACCCGGGTATGGAAACCAAGGCCCTCCGGGACCACAAGGGCCTCCGGGGGCCCCAGGACTTTCAACTGTTGGAAAACCCGGCCTGCCAGGTCTGCAAGGAAAGCCGGGAGAAAGAGGACTTACTGGTGAAAAGGGAGACATGGGACCGGCCGGTCTTCCTGGCCCAAGAGGGCTCCCAGGGGCCCCTGGAATTCCTGGTCCTGCTGGGATTTCGGTGGCTGGTAAAGAAGGGCTGCCAGGGCCACAAGGGCCAAGGGGTGCACAGGGAGAAAAAGGTGAGCCTGGCATCCCTGGTGCAAATGGGCAGAAGGGAGAAACCGGATACGGGGTTCCCGGTCGCCCAGGAGAGAAAGGGCTGCCAGGGCCACAGGGACCTGCTGGGGCCCCAGGGCCTGCAGGGGTAGGGAGGCCTGGGGAAAGGGGTTTTCCGGGTCAGCCAGGCATTAAAGGGGACCGAGGCTTGCCTGGCATCCCAGGGTCAATGGGATCCCCTGGTCCCCAAGGCCCCCCTGGACAAACCGGAGAACCGGGAGTGGGAAAACCTGGGCCAAGTGGAACACCAGGATTGCCAGGAATTCCTGGAGCAAAAGGACTTCCTGGGACCCCTGGCTCAACTGGGCCTCCCGGTCTCCCTGGATTTGGAAAACCTGGATTGCCTGGGATGAAAGGGGACAGTGGACCTGAAGGACGTCCTGGTCTCCCAGGAGCAAAGGGAGAACAAGGCCCATCTGGAGCCCCAGGGGAACCAGGACCCATTGGGGCACCAGGCAGAATAGGTCCTCAAGGACTCAGGGGTGCAGCTGGGGAAAATGGCATACCAGGCCTCAAAGGGGACAGGGGCCTTCCCGGTCCAGCAGGCTTCCCAGGCATGAAGGGTGAGAGGGGACTTCCAGGATCAGAGGGGAAACCAGGGTTTTCAGGGGAACCAGGAATTCCTGGCCCAAAAGGACAACCAGGTCTGCCAGGTCCCAAAGGAGACACTGGCCCCGTTGGACCCTCAGGTCTACCTGGGCCAATGGGTTCACCGGGACCTAAAGGGACGGCAGGAATCAATGGTGAACCAGGTCCAAGGGGTCCATCGGGAATACCTGGCGCAAAAGGACCCATTGGTCCTCCAGGTATTCCTGGGGTCCCAGGCAGCAAAGGGGAAATGGGGGCACCTGGCTTGCCAGGTCCAGCCGGTATTGCTACAAAAGGTTTAGCTGGGCCTATGGGACCTGCTGGACCTGCCGGCCCCAAAGGCCATGCTGGAGAACCTGGACTCCCAGGCCCCCCAGGTCCACCTGGCCCTCCAGGGGAGATGCTGCTGCCCCAAGGGCAGGCCTTGGCAGGAGTGCCTGTCATGAAAGCTGGTGGTGCAATTCAAAGCCTCACGGGCATGCCAGTGTCTGCCTTCACGGCCATTCTTTCCAAAGCATACCCTCCATCTGCTGCCCCTATCCGCTTTGATAAAATTGTGTACAATAGGCAGCAGCACTATGACCCTAGATCGGGCATCTTTACTTGCCGGATACCAGGGCTTTACTACTTTGCTTACCACGTGCATGTGAAAGGAAACCACGTTTGGGTGGGTTTGTACAAGAACGGTTCACCCATCATGTACACATTTGACGAATATAAGAAAGGATACCTTGATCAGGCATCTGGTAGTGCTGTGATCGATCTCACAGAAAACGACCAGGTTTGGGTACAGCTTCCCAACAATGAATCAAATGGTTTGTTCTCTTCAGACTATGTTCATTCCTCCTTCTCAGGTTTCTTATTTGGACAAATTTAATCACATTCCATACCTCCCCCTGCCCCCCAGAACATCTTAGCATGTATTTTTATACACCAACAACTAGAGACTGAACACTGAATTAACTTTCTAGAGCAAATGCTGCATGATGCATATCTTTTTGGTGCTATTTTTAAAAGACAAAGAGGAATATAATTATTCACAAAGTATAACCACATTTTGATGCAACACTCAGACATGAATTTTACTTGCCCCTAAACTGAGATACCAGCAGCAATGACAAATGTCAAGATTAAATCTTAGAAAAAAGTATACTTACTACATATTGCACAAACCTTCTTACTCACCAATATATAGAGAGAAAAGAAGTGCTTAACACTACCTCTCTACCCTTGAATAATCTGATTAACAGCATTGATAACTAATCCAGATTATATAGATTTTATTTGTGATAAAAATTATTTGCCTATTTATTTGCATTAAAATCATTTCAACAGCCATGAAAGATTAAAACTTGAAACACAACAAGTTAGAAATCAGTAGGCTATTTTACACGGGGGAAAATATAACGCCAAGTTCACGTACAATATTTTAAATATAATACTGTAACTGAAAATGAGCACTGCTGATCTAATATGAAAATTACTATAATTATCCAACATAAATGATGATCTTTATCTCATCAGGCAATTAGGAAACAATGTTTTGAGATATATGGTGCTACAAACTAACTGGAATATTCCAAATGAATTTAGCCTGATACTGTTATGTCAATATTCTGTACTAAAAGCCGCTTTCCCCTTAGATTAAGATATTTTTGCTGTAAGAACAGTACTTCTTGGATGCTGGTGAACCTTTTTTTTCATAAGCAATGCCTTTATTTAAACAAAAATCAGAAAAGAGAAGCAATGTGATGTCTTCACACCAAATGCTATAATACTAAACCTCATTAGATTTTGCATACAAAACTATGCAGCAGATTGGCAATGCAGTGCTAAACATTCGCAGTGATCTGTTTGTCTTTTAACACCAGCATCACATCTGTTCTTTAGTATTGCACTGCCATGTCAACCTGTAAATCCAATCCCAAGCACATGCTTGAAAATACAGCATGTTGTAAAAGTCAGGTTATCAATTGCTGTGTTGTTTTGTTATGGACAATATGTATCAACTACAAGCTAGGAAAATGTATCATTTGAGTTTGTTAGTTATACACGATGGTGCTTGTATTCATTCTTTGAAACATGATGAGACCGGTTATGGGTGGGTGGGGAAAGTAAATATTGTATTGCACACATAAGTTCTTGATTGCATAATATTCTTTGTGAAGCCACCAAAAAAGTTTATATTATATTTCTCTGAAAGTAGCATTTAAATCTTTATTCTAAAATGTCCAGGTTTTCAAATAAATGTGCCTACAATATGGTTTAATATATATATTAATAAAAATGAAATATACTTTTGAATTTGGTTGCCTTTATTTAGTTAGTTTTCAGGGTTTTTAACTTTTTTGTATGTGCCGAGTTATTGTTATTTTCTCACAAGACAAGCCTTCTGAGCCCTTGTTCATTATATAGAGTTAAAACAACTGTTTTTCACTTTTGCATTTTCTGCTAAGCACAGCCAATAGCGGCATTTACCTGTAAGTTATAAATATACTTTGAAAGTAACACAGACCCAGGTCTCGCAGAGGGCATACAAGCATAGCATGAGGGATATCAAAGTCAATAGTTCTTCCTTCCTCACTTCACTTTAGAACTAGCTCACAGTCTTAAATCTAGAAAAGTGGGGAAAAAAGAAGAAGTTCCTAGCATGGAAGCAGAGGCTGTTACGTACAAGTTTGTGCATGAGTTTGCGTAAAGAAAGCATATGCACGTTCTTACCAGCACGGTGAGCAGTTGCAACACAAAACTCTGAATAGTTTTATTTCGTCTCCACTATTCTGTTGTGAGCATGCTGGAAAATTCCGAAAAGCTGCATGAACAGAACTATACAGAAAGCAGACCGACAATCCCTAGAACTAACCCAGATTATGGGCAATCTTCTCTTTCTGCTTGCAATCCATACAGAACTAGAGCACAGTTGACATATGCTGCAGTTACCACAAAGAGACTATGCCCTCTTGCAGGTTTTCTACATACATCATGCTCTGAAGTTTCCCTCTTGCAATATGATGTGAAGACAATGATGAAGAGAATATTGCTACCACCAGTCCAGATCTACAGCACCTGTTACGGAGACCTGTGATTTTAAACGTGTAGCTCAGAGCACATGGTCCTCAGACCGCGTGCAGAAGTTACAAACACACTGTGGGCACTGCCACGTCTCTACTTGCGTAGAGAAGTGGCCCTCTGTGCAGCTAGCTCTCAATGGACCTTAAACTAGAGGTAGACATTTAGGGGCAAACAGGAACTTTTAATCTTCTCTATGGCCCCTATCACACAACCACTTAAATGCACTTTTTTCTTTTACTGAATTAGCATCTAAAGATTGTACCTCCATGGGCAGATGCATCTTTTGAACACCCCTCTCGACCACACCCCCAGAAGCGCATCTCAAGCGCATCTTCTTGAACCGCTAGGGGTTTGATCAAATTACTTCGTTTGCTGAGGTGCATTTTGATGCGAAGCAAAGGTCGTGTGAACTCCAAAAAGCCGCATCTTCTTCTGGTTTCAGTCATTTTGCAGCAAACTGCTTTTCGAGACAGCACTTTGATGTGCATTTAGCAAATGGGGACACAAAAAAGAAGTTAAAAAATGCTACCGTGGGGGCAGTAACTACACATCTAATGTCACATGACCACTCTCTGAGAAAGTGCACATTTTATTATTATTCGCATTTAACGGTCGTGTGATAGAGGCCTTTGTTGCCAACATTCAAATCAAAGGTAGGAGCAAGACATTTGCATGGAGAAGTACATGGGAGTGAAAGGTGATCTTAGCCACACTCCAAAACTGGCTTGCCCAATGAAGGGAGTAAAATAAAAGGCAAAAAACCAAAAACAGGATTAGGATTCTCATATTCAGTGCCAAAAAAATTTATTCCTACTCTTAGACCCAACCCCCCCCCCGCCGCCAAAATTTAAGACCACCCTAGCTTTGACATATCTATATCTCAATCTCACAAGTTTATTCCAAAGTTAATTCCCACTACAGTGGTACCTTGACTTACGAAATTAATCTGTTCTGAATGCATTTTCAGAAGTTGAATTTTTTGTTAGTCGAACAGTGGTTTCCCATAGGAATGCATTGAAATTCAATTAATTATTTCAGAGGTTGGGGGAAAAGGTAAAAAATAGGGAACAGATTAATTGGTTTTCAGTGTATTTCCACAGAATGACTGCCGCAACCCCCCCTCAATCAAGGGCAACCGAAGGCTGCTTTCTGCAGTTGTGCCAGAGAGCTGATTTTGACAGGTCAGACTTGTCAATATCAGCTGTCTGGCCTGGCTGCAGAGAGCCTTCGTCAGTTGAATTTTTCGGTTGTTGAAGCAATCATAAATCAAGAGACCACTGTATGTTCTTAATTCCAGACAAGTTTGTATGGGATTGCTGTTTTAATTACACATGAAAATCTAAAAACAAAACAAAGCCCTTCATCATGAACAAATTGGCAGTTAGTACTACAAATGCAGAATTCTAGGCTTAGCTACAATTTGAAAGCAGCACCTTTAGTCCCCAAAGGTCCAAAACTTCAGATCCTGATTGCCGTAAAGGGAGGCTGGAGCCTGTGAAATTTTTAAGAAAGCCATTATATGGCAGAAGGGCACTCACCTTTAAAAGCTGATGTTTTATAATTATACTGTATAGCAGCAACCACATCCTTCCAAAACTCACACTTCTGCCCAGGACTGTGCTATAAACATTGAAAGAAAGAAAGAAAGAAAGAAAGAAAGAAAGAAAGAAAGAAAGAAAGAAAGAAAGAAAGAAAGAAAGAAAGACTATAAACTTTTTTTTTATCATAAGTGGCCCAAATGTTAGAAGAACCAAGCACTGGGAATCACATAAACTAGTGACCACAAGCAGGTGCAATGTAATGGTGCAGGGCGGGTGGAGTGTTTCTATTTACAATTCCAATCAGCCACTCATGTGCTTTTACAAGATATTTAATCACATTACATTCCATATAAGAACATAAGATCATAAGAACATAAGAAGAGCCATGCTGGATCAGGCCAAAGGCCCATCTAGTCCAGCTTCCTGTATCTCACAGGGACCCCACCAAATGTGTCTGGGAATGCACGAGACCAGATATCTGTCTCCTGATACCACTCCCCTGCATCTGGTCCTTGAGGTACCCCAGTTTTAAGCTTGGAGATGATACATCTCCCTCATGGTTTGTAACCTGTGATGGACTTTTCCTCCAGAAATCTGTCCAATCCCCTTTTGAAGGCATCCAGGCCAAATGCCATCACCACATCCTGTGGCAGGGAGTTCCACAGACTAACAACACGCTGGGTGAAAAAAATATTTTCTTTTTTCTGTTCTTACTCTCCCAGCTCTCAATTTGAGTGTATGTCCCCTAGTTCTGGTATTTTGTGAGGGGGAGAAGAGTGTCCCTCTATTCACTTTACTGATGCCCTGCATTATTTTGTACGTCTCAATCATATCCCCCTTCAGGCGCCTTTTTTCCAGACTAAAGAGCCCCAAATGTTTTAGCCTTTCCTCATGAGGGAGGTGTCCCAGCCCAGTTATCATTTTAGTCACTCTCTTCTGCACCTTTCCCAGTTCCACTATGTCTTTTTTTGAGATGTGGTGACCAGAATAGTACACAATACTCCAGGTGTAGCCTTACTATCGTTTTGTATAATGGCATTATAATGTTGGCTCTTTTAGTTTCAATCACCTTTTTGATAATCCCTAGCATGGAATTGGCCTTCTTCACTGCTGCCACACATTGGGTAGACACCTTCATTGAGCTGTCCACCAACACACCAAGATGTCTTTCCTGGTCCATCACGGATAGCTCAGAGCACATGAGTTGATAGATAAAGTTTGGATTTTTTGCCCCAATATGCATTACTTTACATTTTCCTACATTGAAACACATTTGCCACTTTGCAGCCCATTCCCCCAGTTTGGAGAGATCCTTCTGGAGCTCTTCATAATCTTCTCTGATTTTTACTACACGGAAAAGTTTCATGTCATCCGCAAACTTGGCCACCTCACTACTTATCCCTGTATGAACAGATTCAAAAGCACCGGTCCCAGGACAGATCCCTGGGGCACACCGCTTTTCACCTCTCCATTGTGAAAATTTCCTATTGACACCTACTCTTTGTTTCCTGGATCTCAACCGGTTCTAAATCCATGTCTGAGAAGATTCTCCTTCATCGAGGTGAGTTTATCTAGAAGTTGAGTCATGGCAACTGGACTTCTTTCCTTGAGAGATTGAAACATTTCACTGCTCATCCAATCAGCTTCATTAGTCTGAGGAAAGCTAGTTGCGAGTCCTCCATTTTATAGTTCACTTTGACCTTATGCCATCCTGGTCTGAAATAGGCTCATAAGTTGGACAATAGTCTGAATAGGCTCATTAGGTGGACAGTGGCCTAAGGTGTGTGAAATTCCCACCTTTACAACCTCCCAACACCCATAAAGTATTCCTTAGCCATGGCCTTGCTGGTGGAGGTGTGAAGTGTTTTTGATTTTTCTGGGGATTGTTGAAATCACTGCCTGATAAGTAGCAGATAGTCTACCATGCACAATCTATCTGTTACTTATCAGGCAGTGATTTTAACAAACTCCAGACAAATCAAGAATACTTCACACCTCCACCACCAAGGCCATAGCTAATGATTCATACTTAATGGGTGCTGGTGAGGTTAAAGGTGGGACTTTCACATACCTTAGACCATTGTCCACCTAATTATCATATTGATACTATTGTCCATCTAAAAAGCCTCTTCAGGCCATTGTTCATCTTACGAGCCTATTTCAGACCAGGGTGACATGACATGTCTTAAGAAAAGAAGTCCAGTTGCCATGACCCAACTTCCACACATTACCTTCCAGTTTCTAGCTTCCCTCCATCCCTCACCGCCAAAACATAAAGAAATTTCCAGTCAGTAAATATTCAGCCATTTTCCCCCTTTGGAACTTCCCAAAAGCTATTATAGTTCAGCTTCTGTGTGGATGATGCTGGTCTGGCTACAAAAGGATCCACCTTCAGAGAATAAGCTGGTATGTATATGATAAACAGGCAGCACTGAGCCTTTACATGTGGCAAAACAAGGTACTAGAGGGAACTGTGTACATTGGACTGCTGGGGTAGTGTATCCCTGTCGGTAAGGAAAGAAAACTAGCAAATCAAACAAGAAGATTTTGGCCTGGTGCATAATTTGCTCTCCTTGTTTTTCTCCTAGAAGACAGAAACAAACTCCAACATGATCCTGATAGACTGAAAACAATAGAAGGGACTTTAACAGGGTTCCACACCTAAGGAAATGAAACCAAATGCAGAGTTACAAGATGGGGGATGCTTCACTCAGCAATACTATGAAAGAAAAGGATCTTGGAATTATAGTAGAGCTGAATATCAGCATTTAGAAGTACAGTGTCATCTCCACATCCTGTGAAGTACTTGTTCCCCTGTATTCAGCACTGATCAGGTGTTATCTTGAGTACTCTGTCCAGATCTTGACCATGTATTTTAAGGAGGAAGCAGTCAAACTGGGTCAAATTCAGAGGAAGGGAACAAGGATGTTGAGGGGTTTGGAAAGCAAGCCCTACGTGGAATGACTGAAATAACTGGAAATAACTGGGCATGTTTTGGCCCGAACAAAAAAAGAAAACTGAGCCAAGATAAATTAGCACTCTTTAAATACTTGAGAGAATGTCATATAGAAGAGGGGTATGATCTGTTATAAATATTTCCAGAGTGCAAGATACATAATTTATTTCATTTATTTTTACAGCTTATATGCCATCCACTACTCAAAGGTCTCTGGGGGGCTTACAATCAAAAGAATTAACCATTAATAATTAATAATGGGCTCAAGTTACAGGATGCTTGATTTTGGCTGAATATCAAGAAAAATTCCAGTTAGAACAGTACGACCATAGAACCAGTTGCCTCAGGAGGTAATGAGTGTTCCAGCACTGAGAAAGTTGGACAATCAACTTTGATTTGGATTCCTTCAGGAAGCATGGAGTTGGACTCAATGGCTCAATGGCCTTATAAGCCCCTTCCAAATCCATTATCCCATGATGCTGATTCTAAGTGCCTAATAAAGGGTTGGCTTCCCAATATGAAGATAGCAAGATCTGCATGCTATGAAAAGAAGAACAAAATGTATTCCAAATGCAGTGCTACATTTACAGACTTAGAACCTTGAGTTGATACATCGTACAGTTTGCCTAAAGCGCCAGGAACTATGTCAACTTCAGGCTGAAGAGTCTCACCCCACCCAACGCCAGGTGTATGAATTCTATGCTATTGATTCCTATGATTATGACAGGGTATCAGTCTACCCTAGAAATAAAATTCATTTGATTGCAAAACAGATAAGCAGGCTATTATGTAACATGGGAGGAGAGCGAGGAGCGGAACAAGGAATATGAGAGTTGTAAAGAACTCATTCTCTCATTCAGCAGTAAACGAGGATAACTTACTTTGTTCAAGCCATCTACAATCCGTGCACAAAGAAGTGCTGCTGGCAGATCAAAATAATTGTCGTAGGCATAATATTTAGCTGTAAAGAAAAGAGCAGAATTGAACGAACATGTTAGCCGTCTTCGTCGGGATCCATTGATTTGTACTTATTACACAAGAATGTAGATGTATTGCACCTTGATCTACAATCTCATCTATTCATAAGGAGCTATTTTCACTCTAAAATTTCACTGAGGATGACAACCTTAATAAATAAATATTTTGTCCCCCACATATGTGAAGATCCTAGTACAATCAATAAATCAATGTTTAAACAGTTCTAAGAAAAATTCACTTTAAAAGAACAACTTAACAAAGTCAGAATAATTCCCATAATTCAATAGAGCAAAAATGAATCTGGAAACGTAGCTCTATTTCAGACACCAACATTAGGCCTATGCCAACATCAGTTTTGGCCTATTAGGGGAAGTAATTTGTAACTATGGTGCTACTGCTGATGAGGTATTAGTCAGTATTTCTACATGGTATACTGCTCCCCACAGGAGGATAGAGAGGAAATCTCCACCCCCTCCTGTTAATGGGCAGATGACACATGATATTACACAGTGGTACCTCTTAAAATGAAGTCAATTCATTCTATGGGTATATTTGTTTTAAGAAAATATCTTATGAAACACAGTTTCCCATAGGAATACATGGAAAATGTATTAATCTGTTCTGGAGGCTATGGGCCACTTCGGTTTACAAAAATCTTGTCATACAGCATGAGGTTTCCCAGAGGAATGCATTGGGAACAGATCTGGAGGCTTGAATAAAGACAAAAATAACTGTTCCTCCCCCCCCCACCCCCCCGGGTACTTGCAGAATGGTTTTTCATCTTGTGAAGAATCCCATAAGGAATTTCTTGTCATTCAAAGCATGCCTATTCCCAGATTTTTTTCCTACGAGTTTTTTTTTCTTATGAGGCATTTATCTTAAGAGGTACCACTGTAATATTGTTATGTATCTTATATTTTTATACGCTTCCTTTTTTGTCCTTACAAATTTCTGAAACTATAAGAACTAGTAAGTTAAAATTAAGATGGAAAAACTCAAGCAAAGTGTTTCCTGACTAGAGACTCTGTCAAGCCACCAAGAATTAGCTTTCAGTAGCAAAAACAAAAGACAAAGGGTGCTCCTGATATAATGTTCAACAGCACTTAAATGACTCTCTGGGTGGTTTACAAGTAATTATGCAGGCTTCATATTGCCCCCACTCCCCCCAGCAATCTGGGTACTCATTTTACCACCCTCAGATGGATAGAAGGCTGAGTGAACCTTGAGCCTGCTATCTGGAATTGAACCCGAGGCCATGAGTGCAGTCAGAGCTGCAGTACAGCAGTTTAACTATTGTGCCACAAGTATTTCTTCACAGGCACTTGCCAGAGTCCCATGTTAACACATGGCAGTTAAACCTCAACTACAAAACATCTTTTTGCTCTGGATACAAAGAAGTCCTATAAATATATTCAAAATTTGTTTGTTCTTCCTGAAAGACCTCTAAGAAAACACCAAAAACATACAAATTTATATGCATATTATAGTTACCCAACTTAAGTAAATGGATTCATTTTGTCTCCCCTGGGATGCCCAATAATTAGATTTCAATAACACTTGATTGTATGCATTGTATACATTGTATTTTAATATATATACAGTTAAAAGCCCCTTTCCTTTTGGCTACCAACCAGGTGCTTCTAATCAGTTTCCACTCGGCTGAAGCCAACAATATTCCTTTAACTTTGTAAAATAATAGTGTGTGTTCTAATAAATAGGCCAAAAAGTTGGCCTCAGTGATGATACATTGTGAGGCAAAAATTATTATACACAATGCTATAATTACTGGGTAAATGTTATTATGAAAATGATATTACCAATATCTAAATGGGGAACCTCTTATTTCCATGTGAATGGAAGTGAGAATGGGGTGAAGAGACAAAAAAACGCTAGTATGGAAAAGAATAAGAAAAGTCATACAATGGATGGAGGTGTAACTAATGGGCTTCTAATAGAGATGGGCACGACCAGGGAAAATGACGTTTTTGAGTTGTGTGTCGGAGCCGGCCCGTTTCGGCTTGTTTCCGTTTTTCGCAAAATATTCCAAAAATGTGTCGTTTCGTTTGTCGGTTTTTCGTCTGTCGTTAGTACTGGTTTGGGGGGGAGCGGGCTCCTGGAGGCACCTCTCTGGGGTGGGTGCCTCCTCTGGCCCGCTACAAAATGGCATGCATAGCCAATTGGATATGCATACCAAGTTGAGACTCGAGGCACCTCTTTTTGGGTGCCTCTCTGTTGACCACAGGCCCACTGCTAACTGCAGTGTCACAGTGCGCACACTGGGGGAAGGCTCCTCCTCAGTCTCGGCGCTCTGTGGTTCACCAAGAAGGGAACTGTACTTGCGTGTGTGCAATGCGAGTACAGATTTGGCTTAGGGTTAGGGGGGTTAGCGCAAGGGCTAGGCTTAGGGTTGTTACGGGTAAGGTTAGGGTGAGTTCGTGGGGTGCACCTCTGGGTGCCTCTCTGACCTACTAAGAAGGACAGTGTACTGGCGTATGGGTTAGGGTTAGGGTTAGGGTTAGGGCTACGGTTAGTGGGCTTTTTATGCCCAACAGGCACATCCCAGAAGTCTCGGTCAAAACCTGGCCAAGTGGCCATGCAATTGGTGGAATGGCTCCAAAAATTTACATGGTCCACTCCCATGGCCAGCCCATCATTGCACAGGTGTAAAAAAATAAAATAAAAATAAAATAAAATAAAATCAATGGAGACGTTTTGTTGCAAGAAAAACCCACTGCTGCTACTGAAAAAATTCAGGCAGTTTTAAAATAGCTATTTTCGCATGTTTCTGTGGTGCTTTGGTGTGCTTTTGGACCACCACGATTTCAAAATAAATAAATTGCGGTCGCCCCATTTTGGATCCCCCGCCCGCACCGCATGGCATGGCGAGTTGGCGAGACGACGAGGAATGGATGCGCAGCCCAGGAGAGGAGAGGGAGGAGGCCGGGGACACCCCCCCCCAGAAACCACCCCTCTGGTAGGTGCCCTCACTCAGGCAGGCATATTTTCGCCTGCTTTTTTGGCCGGGAATCGGGTTTTTTTATTTTTAAAACTTTTTTTCTGTGCCGCGCCGCTTGGCAAGTTGGCGAGACGAGGATGCGCAGCCCAGGAGAGGAGGGGGGGAGGCCGGGGACACCGCCCCCCCCCAAAACCACCCCTCTGGTAGGTGCCCTCACTCAGGCAGGCATATTTTCGCCTGCTTTTTTGGCCGGGAATCGGTTTTTTTTTACTTTTTACTTGCGGCCGCTTGGAGTTGGCGAGACGGGAGGAATGGATGGCTGTGCAGGCACTCACAGCCGAGAGAGGGGAGGGCCGGACCCCCCCCCAGAACCATCCTTGGTAGGTGCCTCAGCAGCATATTTGCCTGCTTTTGGCCGGATGGTTTTTAATTTAAAACTTTCCTGTCTTGCATCGACGATCGCTGCAATGCCGTCAGGAATGACCACGACAAATCAGACCCAATTTTTCTTTAGTCGGTTCGAGTTCGAGTTCTGGCGGAGTAATTGTCGTTCTTCGTTTCGTTACGTAACGGAAACGAGGAACGGAAATGGAAATGAGGATTTCGCCGAGTCGTGCCCATGTCTAGTTTCTAACCCATGAAATACTGGATACATTCATCAGCCTGCATACTGTAATTAAACTGTAAACCACCCAGAGGTTACTTGAAGTGGCATTGGGCGGTATATAAGCAGAACACTTTTAATATTCCACATATAATTTCATGTATCATTCTAAGAGCTGGTGGGGGTAGAGATGGGGCTCTCCAAGTCATCTACTACAAATTCCTTCTTGGTGTAGAGAAATACAGATCTGAAGCACCCTCAACAGGTGGCTGTCCAACCTCTGCTTGTTGTTCTCCAATGAAGGAAAGCACACCACACCTTTTCACTAATTGGTCTTATTATGGCTCCACTAGCAAATTGCTTTTAATGTGAAGCAGGGCATTTAGTGGTATTTGTGCCTCTTTATTTAATCAATAGAAGGAGGATAAGAAAAGTTTGTGAAGATTCTCAGTCATCCAGGTGAGTTTGTCTGGAAGTTGAGTCATGGCTACTGGACTTCTTTTTTGAGAGATAGAAACGTTTCAGCAGTACACCTCCATTTGAAGGACAAAGGGCACTCTTTCAAAGATGAGGATGTACACATATTAGACAAAGAAGATAGGTGGTTTGAGAGAGGAGTAAGGGAAGCCATTCATGTGAGCATCGAAACCCCCTCCCTCAACAGAGGTGGCGGCCTCAAGCATAGTTTATCTGCTACTTATCAGGGTGTGCTTTCCAAAGTACCCAGACAAATCAAAAAGCCTTCACCACCAAGGCCATAGCTAACGACCCATTCTTGATAGGTTTCAGCACCTTAGGCCATTGTTCACCTTAAGGCTATGGATACTATTGTCTCCCTAATGAGCCTATTCAGGCCATTGTTCATCCTGTGAGCCTAATTCAGACCAGGGTGACAAGAGGTCAAAGCTAACTATAAGATGGAGGACTCACACTAGCTGTATTCAGACTGATGAACCTGCTTGGATGAGCAGCGAAACGTTTCTATCTCTCAAAAAAGAAGTCCAGTAGCCATGACTCAAAGTGGACTTAAGTAAGTTCCAATTATTGTGGGGCTTAAGTTCAATTTAGTTCAAATAATGGGAAGGGGGCTGTCATCAGCTGCCACCATCCCAACTGGATAATGATATTGGGCATAGTGTTGAGGACAGGGGCATCCTATGCTAGCCTACATTTTCCTGATGCAGAGCCTGTTCAAATGAAATAATGTGTGAAGTGGTTTAAAAATATTAATAATTCAAACAATTGGTTCTCTTTCTTCAGTGAGTTGTAAGGCTCAAGTAATATGGGATGCATACAGATGTTACCTGAACGAGAAACCATTCCACTCATTGTCTTGAAGTGTCTCCATTCCTTTCTTCCATATGTCTCTAAAATCTCCTGAGGAGTCAAATGTTTTGTACCATGACTTGCCCTATTTGACACAAACATGGGCCAAGAATGAAAACACACACATTTTATCCACGATTAAGAATGTTTTCTTCTTCTCCACAAATTCAAACAATATGTTTCTAAGTAAAGCCCATCAAGTTGTAAATAATAGTTATGTTTCTTCACAAAAATGCCTTAATAATTGGGGTTGGGGTTGTTGTTTTTTGTTACTCTAATGAATACTACAACATCTATAACTGATGTGGGAAACTATGGCTGACCAGATGCTGAGATACCCCAATCATCTTGCATCATTTGCCTAAGCTAGCTAGGTCTCATGGAAACTACAGTTCAGTATCATAGAAAAGTTACAGGTTACCCCACCCTGTTTTATAACATATTGCTGCCTGATTTTGTCTTCTACAAAATCTCAATTACATAAGCAAATCACTTCATTGTAAGGCTTTATAATTTTTTTTCCATATTTTAAAGAGCTGACACACCAGATGTAACTGAAGTTTCTTTCCCTGCTCCTCACAACTCCTCGCTGTATCAAATCTCCTCTGGCTGTGAACCCAACTCTATTTGGAATACGTGTAGCTGGCCCCATAAGAAGGCTTCAAACAAATATCTAGGCTTGTTGTCTATCAATCTTTATACATAAAGAAAGACTGAATAAACTCTTCATCAGATTGTCTAACTTCTCCTGAGAGTCCTTTAAAATTAACTTTGGCTAATCTATTTGCACTTATTTCCTTACAGGATTCATTGGATACAGGATTTACTTATTGATTTCCCTGAAGGATTTGATTGATCTCATTAACTTTGATGAACTGATTTAGTATCTGTTAGCAATTGCTTATACAAAGGAATTCTCAGTTAACTAACTCAGTGGAAGCTATTAATTCAAAAACCTTGTGAATGTGCTCAGACTGACTTATTTTATCCGAGACATCAATTCTATAGACTATTTATTTATTCATTTATTTATTTATTTGATGGATTGATTTTTATACTGCACAAGCTGACCAACGGTCACTCTGGACAGTTTACAAAACTCAGCCATAGACAATACAATAATTAATACACTTAAACAATATATAATGTATAAACAAATATAAAATTCAACCAATCAGACATAATTAAATCTAACAACAAAGCAAAAATAATAAATCAAATGCATACAAAAACAAACAGAGGCGGATTAAAGTATAAAACCTTATCAGCAAGATAGGCGAGATGACAAACAAGGATCAGGGAAAGCATGTCTATATTGCCAGGTTTTAAGCTGTTAAAAAAATTGTAGCGTGGGAACCAAAGCAATCTCAGGGGGCAGCTGGTTCCACAGTTGAGGTGCGACCACTGAGAAAGCCCGGTTCCTGGTAGCGGTCTTCTGAGCTTCCCTCAGGGTCGGCACCTTCAAATGGCTTGCCTGAGAGGAGCAAGTGTTATGGGCAATACTCTGTGGTAGGAGCTGTTCTGACAGATAAAGAGGCCCACCAAAAATAAATAAATAAGTTTATTATTTGTAGCTTGATTAATTAGCAAATGAACTGCACACGTAAGGAGTTCCATTTATTTATTTATTTTTATTTAAAATATTTTACTTTGCCTTGTATCCCAAGGGGGATTACAAAATCATCCAAAAGAAACCTGATACCTGAACTTCAGTAATACCAATTTCCCATGGAAAATTATTCTTGCTGCTCTAGAAGATCTACGTCCTTGAAACATAGTTTCACATTAATTTGTTTGATTTACTAAAGTATACAAATTTAACAAAACTTACTGAGCATTAGACATTAACCAACTTTTTAATTTTTTGGATAGTTCCTTTTTTATCCTTAACAAACTAATCAAATTAGTATCTGGCAGTCCAATACTTAGGCATAGCTAGTGGGAAGTCCGTTCCGTTTAGTTCAATTGTGTATATTCTCCAGTCTGCATAGGAGAGTTGCTCATGCTATTGGAATAATATTTTAACTTAGCAACAGTTTAAACCGCATGGAGCTAGAAATCAGGGGTGGGGGAATCAGTGTACCTGTTCTCTTTTTCATAGCTTTTATTATAATAATCAGATTGCCCAAGAACACTTCTTGGCCTACCCCTTCTTTCCCTAAGCCACTGCCTTTCAGATATCTTGAGGAAAATTTACCAGAAAACAGAAATGTATTTATATTTTATAGGATCCATGACTACTAAAGAAACTGAAGTGTTTATAAGAAACTGAAGTATTACCTCAGAACCGTTCCATCCTTGGCAAGTTTGAGGAAATGTCCATCTTCCATATCAAGCACCAGGCCTTTACAGCTAAATGTACAGGGTTTCACCAATGGGGAAAGAGAGGTGTGGAGAGAAAAGAATGCATATAACTTTTGTACTAAACACAAGCAGAAGTGATACAAAGTCTGGTTGGGGCTGTAAACATAAATACTCTTATAATAGCAGAGATAATAATCAAAGCTGTTGGGGATGAGTAGCAAGTGCATAATGCCTGGTGACAGGCTATTTTTTTTTTTTCGTTTTTGCTTTTTTAACAACAGAAGTGAGAAACCAGAACTATGATAAGATTTATGGTCAGGCCTGGATGTAAAGTAAGTAAAGGGGCAATGAACCATAACAAGCAGGCAATCACTGAAATGAATAAACAAAGGAGGAGAAACCTCTGAATATCAATGATTATATTTGTTCTTTTTATTGTTCTGTGGAGTCTGACTTTTTTTTATCCTATGTGACTTCAAGGGCTTTTCCTCGGGGACTATAATGAAATATTAAAATGCATTTCCATATGTAATTTAAAATATCAAACCACGTTAAAATAAAATTAAATGATATGGCACACTGCATTAGAAAAATCTTTGAAAATATTTCAAAATAAAATACATAAGCAAACATACACAGCAGTCCAAGTTACCCATAAAAAGGAATTTGAATATTTCATTGTGCCCCCAAGGAAGCCTCTAAAAGTAATCAAGGTCCAAAATGTGTGTGACTTGACAGAACAATAGAAAGAATAAACAACACAAGCATTTGGAGGCTTGTCCTTTGGTTTAAAGAGATAAATTCTATCCTTCCAGATGTGTTCAGACATAATTGATTCAGCACCATTGATGTGAACTACTGTACATTCAGGCCAAATCATCTGGAGGGGCAGTGGTACTCCAATAATAAATCCAAGAGATATGAGATACTGGAAACTTAACATAGTCCAAATGTCATGGCAAGATTGCTGACTGAGGCCAGTTACAGGATGCAAGTTGCTCCTTTGATACAACAGCTTCAGAAGTGAGCAGTCTGCTTCTGGACACACTTCACAATGCCAGTTTTATCCTATATCTCAAACCCTTTATTCCACCATATGAGTTTGCTTGACTTTGCCGGTTACTTCACATCCTTCTTTGTTCCATGACTAGTTTTGTACCATGACAGCGTTGGTCGCGATCACGTGGTTTTGTCCCTGATTGTTTTGTGACAATCGTTACTACATGGTGTCTTGTCTCAGAACAGAAAGTGAGAACAAAGAGTGACAAGGCAAACCCTTACCCCAGCAGTATTGTCACACTTAGCACCTGTTCCAGGGTGTGGTCAAGACAAATTCCAGTAGTTGTGTGATGGACGTAAAGTAACATTTTTTTTTGTACTGCTCCTAAGCACAACACTAACAGAGACAAAACGGACGTGAAGTAACCGCCTTTGTGATATCTGCTCACCATTCTTTCTCAATGGCTATTTTTGGGAATATCCTAGTATGTACCCAGGAAACTGATAGCTCGTTAAGGAAAAGAACTTTTTAATTTTGTATCATTTTTAGATTATACATTTAATTTAAAAAATTGTATTCTAATAGGTGAATACAACTCCGCGATTCGAAGCCCGCAGTGGAGTGAGCTTCCGCTGTTAACGCCAGCTCCTGCCAACTTAGCAGTTCGAAAGCATGTAAATGGAAGTAGATAAATAGGTACTGCTGTAAAAAGTGGGAAGGCAAACATTGTTCTGTGCGCAGAAATGCGTTCAGCTATGCTGGCCAAATGGCCACGACTTGCACAACACTGCCTCAATGGCTTGAAGACAGAGATGAGCACCACTGCTAGAGTCAGACGCAACTAGCTCGCATGTCCAGGGGGAACCTTACCTTAATAGCTATACTAATTCTGTCTTCATATTATATTTTTAATTCAGTCTTAGCCACCTTGAGTCCCATTTTAGGAAGAGAAGGAAGATTTAAATCTAATAAATAAATATGAACTAAATGAATAAGATAAAAATGAGACAGCAGTGAATACTACTCTGAACTCACTGGAGAACCAAAATGTAAATGCAAATACTGTAATTATTAATAGCCAGAACCTTAAGGAACCCAGTAATTTACTGTATGTATGTTCTTTTCCATACACAATTAATAAATTGTGGTCAGAGAAAAAATAGTTCTATTTTTAAAACAAAATCACTTACCAGAAATCCCAACTTTCAGGGGCTACATTCAGCAGTTCTTTATCATAACTTTTTTCTTTCACCATGTACTCAGCAAAGCTTTCGTATATAAGCTGCAAATTAAGGGAAATTTAAAAAATTAACAGTGCATGAAATTAAACATATAGAGACACTACAACACTGTCATTTCATGGGTTAAGATTCAACTTGTGAATTTTGAAGAATATTCTCTATACAGAAGTGATAATTTATATTAATACTTAACAGTCAAATTCTTTAGCAAAAGCTGACATTTTGAGTATTAAAAAAACTTGCATAAATACCACCTTTCCAAGCCTCATAGATTTCTGCTTTTAATATTGGCTCAAATGCTTTTTTTCACATATTACACCCTTCTTTATATTCTAAAACAAAACAAAGTGTTCTGCTTATATACTGCCCTATAGTGCTTAACGCACTATCATTACAAGTAATTATGCAAGCTACACATCCCCCCCCCCCCGCACAAGCTGGGTACTTATTTTACCAACTTTGGAAGGATGGAAGGATGAGTGAGCCTTGAGCCAGCTACTTGGAATTGAACCCAAGGTCATGAACACAGTTTTGGCTACAGTAAAGTTATTTATAAATGGTGCCACATGACTGTAGTTTAAAAATGGTAAGGGGAGGTGGTCAGAGATTGTATTTATTTTTTATTATTATTTTAAAATATTTTTAAATAAATAAAAATGTATCCCTCACCACATACTGCCCTTAGTCATGCTTCATTTGCTGTAAGATTTGCATGCAATGTACCCTGTTGAACTGTCTTAGGTACAGATGTCAAATATATATGTTTTCAATAAATACTACTTAACAAGAATTGTGCGGTTTAGGACCTTGTTACCTGTCAGACCGGCTCCTTCTCCGTGTTCCTCACCCACTTGTCTCAAGCTGGTAACTTGAGGGTCCCAACGCTGAAAGAGGCCCGTAAATTGTCAACAAGTAACCGGGCCTTTTCGGTAGCAGGGCCTCAGTTGTCAAATGAACTCTCACCTGAGATTTGACTGGCTCCTACAGTATCTGTGTTTAAAAAACATCTGAATATGTGGCTTTACAGATCTGCTTTCTCCGATCATTAATTATTGTTTTCATTACCTGCTCTTTCATTCTTATGTTGTCTGCCAATCTTTGTTTCTGAATATGTATTTACTAATTTAATATGAAACTTAAAGAGATTTAGTCATGTGTATTCTTTTTTATTTGTTATGTTGCTTTACGTTGCATATTCTTTCATTTTTATGATGGATTTTGTAAACTGCCCAGAGTGCCCATGCTGTCAGACTGCATGGCATAGAAATCTAATAAATAAAATACATTGTACCAGGTGCATACCCAACATGTCCATTTTTGTTCAGGTAAGTTACTTGTTTGAATGCCACTGCACATAGTGGCACAACACAGTCCAAAATTCCTCTACACACAAGAGCCTTAACACTAGTTTAAAAAGTGGTTGTTTCTGTTCTTTGCCACCCTGTTGCTTGCATCTTACAGCAGCCCTAGCAGAGCTTTTAAGGTGTGTGAAATATTCAATAGCTGAAAATCTTGTACTGTAGTAAGTTGCAATACTGTAGGCCCATTGAATGAGATTTGGTGAGTCAACTCTTCCATAATTTTGGCTGCTTGGGTTGTAACTTACTAATGGATTTCAGCATAGAGTTATTTACTATTTCTAACACTCAGTGAGCTTCTATGTTTCATCAAGGGTTCAAACCAGGCTCTTGAGTTCAGCACTTGATCCATTGCACCACAAAGGCAGTCATATGGTGCCTACTCTAAATTAAGCATATCAAGAACTGCAACTTATGTAATACAGTCGCTCACTCCAGAGAACCTCAGAAACTATAGTCTGGAAGTAGAGGGTGTAGATAGGAGTATCTACAATGACTAATTTTTTTAAAAAAGGAGAAAGTTTTCCTGCCTTATTAGTTGCACAAAAGGAGTTACAATGTAGCATTTTGGACTAGGGTGTGGGAGACCAGACATGACATTCCTCATTAACTCTGTCTGTATAGCATGAACCTAAGTACTGTGGCATAATGGAGGCTAAACTTATTTTTCTTTAAGATTGGTACAGGTATCCCAGTGAGGTGATTAAACCCAAAGGGCAACACAGCTAGCATGACCCACAACTGAATGAATTTTACAAAGGCAGTTGTGATTGTGCATTTCGGCATGGATAATAAAACCAAAAGAACTGTGACAACTTCAAGAGTAAACCTGTTCATCTTAAAGATACAACAATACTTTTGTATTGTTGTTTTGTGTGCAAGGCGAGACAGATTAACACAACTACCCATCTGTGAAATATATTTAATCAAACAACTAGTGAGCAATATTGGGCCTGCCACATTTTCAGATTTAACTTATCTCAGAGGATTACTGTGGGGTTTAAAACAGGGGCAGATCATGACTGGTTAGAAAGAGTAGTGAATAACCCTTGAACTTGGAATATAAATAGAATGAATTAAATACAGGCTGAAAACAGGGGAGTGTTTGGATTGCACAGGGAAGGACATTTGCCCCTTACTAAATTTCTTTCAATATGCCTTCAATTGGGTCACCAACCCTGCATGTACAACAAGCATCATAATTATCATCCCATTGTGCTGTCAAGTCAGTTCTGACTTGCGGTGATCCTTCTCTAGAACTGCAGTAGAAGTGGTTTCTTGATTCCTGCTTGGAGGGGGAGAAGCCCAGGGACAGTCCAGCTTGCCCAAGGCCACTACTCACAAAAAGCACAATGGGGACTGGAACCCCAAACTTCTGACTCTGTAGCAGATACTGCACCTAACTCACAGAGCTACACTACATAGCCCCTTGGCAGACAGGAGAATCTGGGGTGGCCTGGTTCACACTTGAAGGCCCTTATCTTCAGTGCAATCTAGATGTTTATTCTGTGTGAAGGGCTCCACACAAAACTTTGAAGCACAGATTTACTCGCGTATTAAGTTTTCTCCGTTATAATTTTGAGCAGCATGCATGGTGTTTTCTAATTGCTTTATTTTTTAACGAGGAACCGAACTTTGGCAAGAGGCAGGACAAGAGATGACAGAACTCTTGCACAGTACTCCCAATGTTGCCAATCGGTGCCTATTTAGACAGGAGAAACGTCTAATCAAGATTTGCTCCCTTCTTTCCACGCAACCTCAACCCCGGGCCTGCCGGAGAAGGAAACCCTTCGGGGCCGGCCAACAGAAGCCGCCTCCTTTCCGCTCCCTTGACGAGCGTGGCTCTCCCTCCTCCGCCGCCGCTTCTCTTTCCCAGGGGCTGCCCAGCTGAGAGGCGCGTCGCCTCCTGCGCTCCCAACGCCTCCCCACCAGCCCCAAGAGCTGTTGCCGCCGCCGCCGCAGCGCAGGCATCCCCCCCCCCACAAGCTCCGGCGGGCGGACCCCGGAAGCAGCAGGGCAGGCCGCCCACGAGCTCCTCCCGCCCGAGGCCAGCGTCCCTACCAGGCGGCCGCGAGCCGAGCGGGCGGCCAGGGCGAGCCTGCGCTCACCTGGGCGCTTGCGGCGAGGTTGTAGCGGCACAGCGTATGGTCCAGGTCGAAGCCGATCACTTGGCAGTCGGCTAGCGAGAAGGTCCCGGCCATGGTGGCGAAGGAGAAGAAGAAGAAGAAGAAGCGCCGCCGGCTGGCCAGAAGCGTCGCGCCTGCCTTCCCTGGCGCACGAAGGGGAGCGTCTGCTTGGCTGCGACGGGGACTGCGGCGCCTTCCTGCAGTGCCGGCTCCGGCCTTGCGGCTCCGAGCCACCCTCGTCCTCCAACCCGCCTCCCTGCCTTCGCGGGCTTCAGCTTCCAGACGTGCCCAGCGCCCGTGTGATGAGCAGAGGGGCACTCAGGGCTCCGTGGGCCGAGAGACCTCCCTCTCGACGAAGCCCTGACGTAGTTTGCAGGGGCCACGTATAGAGAGGAAGCGGGGCTAGCTTTAGAACCCCGGATCAGCCCCAGAGCCGGTATTGGGAACCGGGGTTTGGGTTTGAAAGAGCTCAGCACTTGCCAAACAGGTGTAGATCAAACAAGCTTGCACCACAGTTAAGAGGAGCAACAGATATTGCGAAGTACCCTTAGGCTTCAAAAATTATTTATTTATTTATTTTGAATATTTTTACCCCACTTTTCTCCTTGGAAAAAGACCCAAGGTGGTTTACAGTAATAACGGGCAATATACAGCCCAGAACATTTAAGACATATTCAAGTTAAGAACAGACTTTGAAGAGACATGACTTAGAATATTAAAAGAGGTAACATTGGAGCTACAAAGAGTAGCAAGAAGAAAAATCCATTATGAGGGATGAAAAGCAACATGGAGAACACTAGTGTTCTTATGAAATCAGTCAATGCAATCATGTATGATAATCCATATAAACTAAAAGTTACATAGTGGGAAGTCCCTCATTCAGGGAAAGCTTGCCTGAAGAGAAAGGTCTTTGCCTGCTTCTGGAAAGACATCAGAGATGGGGCAGTCCTGGCCTCCAGTGGGAGCGAGTTCCAAATTCTCGGAGCAGCAACAGAGAAGGCCCTTTCATGTGTTCTGAGATGCACCTGTGAAGGTGTTGGAATGGAGAGAAAGACCTCTCCTGATGACTTTAGCACCCGAACCGGTTCATACTGCGATATTCAATCTTTGACGTAGCTTGGACCCAGGCCATTTTGTGCTTTGTAGGTTAAGGTCAACACCTTGAATTATGCCCAATAGCTGATTGCTAGCCAGTGGAGCTGCTAATGTGTTCTCTGTAATGTCCTAGTCAGCAATTTGACCGCTGAGTTTTGGACCGGTTGAAGTTTCCTGAGACTTTCCATCAGTAGCCCCACATAGAGTGCATTACAGTAGTCCAGCTAGGAGGTCACTAGGGCATGTGCCATAGTGGCCAGCGCAGGTTTCTCAAGAAACGGGCATAACTGGCATACTAGTTTTAATTTTGCAAATGCACTCCTGGCCACAGCTGTGACCTGGGCATCTAAGCTCAAGGATGAGTCCAGGAGCACCCCCAAGCTACACACCTCTTTTTTAAAAAAATTGGAGAGTGATTTCATCCAGTACGTGTTGCATCCCTATCCCTTTATCTCCTTTCTGACTGACCAGAAGCACCTCTGTCTTGTCTGGGTTTAGTTTCATCCAGTTCATTACTGAAGCTAAGCACAGATCTAAATTGAAAATAGCTTCCTTAAAATCTGGAGGTGACAAGAGGTAGAGTTGAGTATCAACGCCATATGATGACACTTCATCCCAAAACTCAGAATAATTTCCCCCATTGGTTTCATATAAATGTTAAGTAACACTTACATAGGAGACAGAACAGAACCCTAAGGTACCCCACAGGTCAGTGGCCGTAGTGTTGAGCATGAGTCCCCTAATACCACTTTCAGCATTCTCTCCTAAAGGAAGGGACTGAAGCCACAGTAAGACAGTGCCCCCAAGTCCCATTTCAGAGAGACGGGTCAGGAGGATGCCGTGGTTGATAGTGTCAAAAGCAGCTGAGAGGTCCAGTAAGACCAAAAGGGACACAGATCCCCTACCCATTTCCCTGCATAGGTCATCAACCAGTGCCGTCTAAGTCCTGTAACCAGGCCTAAAGCCAGATTCAGCTGGATCCAGATAGTTTATTTCATTCAGAAACCTCTGGAGCTGCGAGGCCACAACCCGCTCTAGTACTTTACCCAAGAACGGGATGTTAGATACTGGTTGGTAATTGCTCAGTATTGTTGGATCTAAAGAGGGCTTTTAAAAGAGCAGTTTTACTATTGCCTTCTTCGAGCATGCCGGAATGCTGCCCTGTTGCAATGAGGTATTCACTACTCTTCCTAACCAGTCTGCCAGACCCTCTTTGGCGGCTTTTATGAGCCATGAAGGGCAAGGGTCCAACAGACATGTGATGGCCCTCATCTCCTCAAGAGTCCTGACTAGACATGGGCACGACTCGGCAAAATTGTCGTTTCCGTTTTCGGTTATTGTTCCCGTTACGTAACGGAAACGGTAACGATAATTAAGCCGTCAGAACTCAAACTCGAACCGAAAAAAGAAAAATCTGGTCGGGTTTTTCGTTTCCGTTTGTGGCATTGCGGTGATAGTGCAATGCGAAGCACAGAAAAGTTTTAAAAAGTTTTTTAAAAAAACCTCGACTCCCGGCCAAAAAGCAGGCGAAAATATGCCTGCCTGAGGCTTTGCCACCTACCAGAAGTGTGGTTTCTGGGGGGTCTCGGCCTCCCCCCCCTCTTCTCCTGTCCTGCGCTGCTTGCAGCAGGCTGGGGGTGGTCATCCTCGTCGTCTCACCATGCCATGCGGTGTGGGGGGGATCCAAAATGGCGACCGCAATTTTCCTTTTGAAATCGTGGTCAAAAAACACACCAAATCACCACAGAAACATGTGAAATTTATTTATTTTAAATGCCTGAATTTTAATCGTAGCAGCAGTGGTTTTTTTTATAGCAATAAAACGTCGTATTGATTTTATTTTATTGTATTTTATTTTTTTATTTTTTTAGACCTGCCCATTTGGGCTGGGCATGGGATGGGACCATGCAATTTTTTTGAACCATTCCACCAATGGCATTGCCAGGTTTTTGACTGACACTTCTGGATGTCTCGGAGGGCATAAAAAGCCGAGGCACCTTCCAGAAATCGCAGTCGGGTGTATGGATGTGATTGAGGGAGGAGGGCTGGCTGCTGGGGCTGGTGTGATCCGATCGAGATTGAGGAGGGAGGCTGGAGGCTTTAGGATTTAAGTTAGGCAGGCAGGGAGGGAATTGAATTTAGAAAATAATTTCTTTGATTCCCTGCAGCTTTGTCTGCTGAAGGGAATAGCAGTTTATTCTTTATTTCTTCTCTGGCAGTTTGTGAGGATTTTTTTCTGATATTGGATAAAGGGGGAGGTTCGACTGGGAGTGGGAGGTGTGGATTTATTTTAAAAATATATTATATACTACCATTTATTTTCTATTTTCCCAACTTCAATTTGCTTGCACACACACATATTTGGGGTGCAAGCCAAGAACAGAACCTCTATCCTAAGTGATATCCTAACTGCCCACTTGCCCGTCCGCCTGTGCTGCCACCTGCCTGTGGCCCGCACCGCCGCCCGCCCACTTGCCCGCCCGCTGTCGCTGCCCGCCCATGGCCCCCCCGCCACCGCCGCCCGCCCGCATCTCCCCCCCGCCACCTGCCACCCGCCACCCTGCCCCGCCCGCCGCCTAGGGCGCAAAAACACCTAGCGCCGGCACTGATTGCGGGACCTCCCTATGCTCTGGGGAGTCAAATCGCGCTAAATCGCAGTGGAAATGACAAACGACAAACGAAACGACAAATTTTTGAAAAATTTCATGACAAACGGAAACGACGGACCCATTCCGACAAACGAAAACTCGAAACGTCATTTTTTCTGGTCGTGCCCATGTCTAGTCCTGACCACATCCTCAGGCTATAGGGACTGAAACTCATCCATTAATGCAGGGTAGGCAAGGGGGGCAGTTTTATTTATGGGCTCCGGATCAATAGCAGCATCCAGGTCAGCCTGGATCTGTACAATTTTGGCTGTAAAGTGTTGCACAATTTCTTCGCAGCGAGTTACAGCGTGGTCTGTGTTATCTACCTGTGGGATAGTGTGTAACAGACTTTAGGTCGCCCCGGCAACGGCTTGTCCGGCCCGGGGCTGCATTGCCCACCCCCGGAGGATGGGGCGAGACCAACGTGGCATCGCGAGATGGGGAGGGGACTGGGCCCAGGGTGCCCCCCTTTTATACCCAGCCCCTCCCCTTCCTCGGCCTCTTCTCACCTGGTCAGCAAAGCAGCCGGACCTTCGCCCAGCAAAAGCGCTGCCGGAGGCACCGGCCACGTGGCGTCCAGGCCTCATTGAGAGGAGCCATCAGCGCCCCGCACGGTTTGGGGATGGGCCCCGGGGAGGGAGGGCAGCCAGCATTTACCCAGCTATCGAATTATTTCCCAAAAAATAGCGCCCTACCCATCCATCATCCTTTCCAGCATCCTTTCCAGCATCCTTTCCACCCATGTTCTGGGGGTGGGGGCAGGGGCGGTGGGTACAGCTAAGCTCCCGGGGCTGCAGGTCGCCCATTTGCTTGGGTTAGGGGCAGGAGATCCCGCTGGGCGTGGGGGATGCTTGCTTGATACCTGGAGGCTTCCCAACAAGGCGGTTCCCTCCCCCACTCATTCTGCTTCCCAGAAGGTCTTTGTTGTTGCCTACCGCGCCCGCCCCTTCCCCTCGCTTCCTGCATTCCTCGCCCGCTCGCCACCAAGGGGCGGTTCCTTGCGCTAACCTTTCTGGGCAGGAGCCATCGCGCCAGCCGTTTTGCGGGGGATTCCCTGAGTTAAGGGTCCTTGTGGTGCGAGAGAACACCCCTCCCCTTTAGGGCCAGCAGCCAATTACTGGCCCACGGCAACTTCCACCCCCCCCAGCCTTCGCCTTGCGCCCAACGCCTCCGCCGGATATTGGCCCCTGGTACGGCCTTACAGGGGGAGGGGCGGGGAGGGGGTGAGCTGCTCCTGGCGGGGAGGCACCCTGGCATCGGGTCCCCTCTGGCCACCAGGTGGCGCTGTGCAGCAATACTGCACAGAGGCTGGTATCATTCATTTAAGTCAAACAACAGCAACTAAAACAACAAACCCCTACTACCTCAAAACCATTACACTGGCAAGACAGCAGACTTATTACGGATTGCTAAGGCAAGCAAGCAAACAAACAAACAAATGAACAACAATTAATCGAAGATATAAATTAAAATATAAAAAAACCCAAACCAACAAACGAATAAAACGCTGTACGGTGCCTACATCCCTATATTATTCCTAGCACCAGCCGGGTACACAACATTGTCTCGCAATGACTCCTAGGAAGGCCACAGCTAAGTCCAAGATTGTGGTAGGCTTAGCAATATACAAGTATTAAACTCTGAATCAGATATTTCTGCACCTGCAGATTGAAGCTCAGATACAATTTTTAACATTTCATCTAAATGTGCATCAATACTAGCTCCTTCCTTCATTCTCATGCTATACAATTTCTCCTTTAAGAATATAACATTTTTACTTGACCTAGTGAAATATTTCTTCCTTAAAGCATCATAGAGTCCTTTAGCTGTTCTATACTTGGTAACCAAAGGTGTCTCATGATCTTCTATACAGGAGTACAGCAACATTAAAGCTTTGGCATCTCTCATTTTAAATTGAATCTGTCCTTGCTGGCTTTCAGGCATGTGTTCTTGTTCTATTGCAGCTAAGCAGTCTTGTACTTGGAGGGAAACTCTCAATCTAGCGTCCCACATTTGGAAATTCTGATAGCTCAGCTTGGGAATTGGGAACACGCCAGCACCATTCATTACATGCAGCTGAGGTTGGCTTGAAGCATGCGGCTGGTCCGAAGCTGTGTCTTTGGGCGTAGTCATCTTAAAATGCTATCAAATGCTGTCCTTAAGTAATGGCAAAAATTCCTTTTAGCTCTTCAGTAAAAAACTCCAAATAGCAATAAATGAGAAGGCTTTATCAGATAAAGTCTTACAGTCTCTCAGCCAACTCAAAACATTGACTCCCTTTTGTCCGTCAACCTTATCAGAGGCAAGCAATGCAAAAGCATTCTCCAGTTCAAAGAATGAAAAGAATGTTTGCAGAGAAAAAGGCTTCCGTCTTCAAAAAGGAAAAGTCAAAAATCCAAAGCAATCTCGGCGTCTTCTCCAAAACAACTTATCAGTCCGCAACCTACAAAAATAACACCAAACTTAAAAAATCCCAACCATCCTCTGCTACCATATTTTGTTGGGATATATTAATGGATTGGTGGGAGATTGGTGTATTATTTGATATTATGTGCTGCGGTCTGATTAAGGAGGAGTCGTAGACACAAACGTATATGAAAATATACTTTATCTCTATGTTCTAAAAGGGAAAAGGTAAACGGGATGGTCTATGAAAATAATAAAACACTCATTGAATATCTGTACAGATAAATATACAAAAGAGTAAGATACAAGCTTACATAACAATAAAATAGTAGTAATTCTCCAACTCTCTCTATCCCTCTGGAGACAAACGTCAGGCAGGTCAGGGCGTGGCCGAGGAGAGAGAGTGTTTGAGGCTAGCACCATTACTTAAATAGTGAGGTCTTAAAGAGATATACAAACTGCTGACTCATACTGAGGTTAGTTTGCCATATGTTTGGATGTAGGCCTTGCTATGCCAACACAAGCGGCACCAGGGAGCCTTATCCCCCAGGGGGTTGGGGTCGGAGGACGAGGCGGAACAAATTATTGAGCAGCTAACCTCCGGTGTGGGTAGCCTAGAGAACATTGTTGGGGGGATAGTGGGACCTGCCCACATGGGCACTGCTGAGCCAGCCCCCGCACGGGCGGCCACGGCCCCCAGCGCAGCACAGCGTCCCTCGCGAGCTCGTAAGCGCGCTAGGATTAGGGACATTGCGGCTGATCTCTTGGTTCGTTATTCCAAGCTTCAGGACCGGTTGGAGGCTCAGTCGCGGCAGCAGAACCAGCTTTGTGAATTGGTGGCCGCTCAGCCTCAACACCAGGAACAGCAGCGTCAGGCTGAGCGGGATGACCAGGTCGCCACCCAGAGGAACCCTCACCACAGCCAGGAGAAGCACGCTCCCCAGAACCAGGAAGGCCAGGGCACAGCCGAGGCCCAGGAGGACCAGCGCACAGCCGAGGCCGCCGTCGACCAGGGCTTCGACCCGGGGGAGCCTGGCCCCTCTACACAGATCACAGGTGAGCCCACTCCTGCACCAGACGCAACTGCATCAAGGGTGGTCTGGCCCTGGCTGACTAACACACCAGCAGCGGCTCCAACACTAGCCCAGCCCCAGCCTTTAGGTCACTGGCCTTGGGTGGGGACATCTAGAGAGCCGGACGCCTCGATGGCACACACATACTCCCCTGGCTGGGGCCCCTGGCACCCGTGACAGCCCCCTCCCCCTCTGTTCGGGTGGGGCGCCCACCCCTCGTGGGGCCAGCCCGTGCCAATGCCGGCGGGCCCGCCGGGGGAACCTGCAAAGGACTCTCCAGCAGTCAGGGGGAAGGATGCTCCTAATTCTGACCAGCCCACGGCTACCACCTCGGGCCAGGCCTTAGCTACTACCTCGGGACAGCCCTCAGCTACCACCTTGGGCACAGCTAGGGGATTCAGCAGCAGCACACCGGCAACGGCGGCTGCGGCTGGCACCCAGCGGGTCCCCTTGCATGCGATACCCTATAGCGACCCCGCCTCTCCTCTGGGCGATTACCTGGCTCCTTCCACTAGAGAACACATTTTGCGAGGGGATTTTGTGGACATTTTTTCACTCCACAATACCGAGGTGGAGCTGCAGGAGGGGGAGAAGGAGGATGAACAAGACAGGGATAGGAGACGCCGGCGCAGGCCGGATCGCACATGGGCCCACTGGCTGCCGGGATATGTGATTTACATGTATGTGATAATGAAGGAGCAGCCCCATAGGGGGCCCGAGTTGGCCCACTACCTTTTCCTGATATACAAAGCATACACTGACTACCCAGGGTCAATTTGGCTTCAGTATGATGAACAGTTGAGAAAAAAAGCGGCCAATAACCTGCAGCTCAGGTGGGATGAACCTCTTTCCTCCTTATGGCTTGACACCATGTGTCCTGCTCGCCCCATACAAGGAGAACGCTTTGATAGTGGCCTCCTCATTCGGCGTGCTCCACAGGTTGCTAGTGCCCGCAGCAATGCGGGCCAGGCGGTTCAACCCCGCGCAACTTGCTGGGACTTCAACCAGTCTTCCTGCACCAGGCGAACCTGCAAGTACAAGCATGAGTGCGCCTTATGCGCAGGCCCCCACGGATCCAGCACCTGCAACAAGGGCAGGGGACAAAGGGGGGGGAAGGGATGGAGGTAATGGAAGGAAACAAGGTGCCTCCCCATCCGCCCCTCCCAAGGGGACCCAGCCCAATTAAATTGCAGGTCCTCTCCCGGTGGCTGCAGCAATACCCGGACAGAGAGGCAGCCAGGATTTTGTTGGACGGCTTCCGGGAGGGGTTTAGGATCCCCGCTCAGGGGATCCGGCAGGCCATGATGGCCCGCAATCTGAAATCCATCATTGACAACGACGTGGTTGCCAGGGCACAAATTGGTAAAGAGGTTGCCGCTGGGAGAGTCCTGGGGCCCTTTCGATCCCCGCCTTTACCTAATCTCAGAGTGTCCCCACTGGGATTGGTCCCTAAAAAGACACCGGGAGAATACCGCCTCATTCATCACCTGTCCTTCCCAGAGGGCCACTCAGTTAATGATGCCATCCCCCGAGATCTCTGCACGGTTCACTACACTTCATTTGATGCTGCTGTGCGCACTGTCAAGGCCTGCGGGGCTGGGGCTGAGATGGCCAAATGCGATATCAAGTCAGCCTTCCGCCTCCTTCCTGTGCACCCAGAGGACTTTGATCTCCTGGGTTTCCACTTTGAAGGCGCCTATTATGTCGACCGGGCCCTGCCGTTTGGCTGCTGCATATCGTGTGCAGCCTTTGAGAGGTTCAGCACATTCATGGAGTGGAAGCTTAGGTCGGTTGCGCGTTCTCGCACAACAGCCCATTATTTAGATGACTTTATATTTTGCGGGCCCCGCCAGTCTGGGCAGTGCCGGCACCTGCTGGACACCTTCCAGGCCCTGGCGCGGGAATTGGGGCTGCCCTTAGCAGAGGACAAGATGGAGGGTCCTACAACAGTCCTCACATATCTGGGGGTGGAACTGGACACTTGGAAGCAGGCATCTCGGCTTCCATCTGACAAGCTGAACGACTTGCGGGCCCGCCTGAAGGCTTTGGCCGGCCGTAGGAAGGTAACACTCAGGGAGCTTCAGGTCATAATTGGCCATTTGAATTTCGCATGCAAGGTGGTGGCACCAGGGAGGGCATTTTTGTGGTGCCTTTGTGCAGCCACCCAGGGCCTAACCCGCCCCTTCCACAGGGCCAGAGTGACGGCAGGCATGTGTGCTGACATACAACTGTGGCAGCAGTTTCTGGACGACTTTAATGGGGTCTCATTCTGGCGCACCGAGCTGCGCTTGGGAGCCGACTTTCAGGTTGAGACGGATGCAGCTGGCTCACGGGGATATGGAATTTACTTTAGGGGCCAGTGGTGCTGCGGACAGTGGCCTGAGGCATGGCATAAACAGGGTGTAACCCGTGATCTTACTTTTTTGGAGCTATTTCCCATATTGGGGGCATTGCGCCTCTGGGCTGGGTCTTGGGCGAATTCCACTGTAAGGTTCTGGTGTGACAATCAAGCTGTCGTACACATCATAAACACGCTCACAGCCAGGACCGCAAGGGTTATGAACCTGGTCAGGGCATTTGTCTTAGTAACGCTTAAGTACAACATCCTGGTGCATGCCAAGTATGTTGCATCCATGGACAATGCCTTAGCCGACGCCCTTTCCCGCCAACAGATCGAGCGATTCAGGGAGCTAGCCCCTGGGGCTGCCAAGTACCCGGTGAAGCTGCCAGAGGACATGTGGACGATGGAGAGGTGAAGCCGAGCGCGCCATAGGCCTCTCTCTGTCGGCACGCACCAGGAAGGGTTACCTGTCTGATATAAAGGGATTCAATACTTTTAGGGTGGGGGCGGGCCTACCACCCTTGTGGCCGGTACCGGTGGAACACATCCAGCAGTTCCTGGTCATGCAATATAGAAAGGGGCTGGCTCCCAGCTCTCTCCAGAATAAATTGGCGGCCCTGTCCTTCCACGCCAAAACCCAGGGGTGTCTGGACTCCACCCGCGATCCCAGAGTGAGGAAGATGGTCGAGGGCTGGGCCAGGGAGCGCGGAGCTAGGCCTGACAACAGGGCACCATTGTCACCCAACCTTCTCCTACGCCTAGATTCTGTGTGGGCTCAGGTGTGCCATGATAACTATGAGGCCCACCTCTTTCGTACAGCGGCCTTAGTGGCCTTTTTCGCCGCCCTCCGGATATCGGAGTTGGTGGCATCCAGCAAGGGCGACGCACTCTGTCGAGCCTTGCAGGCAGACGATCTGGCTTGGGAGGAGGATTCGCTGGTGCTGCGGATCAGGCGATCCAAGACGGATCAGGCGGGCAGGGGAGTACGCATTACCCTCAGTCCCTGTTCACTCAGTGCAATATGCCCAGTCAGGGCTGTGCGTCAGTACATGCAGACGCGGGGGCGGGATGGGGGCTTTCTATTCCGCCACCAGGATGGGTCTCCCCTGACGAAATATCAGTTTTGGAAAGTGACTTCCCTGGCACTGGACAGGGTAGGGGTGGGCCATTTACGCTTTGGAACTCACTCTTCCCGCATAGGGGCAGCCTCGACGGCGGCTGACCTGGGTTATCAACCAGCTGACATCAAGCGTATTGGCCGCTGGGCGTTGCGGCGCTACCTGTCGTACGTCCGCCCACTACACAAGTGCTAAGGACACCATTTGGGCTGCCGCACCCCTTCCTCTTGCCTCCCCCCTCCTGTCTTCCGCTTTGTTTTCTGTGTGTCCCTTTATGCAGGCATTGGTGCTCGGCGCAGCAGAGCCAGAGTGATGATCGTGGGTCACAGCTTCATATATTGGGCAGCGAAGCATGCGGCTCAGTCCAGCTGGGGGCAGCATCTGGGACTGAGCGAGGTTGCTACGCTGGAGTGGAGGGGATTTCGCGGCATGCGGTGGAGCCAGGTGTTGCCAACCGCTGTGCAGTTGGTACAGGGCGCCCTCCGGATATCCTCGTCATTCATGCTGGAGGGAATGACCTAGGTCGCAGGCCAGGAAAGGATCTCATCCTGGCCATCCTTGCCGATTTGCAGTTGTGGCACCAGCGGTTCCCAGCTGTGCAGGTCTTGTGGTCTACTATCATACCCAGGAGAGCCTGGGTGGCGGGCATCAATCGAGCGCGTCGGGGCGTGAACCAGGAGGTCGCCAGGGCCATTCGCAAGGGCCGAGGTGGGGTCATAGGCCACCCGGATATCACGCCCAACAGGCCGGAGCTCTTTCATGTGGATGGAGTACATCTCTCCGAGATGGGCATGCAGCTGTTTTTGGACGACCTGCATAGGGGGCTGCTTGCGGCCCTCGAAGGGCCTGGAGGGGAGGCTTGGCCATAGCTGAGCTTGGCCATGGCCGTGGCGGGTAGTGCGGGGAACTTGGCATTAGGTGAGCCCCAAATGCTGGCCAACAGGCCTCTGACCCCCAGGCGCTGCCGACCCTGAGATCACAGCGACTGGAGCGAAGGGGCATTTCAAATCCAAGCAGAGCAGGGGCCGCCAGAAGATGGGACCCTGCTCCCGTGGGGAAGGTTAGCTTGGTCGGCCCGGGGGGAGCCGCATTTGAACGGAACCCCTGGGGACCGGGGGCTCGCCCATATCCGATAATGCCCTTGGGCGGGGTCAAGTTCATCACCCCAGGGCCAAGGGTTCCCCGCACAGATGCAGCCCCCGCATGGATTATTAAATGTAGTAGAACTTGAATAAAGCGTGGCCCGCAGTGGCAACCCAGCTCCTTGTCTCGCCTATTATTCTGACCTGGGGGGGCAATGACTATTTGGAAAAGCTCCGCCGGGTCATTCTGTGCCGAAGCAATGTTGGTAGATAAAATAATTTCTTTGCTGCTTCATCTGTCTTGGAATAAGCTTTCCAATGGCCTTTCACTGTTTATCTGTTTAAATTTGGGTTTTCCACCAACGCCTTTCAGCTCTATGGACCACCCTTTTCATATTTGCCAGTTCCCTCGTAAACCAAGCAGACAGTTTGGCTGTACTTCCAGGAAGGAGACATTTAGGGGCGATTAGATTAGTGACTTTGTTCATTTCCCCATTCCAGAGATCAACTAAGGATTCAATGGAATCATCTGTCAAAGAGGTGGGAAACTCCCTTTAGGGCAGCTACAAAACCATCTGGATCCATCAACCTCCTTGGAGGAATTGCTTTTGTCTGACTTCCACCCCTGCCCAGGTTCTGAGTTCCAGTGAGTCTAAAGTGCACCAGATAATGGTCTGTCCATGACAATGGGACTACAGAAAGTTACGTTACCCCAAGGTTCCCAATATGCATATCAGGGCAGAAAACCAGGTCTAAGGTGTGGCCTGCAGAATGAGTAGGGGCAGACACCATTTGAGACAGACCCATGGTTGTCATGGAGGACACGAAGTCTTCAGACACCCCTGACAGAGCTGCCTCAGCACGGATGTTAAAGTCCCCCAGCACGATGAGCCAGGAGGATTCTAATACCACCCCTGTAATCAGTTCAGTTAGCTGAGGTAGAAAGTTGTGCCTTGGGGAGGCTGATATACCAAGAGAATTCCTGTCTTGTCCCTGACTCCTG
The DNA here is from genome assembly GCA_037367305.1 of Phrynocephalus vlangalii. Taxonomy (NCBI): domain Eukaryota; kingdom Metazoa; phylum Chordata; class Lepidosauria; order Squamata; family Agamidae; genus Phrynocephalus; species Phrynocephalus vlangalii. Next base: position 98,164 of record JAWVWN010005397.1, read on the forward strand.
CTTTTAGGAACATACATTCAAATCCAGGGAACCGGTGAATGTGACATCTAGTAAGAGGGATAGCGTTGCGGTAGACTATTGCCAGTCCTCCACCCCATCCTCTGGTCTTGCCTGTTGTTCTACAGAGAAACTTGGAGGACGGAGCTGAGTGAGATTGACACCCCCAGCCTCATCCAGCTAAGTCTCTGTGATGCAAGTGAGATCAGCATGTTCTTCCAGGATCAGGTCCTGCATGATTGTTGATTTCCCATTCACTGATGTAGCATTCAACAGCAATATTTTTAGTCTGGGGATCTTGGGTGATGACAGTTGGGTTCTCGTCTCCATCTCTATGGGTTCTGGTCTATTTCTTTCCTTTTAAAACAGATCTCTGAGTAGCCCTTATATCTTCAGGCAGTGATCTCCATAGGTTGATGGTACCTGGTGGGAAAAGGTGTTCCTTGACTCTGGATCTGGATTGATGAAAAGGGAGGACAGATCTCTCTCCTACTTCCTACATACCTTTTGCGAGGCCATTTTTCCCATTCCTTTTTATCTAGCCTTTTCCTCAAAAACTCAAGATTATTGGTAATCTTTGGAGAGAAACAAAAGTATGAATGCTGGATGTTGAAACACAAGTAAACAAAACAATTGTAACAACAAAACAGTTGTAAAGACATGATACCTTAAAAACAACAACACCTCCTGCCCCTGCTTAAAGCCCTCTTCATAAATGGCCAATTGATGGCCAAATATTTAGATAAACAACAACAAAACCCCTGCTTTTTAACACCTCTTCTATGTACCTTCACATGGTAGCTGTGCTGTCTCATTTTCTTCCCTAAACCCTATTTTCATCAGGCAACAAACTTCCATATAGCGCCAAAACAGGTACAGATCTATTCTTCACACTTCAGACTGCCTTGGACTGCATAGCTCACAGTACTAGTCACTGCATTAAGCAAACTTTTACAAGGAAGGATAACAGCTAAAATAACAATCTAGATAAAAACAATGAAACAATGAAAGTAATGTTCCAGGAAATTTGAATTTAATAGCAAATCAGACTGTTTCCTGGTATAATCATAATAATATGGGCTTCCCCCTGCTTTACAGCATACAGAAAAAGCTATAAAACTAATAAGCAAGCCATAAGATTTATCATTCCAGGATATAAGTACTCACAAAACATACACTTAAAGAAGTTGGATCTTTAAAACGGCAACAACAACAACAACAACAACTTTATTTTTATGCCGCCTTTCTCCCCAAAGGGACCCAATTGAAGGGATTACAACTCCCTTTGGGAAAAGGTCATGACTCAGAGACCTGAGCAGGCAGCCGGAAGCCTTGTCATATCTATTCGTGCGGGGATGCCCCGATCAGAATGGTAAGATTTCCTTGCTTAAGCCAGGTAAACATCATCAGGTTCCTGTCTCCCAAACTAATTAGCAGGAAAGCCTGTATCTCACACATTTTCTGGCACTCTTGATAAGCCCCTGAACAATGAACAAAGGGTCCACAGGAAGCCTCTTGCTGTCAATGATTATCCACCTTCTTCTCTGTTGTTGACTGAATGTATAATCAATAAAAAGGCTTACTGCCCAGTGGGTAAAGTAGGGCACTCTACGAGAACTGTCGTGTGTGTGTGTGTGTGTGTGTCTGTTTCATCGCTACACCCAATAGATGCTGTTAACTGATTTTCCATTGGGAACTAATATTGCAACCCCATAGGTAGGCTGCCCAGCAGTCTCCTTAATTCTAATTCTACAGTTTTTATTAAAGAAAAAACAAAATGCTGAGTGCTAGTGTAGTAATCTCCACTTTTCTATAAAAGAAGAGGGGTATAGTCAGTTTTCACACGTCAGCGGTCAAGCAGGTGGCCCCTGAACTGTAGGCTAATGTGTCAGGCCAAGTTGACTTAAATATGTTTCAGCATGGAGAGTCATATTGGACTGGGGCACCTCCCTTATGAGGAAAGGCTAAAACATTTGGGGCTCTTTAGTCTGGGAAAAGGTGACTGAGGGGGGGGGACATGATTGAGACATACAAAATAATGCAAGGCATGAGTAAAGTGGATAGAGGGACACTCTTCTCCCTCTCACAAAATATCAGAACTAGGGGACATCCACTCAAACTGAGGGATGGGAGAATGAGAACAGACAAAAGATAATATTTTTTAACCCAGCGTGTGGTTAATCTGTGGAACTCCCTGCTACAGGATGTGGTGATGGCCTCTGGCCTGGATGCCTTCCAAAGGGAATTGGTGAGGAAAAGTCCATCACAGGTTACAAGCCATGATGGAGATGTGTAATCTCCAGGCTTAAAACCGGGGTACTTCAACAACCAGATGCAGGGGAGTGGTATCAGGAGACAGATATTTAGTCTCATGCGCTTCCAGACACATTTGGTGGGGCCTCTGTGAGATACAGGAAGCTGGATAGATGGGCCTTTGGCCTGATCCATCATGGCTCTTCTTATGTTCTTATGTTCAAATAAGTTCCCCCATAAAGGAGAAGGATATGGCAGATACCTTCAGTTGGGCATTGGGAAACGGGAAGTCTGATACTCTTCATAGAAATTGACAGTTAGTGCTATGGTGAACAAGGTGAGGACAAGGGTATTGTTCTTGCAGATTCCACTGTAGCTTTAGTTACTTAATCATTCCATTTGTCATTGTTTGACTCACAATTTTTTACAAATTAAAGGTGGAA
>JAWVWN010005398.1:0-20000 GCA_037367305.1 Phrynocephalus vlangalii
CTATAAGAAATATAAGTAGACTACAAATTGTTTGTGGAACTGCTGAACTTTTCAGTTTATTTATATTAAAAGGGTTTGGGTTTGGTTTTCGGTTTCAATTTCGGTTTGGGTTCAGGTTCGAGTTCAGGTTCGCGTTTTAGGGTTAGGATTCGGGTTTGGGTTAGGGTTAGGGTTCGGGTTCGGGTTCAGGTTTGGGTTTGAGTTTGGGTTTGGTTTGGTTTAGGTTAGGGTAGGGTACGGGTCCGGGTTCGAGTTAGGGTTTGGGTTTTGGTTCTGGTTTTCTGCTTGGGTTCTGGGTTCTGGTTCTGGTTCTGGTTCTGGTTTGAGTTTGGATTTGGGTTTGGGTTCGTGTTCGGTTCGGATTCGGGTTCGCGTTCATGTTAGGGTTACGGTTACGGTTAGGGTTAGGTTTTGCATTTGGTTTGGGTTTGGGTTCTGGTTAGTGTTTGGGTTCCCCTTCGGGGTAGTGTTCGCTTTAGGGTTCACTTTATGGGTTAGGATTCAGGTTCATGTTCGGGTTCGGGTTCAGGTGAGGGTTTTGGTTTGGGTTTGGGTTTGGGTTCTAGTTCAGGTTCAGGTTCAGGGTAGTGTTCGCGTTAGGATTAAAGTTAGGATTCTGGTTCTGGTTCGGGTTAGTGTTCGGGTTCCTTTTCAGGTTCAGTTTAGGTTTCGGGTTTGGGTTCAGGGTAGGGTTCTGAATGGGTTCGGATTTGGGTTCGGGTTGGTCGGTTAGTGTTAGTTCGGGTCGGTTCGTTGGGTTTTATATTCTTAAAGGAGCTTTTATATGGAACACTGATGTCTTTACAGGTTTTGGTTTAGGGTTAGGGTCCGGGTCTGGGTCCGGGTTCGAGTTAGGTTTGGTTCATTGGGTTTGGGTTTGGTTCTGTTCTGTTTGGTTTGTGTTCTGGTTCTGGTTCTGGTTCTGGTTCGGGTTTGAGTTTGGCTTTGGGTTTGGGTTCGTGTTCGTGTTCGGATTGGGTTCGGGTTCATGTTAGGGTTACGGTTAGGGTTAGGGTTAGGTTTTGCTTTGGGTTTGGGTTTGGGTTCTGGTAGTGTTTGGGTTCACGTTCGGGGTAGTGTTCGCTTTAGGGTTCACTTTAGGATTAGGGTTAGGATTCAGGTTCATGTTCGGGCTCGGGCTTCAGGTTAGGGTTTGGGTTTAGGTTTGGGTTTGGGTTTGGTTGGTTCTAGTTCAGGTTCAGTTCAGGGTAGTGTTCGCGTTAGGATTAAAGTTAGGATTATGTTCTGGTTCGGGTTAGTGTTAGGGTTCCTTTTTCAGGTTCAGTTTCGGTTTCGGGTTTGGGTTCAGGTTAGGGTTCTGAATTGGTCGATTGGTTCGGTTAGGGTTCGGGTTAGTGTTAGTGTTAGTGTTCGGGTTCGGGTTCGGGTTTTATATTTCTTAAAGAGACAGCTTATTAATTATGGAAACACTTGATGTCCTTTACATATCATATTATTTTGTCATACTGAGACAGGACACACACGTGACATGCATCCTTCTTCTCTGTTCAACTTACTTCCACACAAAACTTTTTAACATTACAGAAAGCAGAATCAATTCTTGTTATCTATTTCTCATAATTCTATTAAACAAAGCTTTTGAGCAGTTGACAAATTATATGCATCCATTTGCTTATGAAAGTTTCAGCAGCTCCACAATCAATTTGTGGAATAAGCTTTCTCTATAAGAAATATAAGTAGACTACAAATTGGTTGTGGAACTGCTGAACTTTTCAGATTCTCTATATAAAAAGGATTTTAACTTCACATACACCAGAACAAAATGCATAGTTCTGCTGAACTTTACAAATTCCTTACAAACAAAGGCGTTTTGGTTTACATACAACAAACACGCTTAGCATCTCTTTTATAAACTTTTTAGCTATATACATACTAGCATCATTCGGCTCTCCTTATCATGTTCTACATATTCAAAGGTTTTTGGCATCACATATAGCCCAGAAAAATTCCTTGCCTTCAACCTAACATATTCCTTATATACAAAATGTTTTTAACAGAACATACCGTAGAAACACCTTGTCTTGTAATTTTTATATTGGAGTTGTTCTGAAGAATATTTTAAAAATCTTTGTATATAAAGTATATGAAAATTTAAGCAAAAGAATGCATCTAATTTGTCTACTGCTCAAAAGCTTTATTTAATAGAACCATGACAAGTAGAAAACAAGAATTGATTCTGGTTTCTGTAATCTTAAAAAGATTTGTGTGGAAGTAAGTTGAACAGAGAAGGATGCATCTCACGTGTGTGTCTTGTTTCATGATTCATGTAGTTAATAAGCTATCCCTATCTCTATGAGAAATATAAGTAGACTACAAAATGTAATGCTATAATGCTTTCTATCTAAACATTCAATATAAGGAATATAATATGTAGAAGAAAAGTAGTTTAAGTAAAGTTAGGGATTTTTTGTCAAAAGTATGATGAGAGAAATCATGCACATCAAGTGTGTCTGTAATTAATAAGCTTTATCTATAAGAAATATAAGTAGACTCCAAATTGTTTGTGGAACTGCTGAACTTTTCAGATTATTTATATTAAAAGGGTTTGGGTTTGGTTTTCGGTTTCAGTTTCGGTTTCGGGTTCAGGTTCGAGTTCAGGTTCGCGTTTTAGGGTTAGGATTCGGGTTTGGGTTAGGGTTAGGGTTCGGGTTCGGGTTCAGATTTGGATTTGAGTTTGGGTTTGGTTTTGGTTGAGAGTTAGGGTCCGGGTCCGGGTCCGGGTCCGAGTTCGAGTTAGGGTTTGGGTTCAGGTTAGGGTTTGGGTTTGGGTTCTGGTTCTCGTTCTGCTTTGAGTTCTGGTTCTGGTTCTGGTTCTGGTTCTGGTTCTGGTTCTGGTTCGGGTTTGAGTTTGGATTTGGGTTTGGTTTCGTGTTCGTGTTCGGATTCGGGTTCGGGTTCATGTTAGGGTTACGGTTAGGGTTAGGGTTAGGTTTTGCGTTTGGGTTTGGGTTTGGGTTCTGGTAAGTGTTTGGGTTCACGTTCGGGGTAGTGTTCACTTTAGGGTTCACTTTAGGATTAGGGTTAGGATTCAGGTTCATGTTCGGGTTGGGGTTCAGGTTAGGGTTTGGGTTTGGGTTTGGGTTTGCGTTCTGGTTCAAGTTCAGGTTCAGGGTAGTGCTCGCGTTAGGATTAACGTTAGGATTACGGTTCTGGTTCGGGTTAGTGTTAGGGTTCCTTTTCCGATTCGGTTTCGGTTTCGGGTTTGGGTTCAGGTTAGGGTTCTGAATTGGGTTCAGATTTGGGTTCGGGTTCGGGTTCGGGTTTGGGTTTGAGTTTGGGTTTGGTTTTGGTTTAGGTTTAGGGTCCGGGTCCGGGTCCGGGTTCGAGTTAGGGTTTGGGTTCAGGTTAGGGTTTGGGTTTGGGTTCTGGTTCTCGTTCTGGTTTGGTGTTCTGTTGGTTCTGGTTCTGGTTCTGGTTCTGTTCTGGTTCTGGTTCGGTTTCGGTTGAGTTTGGATTTGGTTGGGTTTGTTCGGTTCGATTCGCGTTCGGTTCATTTAGGTTACGTTACGTAGGTTAGGTTTACTTGGTTTGGGTTTGGGTTGTTAGTGTTGGGTCATGTTCGGGTATGTTCGCTTCGGTTCACTTTAGGATTAGGTTAGATTCAGTTCATGTTCGGGTCGGGTTCAGGTGAGGGTTAGGTTTGGTTTGGTTTGGGTTCTGTTAGGTCAGGTTCAGGTAGTGTTTGCGTTAGTTAAAGTTAGATTACGGTTCTGGTTCGGGTTAGTGTTAGGTCCTTTTCAGTTCGGTTCAGTTTCGGTTGTTCAGTTAGGTTCTGAATTGGGTTCAGATTTGGTTCGGTCGGTTCAGGTTTGGTTTGAGTTTGGTTGGTTTGGTTTAGGTTTAGGTCCGGTCCGGTCCGGGTTCGAGTTAGGGTTTGGTTCAGGTTGGGTTTGGGTTTGGGTTTGGTGGTTCTGGTCTGGTCTGGTTTGGTTCTGGTTCTGTCTGGTTCGGTTCGGTTCGGTTTAGTTGATTTGGGTTGGGTTCGTTCGGTCAGATCGGTTCGGGTCATGTTAGGTTACGTTAGGTTAGGTAGTTTGCGTTGGTTTGGTTGGTTTGGTTATGTTTGGTTCACATTTGGGGTATGTTCGCTTTCGTTCACTTTAGGATTAGGTTGATCCGGTTCATGTTCGTTGGGTTCAGGTTAGGTTAGGTTTGGTTTGGTTTGGTTTGGTTCTGTTCAGGTTCAGGTTCAGGTAGTATTCCGTTAGATAAGTTAGATTACGGCTCTGTTCGGTTAGTGTTAGGGTTCCTTTTCAGTTCGTTCAGTTCGGGTTTGGTTCAGTAGGTCTGAATTGGTTGGATTTGTCGGTTCTGGTTCTGGTTTGGGTTTGAGTTTGGGTTTGGTTTTGGTTTAGGGTTAGGGTCCGGGTCCGGGTCCAGGTTCGAGTTAGTGTTTGGGTTCAGGTTAGGGTTTGTGTTTGTGTTCTGGTGCTCGTTCTGGTTTGGGTTTGGGTTCTGGTTCTCGTTCTGGTTCTGGTTCTGGTTCGGGTTCGGGTTTGAGTTTGGATTTGGGTTTGGGTTCGGGTTCATGTTAGGGTTACGGTTACGGTTAGGGTTAGGTTTTGCGTTTGGGTTTGGGTTTGGGTTCTGGTGAGTGTTTGGGTCTGAATTGGGTTCGGATTTGGGTTCGGGTTAGGGTTCGGGTTAGTGTTAGTGTTCGGGTTCTGGTTCGGGTTCGGGTTTTATATTTCTTAAAGAGACAGCTTATTAATTATGGAAACACTTGATGTCCTTTACATATCATATTATTTTGTCATACTGAGACAGGACACACACGTGACATGCATCCTTCTTCTCTGTTCAACTTACTTCCACACAAAACTTTTTAACATTACAGAAAGCAGAATCAATTCTTGTTATCTATTTCTCATAACTCTATTAAACAAAGCTTTTGAGCAGTTGACAAATTATATGCATCCATTTGCTTATGAAAATTTCAGCAGTTCCACAATCAATTTGTGGAGTAAGCTTTCTCTATAAGAAATATAAGTAGACTACAAATTGTTTGTGGAACTGCTGAACTTTTCAGATTATTTATATTAAAAGGGTTTGGGTTTGGTTTTCGGTTTCAAATTTGGTTTCGGGTTCAGGTTCGAGTTCAGGTTCGCGTTTTAGGGTTAGGATTCGGGTTTGTGTTTGGGTTAGGGATCGGGTTCGGGTTCAGGTTTGGTTTTGAGTTTGGGTTTGGTTTTGGTTTAGAGTTAGGGTCCGGGTCCGGGTCCGGGTTCGACTTAGGGTTTGGATTCAGGTTAGGGTTTGGGTTTGGGTTCTGGTTCTTGTTCTGGTTTGGGTTCTGGTTCTGGTTCTGGTTCTGGTTCAGGTTCGGGTTTGAGTTTGGATTTGGGTTTGGGTTCGGGTTCGGGTTCGGATTCGGGTTCGGGTTCATGTTAGGGTTACGGTTAGGGTTAGGGTTAGGTTTTGCGTTTGGGTTTGTGTTTGGGTTCTGGTTAGTGTTTGGGTTCACGTTCGGGGTAGTGTTCACTTTAGGGTTCACTTTAGGATTAGGGTTAGGATTCAGGTTCATGTTCGGGTTCGGATTCAGGTTAGGGTTTGGGTTTGGGTTTGGGTTTGGGTTCTGGTTCAGGTTCAGGTTCAGGTTCAGGGTAGTGTTCGCGTTAGGATTAAAGTTAGGATTACGGTTCTGGTTCGGGTTAGTGTTAGGGTTCCTTTTCAGGTTCGGTTTCGGTTTCGGGTTTGGGTTCAGGTTAGGGTTCTGAATTGGGTTCGGATTTGGGTTCGGGTTCGGGTTCAGGTTTGGGTTTGAGTTTGGTTTTGGTTTTGGTTTAGGTTTAGGGTCCGGGTCCGGGTCTGGGTTTGAGTTAGGGTTTGGGTTCAGGTTAGGGTTTGGGTTTGGGTTCTGTTTCTCGTTCTGGTTTGGGTTTGTGTTCTGGTTCTGGTTCTGGTTCTGATTCTGGTTCGGGTTTGAGTTTGGATTTGGGTTTGGGTTCGTGTTCGGGTTCGGATTCGGGTTCGGGTTCATGTAAGGGTTACGGTTACGGTTAGGGTTAGGTTTTGCGTTTGGGTTTGGGTTTGGGTTCTGGTGAGTGTTTGGCTTCACGTTTGGGGTAGTGTTCGCTTTCGGGTTCACTTTAGGATTAGGGTTAGGATTCAGGTTCATGTTCGGGTTCGGGTTCAGGTTAGGGTTTGGGTTTGGGTTTGGGTTTGGGTTTGGGTTCTGGTTCAGGTTCAGGTTCAGGGTAGTGTTCGCGTTAGGATTAAAGTTAGGATTATGGTTCTGGTTCGGGTTAGTGTTAGGGTTCCTTTTCAGGTTCAGTTTCGGTTTCGGGTTTGGGTTCAGTTTAGGGTTCTGAATTGGGTTCGGATTTGGGTTCGCGTTAGGGTTCGGGTTAGTGTTAGTGTTCGGGTTCGGGTTCGGGTTCAGGTTTTATATTTCTTAAAGAGACAGCTTATTATTTATGGAAACACTTGATGTCCTTTACATATCATATTATTTTGTCTTTATACTGAAACAGGACACACACGTGACATGCATCCTTCTTCTCTGTTCAACTTACTTCCACACAAAACTTTTTAACATTACAGAAAGCAGAATCAATTCTTTTTATCTATTTCTCATAATTCTATTAAACAAAGCTTTTGAGCAGTTGACAAATTATATGCATCCATTTGCTTTTGAAAATTTCAGCAGTTCCACAATCAATTTGTGGAATAAGCTTTCTCTATAAGAAATATAAGTAGACTACAAATTGGTTGTGGAACTGCTGAACTTTTCAGATTCTGTATATAAAAAGGATTTTAACTTCACATACACCAGAACAAAATGCATAGTTCTTCTGAACTTTACAAATTCCTTACAAACAAAGGCGTTTTGGTTTACATACAACAAACACGCTTAGCATCTCTTTTATAAACTTTTTAGCTATATACATACTAGCATCATTCGGCTCTCCTTATCATGTTCTTCATATTCAATGGTTTTTGGCATCACATATAGCCCAGAAAAATTCCTTGCCTTCAACCTAACATATTCCTTATATACAAAATGTTTTTAACAGAATATACCGTAGAAACACCTTGTCTTGTAATTTTTATATTGGAGTTGTTCTGAAGAATATTTTAAAAATCTTTGTATATAAAGTATATGAAAATTTAAGCAAAAGCATGCATCTAATTTGTCTACTGCTCAAAAGCTTTATTTAATAGAACCATGACAAGTAGAAAACAAGAATTGATTCTGGTTTCTGTAATCTTAAAAAGATTTGTGTGGAAGTAAGTTGAACAGAGAAGGATGCATCTCACGTGTGTGTCTTGTTTCATACTTCATGTAGTTAATAAGCTATCCCTATCTCTATGAGAAATATAAGTAGACTACAAAATGTAATGCTATAATGCTTTCTTTCTAAGCATTCAATATAAGGAATATAATATGTAGAAGACAAGTAGTTTAAGTAAAGTTAGGGATTTTTTGTCAAAAGTATGATGAGAGAAATCATGCACATCAAGTGTGTCTGTAATAAAGCTTTATCTATAAGAAATATAAGTAGACTACAAATTGTTTGTGGAACTGCTGAACTTTTCAGATTATTTATATTAAAAGGGTTTGGGTTTGGTTTTCGGTTTCAGTTTCGGTTTCGGGTTCAGGTTCGAGTTCAGGTTCGCGTTTTAGGGTTAGGATTCGGGTTTGGGTTAGGGTTAGGGTTCGGGTTCGGGTTCAGGTTTGGGTTTGAGTTTGGGTTTGGATTTGGTTTAGAGTTAGGGTCCGGGTCCGGGTCCGGGTTCGAGTTACGGTTTGGGTTCAGGTTAGGGTTTGGGTTTGGGTTCTGGTTCTCGTTCTGGTTTGGGTTCTGGTTCTGGTTCTGGTTCTGGTTCTGGTTCTGGTTCGGGTTTGAGTTTGGATTTGGGTTTGGGTTCGTGTTCGTGTTCGGATTCGGGTTCGGGTTCATGTTAGGGTTACGGTTACGGTTAGGGTTAGGTTTTGCGTTTGGGTTTGGGTTTGGGTTCTGGTTAGTGTTTGGGTTCACGTTCGGGGTAGTGTTCGCTTTAGGGTTCACTTTAGGATTAGGGTTAGGATTCAGGTTCATGTTCATGTTCGGGTTCGGGTTCAGGTAAGGGTTTCGGTTTGGGTTTGGGTTTGGGTTCTGGTTCAGGTTCAGGTTCAGGGTAGTGTTCGCGTTAGGATTAAAGTTAGGATTACGGTTCTGGTTCGGGTTAGTGTTAGGGTTCCTTTTCAGGTTCAGTTTAGGTTTCGGGTTTGGGTTCAGGTTAGGGTTCTGAAGGGTTCGGAATTTTGTTCGGGTTCGGGTTCAGGTTTGGGTTTGAGTTTGGGTTTGGTTTTGGTTTAGGAGTAGGGTCCGGGTCCGGGTCCGGGTTCGAGTTAGGGTTTGGGTTTGGGTTCTGGTTCACGTTCTGGTTTGGGCTTGGGTTCTGGTTCTGGTTCTGGTTCTGGTTCTGGTTCGGGTTTGAGTTTGGATTTGGGTTTGGGTTCGTGTTCGTGTTCGGATTCGGGTTCGGGTTCATGTTAGGGTTACGGTTAGGGTTAGGGTTAGGTTTTGCATTTGGGTTTGGGTTTGGGTTCTGGTGAGTGTTTGGGTTCACGTTCGGGGTAGTGTTCGCTTTAGGGTTCACTTTAGGATTAGGGTTAGGATTCAGGTTCATGTTCGGGTTCGGGTTCAGGTTAGGGTTTGGGTTTGGGTTTGGGTTTGGGTTTGAGTTCTGGTTCAGGTTCTTGTTCAGGGTAGTGTTCGCGTTAGGATTAAAGTTAGGATTATGGTTCTGGTTCGGGTTAGTGTTAGGGTTCCTTTTCAGGTTCAGTTTCGCTTTCAGGTTTGGGTTCAGTTTAGGGTTCTGAATTGGGTTCGGATTTGGGTTCGGGTTAGGGTTCGGGTTAGTGTTAGTGTTAGTGTTCGGGTTCGGGTTCGGGTTTTATATTTCTTAATGAGACAGCTTATTTATTATGGAAACACTTGATGTCCTTTACATATCATATTATTTTGTCATACTGAAACAGGACACACACGTGACATGCATCCTTCTTCTCTGTTCAACTTACTTCCACACAAAACTTTTTAACATTACAGAAAGCAGAATCAATTCTTGTTATCTATTTCTCATAATTCTATTAAACAAAGCTTTTGAGCAGTTGACAAATTATATGCATCCATTTGCTTATGAAAATTTCAGCAGTTCCACAATCAATTTGTGGAATAAGCTTTCTCTATAAGAAATATAAGTAGACTACAAATTGGTTGTGGAACTGCTGAACTTTTCAGATTCTCTATATAAAAAGGATTTTAACTTCACATACACCAGAACAAAATGCATAGTTCTGCTGAACTTTACAAATTCCTTACAAACAAAGGCGTTTTGGTTTACATACAACAAACACGCTTAGCATCTCTTTTGTAAACTTTTTAGCTATATACATACTAGCATCATTCGGCTCTCCTTATCATGTTCTTCCTATTCAATGGTTTTTGGCATCACATGTAGCCCAGAAAAATTCCTTGCCTTCAACCTAACATATTTCTTATATACAAAATGTTTTTAACAGAATATACCGTAGAAACACCTTGTCTTGTAATTTTTATATTGGAGTTGTTCTGAAGAATATTTTAAAAATCTTTGTATATAAATTATATGAAAATTTAAGCAAAAGAATGCATCTAATTTGTCTACTGCTCAAAAGCTTTATTTAATAGAACCATGACAAGTAGAAAACAAGAATTGATTCTGGTTTCTGTAATCTTAAAAAGATTTGTGTGGAAGTAAGTTGAACAGAGAAGGATGCATCTCACGTGTGTGTCTTGTTTCATGATTCATGGAGTTAATAAGCTATCCCTATCTCTATGAGAAATATAAGTAGACTACAAAATGTAATGCTATAATGCTTTCTATCTAAACATTCAATATAAGGAATATAATATGTAGAAGAAAAGTAGTTTAAGTAAAGTTAGGGATTTTTTGTCAAAAGTATGATGAGAGAAATCATGCACATCAAGTGTGTCTGTAATTAATAAGCTTTATCTATAAGAAATATAAGTAGACTCCAAATTGTTTGTGGAACTGATGAACTTTTCAGATTATTTATATTAAAAGGGTTTGGGTTTGGTTTTCGGTTTCAGTTTCGGTTTCGGGTTCAGGTTCGAGTTCAGGTTCGCGTTTTAGGGTTAGGATTCGGGTTTGGGTTAGGGTTAGGGTTCGGGTTCGGGTTCAGGTTTGGGTTTGAGTTTGGGTTTTGTTTTGGTTGAGAGTTAGGGTCCGGGTCCGGGTCCGAGTTCGAGTTAGGGTTTGGGTTCAGGTTAGGGTATGGGTTTGGGTTCTGGTTCTCGTTCTGGTTTGGGTTCTGGTTCTGGTTCTGGTTCTGGTTCTGGTTCTGGTTCGGGTTCGGGTTTGAGTTTGGATTTGGGTTTGGGTTCGTGTTCGTGTTCGGATTCGGGTTCAGGTTCATGTTAGGGTTACGGTTAGGGTTAGGGTTAGGTTTTGCGTTTGGGTTTGGGTTTGGGTTCTGGTAAGTGTTTGGGTTCACGTTCGGGGTAGTGTTCACTTTAGGGTTCACTTTAGGATTAGGGTTAGGATTCAGGTTCATGTTCGGGTTGGGGTTCAGGTTAGGGTTTGGGTTTGGGTTTGGGTTTGCGTTCTGGTTCAAGTTCAGGTTCAGGGTAGTGCTCGCGTTAGGATTAACGTTAGGATTACGGTTCTGGTTCGGGTTAGTGTTAGGGTTCCTTTTCCGATTCGGTTTCGGTTTCGGGTTTGGGTTCAGGTTAGGGTTCTGAATTGGGTTCAGATTTGGGTTCGGGTTCGGGTTCGGGTTTGGGTTTGAGTTTGGGTTTGGTTTTGGTTTAGGTTTAGGGTCCGGGTCTGGGTCCGGGTTCGAGTTAGGGTTTGGGTTCAGGTTAGTGTTTGGGTTTGGGTTCTGGTTCTCGTTCTGGTTTGGGTTTGTGTTCTGGTTCTGGTTCTGGTTCTGGTTCTGGTTCTGGTTCTGGTTCTGGTTCGGGTTTGAGTTTGGATTTGGGTTTGGGTTCGTGTTCGGGTTCGGATTCGCGTTCGGGTTCATGTTAGGGTTACGGTTACGGTTAGGGTTAGGTTTTACGTTTGGGTTTGGGTTTGGGTTCTGGTTAGTGTTTGGGTTCATGTTCGGGGTAGTGTTCGCTTTCGGGTTCACTTTAGGATTAGGGTTAGGATTCAGGTTCATGTTCGGGTTCGGGTTCAGGTTAGGGTTAGGGTTTGAGTTAGGGTTTGGGTTCTGGTTCAGGTTCAGGTTCAGGGTAGTGTTCGCGTTAGGATTAAAGTTAGGATTACTTTTCTGGTTCGGGTTAGTGTTAGGGTTCCTTTTCAGGTTCGGTTTCAGTTTCGGGTTTGGGTTCAGGTTAGGGTTCTGAATTGGGTTCAGATTTGGGTTCGGGTTCGGGTTCAGGTTTGGGTTTGAGTTTGGGTTTGGTTTTGGTTTAGGTTTAGGGTCCGGGTCCGGGTCCGGGTTCGAGTTAGGGTTTGGGTTCTGGTTAGGGTTTGGGTTTGGGTTCTGGTTCTGGTTCTGGTTCTGGTTCTGGTTCTGGTTCGGGTTTGAGTTTGGATTTGGGTTTGGGTTCGTGTTCGGGTTCGGATTCGGGTTCGGGTTCATGTTAGGGTTACGGTTACGGTTAGGGTTAGGTTTTGCGTTTGGGTTTGGGTTTGGGTTCTGGTTAGTGTTTGGGTTCACATTTGGGGTAGTGTTCGCTTTCGGGTTCACTTTAGCATTAGGGTTAGGATTCCGGTTCAGGTTCAGGTGCGGGTTCAGGTTAGGGTTAGGGTTTGGGTTTGGGTTTGGGTTTGGGTTCTGGTTCAGGTTCAGGTTCAGGGTAGTATTCGCGTTAGGATTAAAGTTAGGATTACGGTTCTGGTTCGGGTTAGTGTTAGGGTTCCTTTTCAGGTTCGGTTTCAGTTTCGGGTTTGGGTTCAGGTTAGGGTTCTGAATTGGGTTCGGATTTGGGTTCGGGTTCGGGTTCAGGTTTGGGTTTGAGTTTGGGTTTGGTTTTGGTTTAGGGTTAGGGTCCGGGTCCGGGTCCAGGTTCGAGTTAGTGTTTGGGTTCAGGTTAGGGTTTGTGTTTGTGTTCTGGTGCTCGTTCTGGTTTGGGTTCTGGTTCTGGTTCTGGTTCTGGTTCTGGTTCAGGTTCGGGTTTGAGTTTGGATTTGGGTTTGGGTTCGGGTTTGGGTTCGGATTCGGGTTCGGGTTCATGTTAGGGTTACGGTTACGGTTAGGGTTAGGTTTTGCGTTTGGGTTTGGGTTTGGGTTCTGGTGAGTGTTTGGGTCTGAATTGGGTTCGGATTTGGGTTCGGGTTAGGGTTCGGGTTAGTGTTAGTGTTCGGGTTCGGGTTCGGGTTCGGGTTTTATATTTCTTAAAGAGACAGCTTATTAATTATGGAAACACTTGATGTCCTTTACATATCATATTATTTTGTCATACTGAGACAGGACACACACGTGACATGCATCCTTCTTCTCTGTTCAACTTACTTCCACACAAAACTTTTTAACATTACAGAAAGCAGAATCAATTCTTGTTATCTATTTCTCATAACTCTATTAAACAAAGCTTTTGAGCAGTTGACAAATTATATGCATCCATTTGCTTATGAAAATTTCAGCAGTTCCACAATCAATTTGTGGAGTAAGCTTTCTCTATAAGAAATATAAGTAGACTACAAATTGTTTGTGGAACTGCTGAACTTTTCAGATTATTTATATTAAAAGGGTTTGGGTTTGGTTTTCGGTTTCAGTTTCGGTTTCGGGTTCAGGTTCGAGTTCAGGTTCGCATTTTAGGGTTAGGATTTGGGTTTGGGTTAGGGTTAGGGTTCGGGTTCGGGTTCAGGTTTGGGTTTGAGTTTGGGTTTGGTTTTGGTTTAGAGTTAGGGTCCGGGTCCGGGTCCGGGTTCGAGTTAGGGTTTGGGTTCAGGTAAGGGTTTGGGTTTGGGTTCTGGTTCTCGTTCTGGTTTGGGTTCTGGTTCTGGTTCTGGTTTGGGTTCGGGTTTGAGTTTGGATTTGGGTTTGGGTTCGTGTTCGTGTTCGGATTCGTGTTCGGGTTCATGTTAGGGTTACGGTTAGTGTGAGGGTTAGGTTTTGCGTTTGGGTTTGGGTTTGGGTTCTGGTTAGTGTTTGGGTTCACGTTCGGGGTAGTGTTCGCTTTAGGGTTCACTTTAGGATTAGGGTTAGGATTCAGGTTCATGTTCGGGTTCGGGTTCAGGTTAGGGTTTGGGTTTGGGTTTGGGTTTGGGTTCTGGTTCTGGTTCAGGTTCAGGGTAGTGTTCGCGTTAGGATTAAAGTTAGGTTTACGGTTCTGGTTCGGGTTAGTGTTAGGGTTCCTTTTCAGGTTCGGTTTCGGTTTCGGGTTTGGGTTCAGGTTAGGGTTCTGAATTAGGTTCGGATTTGGGTTCGGGTTCGGGGTCAGGTTTGGGTTTGAGTTTGGGTTTGGTTTTGGTTTAGGGTTAGGGTCCGGGTCCGGGTCCGGGTTCGAGTTAGGGTTTGGGTTCAGGTTAGGGTTTGGGTTTGGGTTCTGGTTCTCGTTCTGGTTTGGGTTTGGGTTCTGGTTCTGGTTCTGGTTCTGGTTCTGGTTCTGGTTCGGGTTTGAGTTTGGAGTTGGGTTTGGGTTCGTGTTCGGGTTCGGATTCGGGTTCGGGTTCATGTTAGGGTTACGGTTACGGTTAGGGTTAGGTTTTGCGTTTGGGTTTGGGTTTGGGTTCTGGTGAGTGTTTGGGTTCACATTTGGGGTAGTGTTTGCTTTAGGGTTCACTTTCGGATTACGGTTAGGATTCAGGTTCATGTTCGGGTTCGGGTTCAGGTTAACGTTTGGGTTTGGGTTTGGGTTTGGGTTTGGGTTTGGGTTCTGGTTCAGGTTCAGGTTCAGGGTAGTGTTCGCGTTAGGATTAAAGTTAGGATTATGGTTCTGGTTCGGGTTAGTGTTAGGGTTCCTTTTCAGGTTCAGTTTCGGTTTCGGGTTTGGGTTCAGGTTAGGGTTCTGAATTGGGTTCGGATTTGGGTTCGGGTTAGGGTTCGGGTTAGTGTTAGTGTTCGGGTTCGGGTTCGGGTTCGGGTTTTATATTTCTTAGAGACAGCTTATTTATTATGGAAACACTTGATGTCCTTTACATATCATATTATTTTGTCATACTGAAACAGGACACACACGTGACATGCATCCTTCTTCTCTGTTCAACTTACTTCCACACAAAACTTTTTAACATTACAGAAAGCAGAATCAATTCTTGTTATCTATTTCTCATAATTCTATTAAACAAAGCTTTTGAGCAGTTGACAAATTATATGCATCCATTTGCTTATGAAAATTTCAGCAGTTCCACAATCAATTTGTGGAGTAAGCTTTCTCTATAAGAAATATAAGTAGACTACAAATTGTTTGTGGAACTGCTGAACTTTTCAGATTATTTATATTAAAAGGGTTTGGGTTTGGTTTTCGGTTTCAAATTCGGTTTCGGGTTCAGGTTCGAGTTCAGGTTCGCGTTTTAGGGTTAGGATTCGGGTTTGGGTTAGGGGTAGGGTTCGGGTTCGGGTTCAGGTTTGGGTTTGAGTTTGGTTTTGGTTTTGGTTTAGAGTTAGGATCCGGGTCCGGGTCCGGGTTCGAGTTAGTGTTTGGGTTCAGGTTAGGGTTTGGGTTTGGGTTCTGGTTCTCGTTCTGGTTTGGGTTCTGGTTCTGGTTCTGGTTCTGGTTCGGGTTCGGGTTTGAGTTTGGATTTGGGTTTGGGTTCGGGTTCGGGTTCGGATTCGGGTTCGGGTTCATGTTAGGGTTACGGTTACGGTTAGGGTTAGGTTTTGCGTTTGGGTTTGGGTTTGGGTTCTGGTTAGTGTTTGGGTTCACGTTCGGGGTAGTGTTCACTTTAGGGTTCACTTTAGGATTAGGGTTAGGATTCAGGTTCATGTTCGGGTTCGGGTTCAGGTTAGGGTTTGGGTTTGGGTTTGGGTTCTGGTTCAGGTTCAGGTTCAGGTTCAGGGTAGTGTTCGCGTTAGGATTAAAGTTAGGATTACGGTTCTGGTTCGGGTTAGTGTTAGGTTTCCTTTTCAGGTTCGGTTTCGGTTTCGGGTTTGGGTTCAGGTTAGGGTTCTGAATTGGGTTCGGATTTGGGTTCGGGTTCGGGTTCAGGTTTGGGTTTGAGTTTGGTTTTGGTTTTGGTTTAGGTTTTGGGTCTGGGTCCGGGTCCGGGTTTGAGTTAGGGTTTGGGTTCAGGTTAGGGTTTGGGTTTGGGTTCTGGTTCTGGTTCTGGTTTGGGTTTGTGTTCTGGTTCTGGTTCTGGTTCGGGTTCGGGTTTGAGTTTGGATTTGGGTTTGGGTTCGTGTTCGGGTACGGATTCGGGTTCGGGTTCATGTTAGGGTTACGGTTACGGTTAGGGTTAGGTTTTGCGTTTGGGTTTGGGTTTGGGTTCTGGTGAGTGTTTGGCTTCACGTTTGGGGTAGTGTTCGCTTTCGGGTTCACTTTAGGATTAGGGTTAGGATTCAGGTTCATGTTCGGGTTCGGGTTCAGGTTAGGGTTTGGGTTTAGGTTTGGGTTTGGGTTTGGGTTCTGGTTCAGGTTCAGGTTCAGGGTAGTGTTCGCGTTAGGATTAAAGTTAGGATTATGGTTCTGGTTGGGGTTAGTGTTAGGGTTCCTTTTCAGGTTCAGTTTCGGTTTCGGGTTTGGGTTCAGGTTAGGGTTCTGAATTGGGTTCGGATTTGGGTTCGCGTTAGGGTTCGGGTTAGTGTTAGTGTTCGGGTTCGGGTTCGGGTTCGGGTTTTATATTTCTTAAAGAGACAGCTTATTAATTATGGAAACACTTGATGTCCTTTACATATCATATTATTTTGTCTTTATACTGAAACAGGACACACACGTGACATGCATCCTTCTTCTCTGTTCAACTTACTTCCACACAAAACTTTTTTACATTACAGAAAGCAGAATCAATTCTTTTTATCTATTTCTCATAATTCTATTAAACAAAGCTTTTGAGCAGTTGACAAATTATATGCATCCATTTGCTTTTGAAAAT
Organism: Phrynocephalus vlangalii; assembly: GCA_037367305.1. NCBI lineage: Eukaryota > Metazoa > Chordata > Lepidosauria > Squamata > Agamidae > Phrynocephalus > Phrynocephalus vlangalii. The sequence continues at coordinate 15,994 of JAWVWN010005398.1, forward strand.
TTCAGCAGTTCCACAATCAATTTGTGGAATAAGCTTTCTCTATAAGAAATATAAGTAGACTCCAAATTGGTTGTGGAACTGCTGAACTTTTCAGATTCTGTATATAAAAAGGATTTTAACTTCAGATACACCAGAACAAAATGCATAGTTCTGCTGAACTTTACAAATTCCTTACAAACAAAGGCGTTTTGGTTTACATACAACAAACACGCTTAGCATCTCGTTTATAAACTTTTTAGCTATATACATACTAGCATCATTCGGCTCTCCTTATCATGTTCTTCCTATTCAATGGTTTTTGGCATCACATATAGCCCAGAAAAATTCCTTGTCTTCAACCTAACATATTCCTTATATACAAAATGTTTTTAACAGAATATACCGTAGAAACACCTTGACTTGTAATTTTTATATTGGAGTTGTTCTGAAGAATATTTTAAAAATCTTTGTATATAAAGTATATGAAAATTTAAGCAAAAGCATGCATCTAATTTGTCTACTGCTCAAAAGTTTGTTTAATAGAACCATGACCAGTAGAGAACAGATTTGTGTGGAAGTAAGTTGAACAGAGAAGGATGCATCTCACGTGTGTGTCTTGTTTCATGATTATTGTAGTTAATAAGCTATCCCTATCTCTATGAGAAATATAAGTAGACTACAAAATGTAATGCTATAATGCTTTCTTTCTAAGCATTCAATATAAGGAATATAATATGTAGAAGACAAGTAGTTTAAGTAAAGTTAGGGATTTTTTGTCAAAAGTATGATGAGAGAAATCATGCACATCAAGTGTGTCTGTAATTAATAAGCTTTATCTATAAGAAATATAAGTAGACTACAAATTGTTTGTGGAACTGCTGAACTTTTCAGATTATTTATATTAAAAGGGTTTGGGTTTGGTTTTCGGTTTCGGTTTTGGTTTCGGGTTCAGGTTCGAGTTCAGGTTCGCGTTTTAAGGGTTAGGATTCGGGTTTGGATTAGGGTTAGGGTTCGGGTTCGGGTTCAGGTTTGGGTTTGACTTTGGGTTTGGTTTTGGTTTAGGGTTAGGGTCCGGGTCCGGGTCCGGGTTCGAGTTAGGGTTTGGGTTCAGGTTAGGGTTTGGGTTTGGGTTCTGGTTCTCGTTCTGGTTTGGGTTTGGGTTCTGGTTCTGGTTCTGGTTCGGGTTCGGGTTTGTGTTTGGATTTGGGTTTGGGTTCGTGTTCGGGTTCATGTTAGGGTTACGGTTAGGGTTAGGGTTAGGTTTTGCGTTTGGGTTTGGGTTTGGGTTCTGGTTAGTGTTTGGGTTCACGTTCGGGGTAGTGTTCGCCTTAGGGTTCACTTTAGGATTAGGGTTAGGATTCAGGTTCATGTTCGGGTTCGGGTTCAGGTTAGGGTTTGGGTTTCGGTTTGGGTTTGGTTTCTGGTTCAGGTTCAGGTTCAGGGTAGTGTTCGCGTTAGGATTAAAGTTAGGATTACGGTTCTGGTTCGGGTTAGTGTTAGGGTTCCTTTTCAGGTTCGGGTTCGGTTTCGGGTTTGCGTTCAGGTTAGGGTTCTGAATTGGGTTCGGATTTGGGTTTGGGTTAGGGTTCGGGTTAGTGTTAGTGTTCGGGTTCAGGTTCGGGTTCGGGTTTTATATTTCTTAAAGAGACAGCTTATTTATTATGGAAACACTTGATGTCCTTTACATATCATATTATTTTGTCCTTATACTGAAACAGGACACACACATGACATGCATCCTTCTTCTCTGTTCAATTTACTTCCACACAAAACTTTTTAACTTTACAGAGAGCAGAATCAATTCTTGTTATCTCTTTCTCATAATTCTATTAAGCAAAGCTTTTGAGCAGTTGACAAATTATATGCATTCTTTTGCTTAACTTTTCCCTAACCCTAACCCTAACCCTAACCCTAACCCTAACCCTAACAGTAACCCTAACCTTAATCCTAACCCTAACCCTAACCCTAACCCTAACCCTAACCCTAACCCTAACCCTTTAACTAACCCTAACATTAACCCTTTCTCTTACATTAACCATCACCGTCACCATCACCGTAACCCTAATGCTAACCCTGACCCTACCCCTACACCTACCCCCCACCCTAACCCTAATCCTAACCCTATCATTAAACCTAACCCTAACCCTAACACTAACCCTGAACCGAACCCGAACCCGAACCCGAACCCGAACCCGAACCCGAACCCTAACACTAACACTAACACTAACCCTTACCCTAACCCTAACCCAAAACGTAACCCTAACCCTAACTTGAACCCTAACCCTAACCCTAACCCTAACCCTAACCCTAACCCTAACCCTAACCCTAACCCTAGACCTAACCATAACCATAACCCTTACCCTATGCCTAACACTCACCCTAACCTTAACCCTAACCCTAGCCCTAGATCTCGACATAGGCCTTGGCCTACCAGTAGCCATAACCCTAAGCTTAACCCTAACCCTAACCATAACCCTAACCATAACCCTAACCGTAACCCTAACCGTACCCTGAAATCTAACCCTAACCCTTACCCCAACCCTAACCCTAACCCTAACCATTACCCTAACCCTAACCCTAACCCTAACCCTAACACTAACACTAACACTAACACTAACACTAACACTAACACTAACACTAACACTAACCGGAACCCGAACCTTAACCCTAACCCTAAACCTAACCCTACCCCTAAACCTAACCCTTACCCTAACCCTGACCCTAACCCTAACCCTAACCCTGACCCTAAACCTAACCCTTATCCTAGCAGTAGCCATAACCCTAACCCTAACCCTAACCCTAACCCTAACCCAAACCCTATCCCTAACCCTGATCCTGACCCTGACCCTGACCCAGACCCTGACCCAAACCCTGACCCTAACCCTAACACTAACCCTACACGTAACCCTAACCCTCACCCTAACCCTCACCCTCACCCTCACCCTCACCCTCACCCTAACCCTAACCCTAACCCTAACCCTAACCCTAACCCTAACCCTAACCCTAACCCTAACCCTAAACTTATGCCTAACCCTATGCCTAACCCTCACCCTAACCTTAACCCTAACCCTAGCCCTGGATCTCGACATAGACCTTGGCCTACCAGTAGCCATAACCCTAATCTTAACCCTAAACCTAACCATAACCCTAACCGTAACCCTAACCGTAACCCTAACCGTACCCTGAAACCTAACCCTAACCCTAACCCTAACCCTAACCCTAACCCTAACCCTAACCCTGACCCTAAACCTAACCCTAACCCTAACCCTAACCCTAACCCTAACCCTAACGCTAATCCTAACCCTATCATTAAACCTAACCCAAACCCGAACCCGAACCTGAACCCGAACCCGAACCCTAAGCCTAACCCTAACACTAACCCTAAACCTAAACCTTACCTTAACCCTAACGCTAATCTTAACCCTAACCCAAACCCTAACCCTAACCCTAATCCTAACCCTAACCCTAACCCTAACCATAACCCTAACCGTAACCCTAACATTAACCCTAAACCAAAACCTAAACCTAACCCTAAACCTAACCCTAACCCTTAAACTAACCCTAACCTTAACCCTATCTCTTACATTAACTGTAACCATCACCGCCACCATCACCGTAACCCTACACCTACACCTACCCCTACCCCTACCCGTACCCCTACCCCTACCCCTACCCCTACCCCTAATCCTAACCCTATCATTAAACCTAACCCTAACCCGAACCCTAACCCTGACCTGAAACCGAAACCGAACCCGAACCCGAACCCGAACCCGAACCCTAACCCTAACCCTAACCCTAACCCTAACCCTAACCCGAACCCGAACCCTATGCCTCACCCTATGCCTAACCCTAACCCTAACCTTAACCCTAACCCTAGCCCTAGATCTCGACATAGGCCTTGGCCTACCAATAGCCATAACCCTAAGCTTAACCCTAACCGTAACCCTAACCGTAACCCTAACCCTAACCCTAACCGTACCCTGAAACCTAACCCTAACCCTTACCCCAACCCTAACCCTAACCCTGAC
>JAWVWN010005398.1:27500-32014 GCA_037367305.1 Phrynocephalus vlangalii
TAGACCTATTTACCCTAGACCTTGCCCAGCAGAGCCAAACCGTAACCGTAACCGAACCCTAACCCTAACCCAACCCTAACCCTAACCCTAACCCCTTTCCCTAACCCTAACCCTAACCCTAACCCTACCCTAACCTACCCCAACCCTAACCCTAACCCTAACCCTAACCTACCCAATCCCTGTCCCTAAAACCCCAACCCTAACCCTAACCCACCCTAACCCTAACCCTAACCCTAAGTCGAACCCTAACCCAACCCTAACCTGAACCCCCATCGCTAACCCTAGCCCCAACCCTAACCCTAACCTTAACCCTAACCCTTACCCTTACCCAAACCCTAACCCTAAACTAAGACTAGATTAAGACTAAGGGCTAACCCTAACCTAACCCTAACCCTAAACCGAGCGCAACCCCTACCCCCAGATCACGCCATAGGCATGGCCTACCTGTAGCCTAACCTAACCCTAACCTAACCCTAACCCCTTAACCCTAACCCTAATCCTAACCCTAACCCTAACCCTAACCTAACCCCTAAAACCCTAAACCCTAACCCTAACCCAACCCTAACCCTAACCCCTACCGCTAGATCACGCCATAGGCATTGGCCTACCTGTAGCCATAGCCCTAACCCTACCCTCACCCTCACCCTCACCCTAACCCGAACCCTAAACTAACCCAACCCTAACCCTAACCCTAACTCTAACCCTAACCCTTTAAACCCTAACCTTATCCCTAACCCTAACCCACCCTAACCCAACACAAAACCTAACCCTAACCCAATCCCTTTCCCTATCCCTAACCCTAACCCAACCCCAACCCTAACCCCAAACCCTAACCCTAACCCCTTACTCTAACCTAAGCCTAAACCTAAAAACCCCAACCCTAACCCTACCCTAACCTAACCCACCTAACCTAAAACCCAAACCTAGCCCCAGATCCGCCCCTAGGCATTGCCCCAGCAGTGCCATAAAACCTAACCCTAACCCTAACCCTAATACCCTAACACTAATCCTAACCCTAACCCTACCTAAGCCGACCTATAACTAAACCCCAATCCTAATCCTAGCCCTAACCCTACCCTAACCCTATCCCTAACTTCCAACCCTAACACTGATTCCCGAACCCTAACCCTAACCCTAACCCAACCCTAACCCTAACCCTAACCCTTACTCTAACCCTAAGCCTCTAACCTAACCCTAACCCTAAAACCCTTACCCCAACCCTAACCCAACCTAAACCTAAAAACCCAGCCCTTGATCTCGCGCTAGGCATTGGGGCCCAGCAGTAGCCATAAACCTAACCCTAACCCTAACCCAAAAACCCAAAACCCCAAACCTAACCCTAACCCTTAAACCCAAAAACCCCAAACCCCCAAACCCCCCCCCTAACCCTAACCCAAAAACCCCAACCCCAAAATCCCACCCCTAGATCACCCAAGGGAAAATTTTGGGGCCACCCCTTTTTATAGCCCAAACCCCCAAACCCCCAAACCCCCACCCCACCCCCAAAACCCCAACCCCAAACCCAAAAACCCCAACCCAACCCAAACCCCAAATCAAAAACCCAACCCTTTAACCCCCCCCCCAAAAACCCTAACCCTAAATTCCCCAACCCTTAAAAACCAAAATTAAAACCCAAACCCAAAAACCCAACCCCCTTTTTCCCAAACCCCAACCCTAACCCTAAACCCCAACCCCCCCCCCAAAACCCCAACCCTTTTCCCTAACCCTAAGCCAAAACCCAACCCTAAAACCTAACCATTAACCTAAACCCTACCCAAACCCAACCCAACCCAAACCCTAAACCCCAACCAACCCTAACCCTAACCCTAACCCTAACCCTAAACCCTAACCCAACCCTAACCCAACCCAACCCTAACCCTAACCCTAAACCCCCCAACCCTAACCCTAACCCCAAAACTAACCCTAACCCAACCCAACCCCAACCCTAACCCTAACCCTGACTCTAACCCCAACCCTAACCCCAACCCCCCAAACTAACCCCAAAACCCAACCCTAACCCCAACCCTAACCCAACCGTAAAACCCCAACCCTAACCCATTCCTACCCCATCCCATCCCCAACCCAACCCTAACCCCAACCTAACCCTTTCCCTGCCTAACTCTAACCCTAACCCTAACCTTTAAACCCCCGACCTATATCTCGCCATAGACCTTGGCCTAGCGGAGCCAAACCGTAACCGTAACCCTAACCCTAACCCTAAAACCCCCCCAAACCCTAAAAAACCCTAACCCTTACCCTAACCCAACCCTAACCCCAACCCTTACCCTAACCCCAACCCTAACCCTAACCCTACCCAACCCTAACCCAATCCCCCTCCCAACCCTAACCCTAAACCCCAACCCTAACCCAACCCCAAGTGCCCCAACCCAACCCTAAACCCGAACCCATCGCTAACCCCAGCCCCCAACCCCAAACCCTAACCTTAAAAACCCCAACTCTTACCCCTTTCCCAAACCCAACCCTAAAAATAAACTAAGATTAAACAAGACTAACCCAACCTAACCCTAACCCTAACCCAGCGCAAAACCCCTACCCCTAGATCACGCCAAGGGATTGGCCAAACCTAGCCATAACCCCAACCCTAAACCCAACCCAACCTAACCCAATCCTAACCCTAACCCCCAACCCTAACCCCTAACCCAACCCAAAACCCAAAACCCCAACCCTAACCCTAACCCCCACCGCAGACACCCATAGGGGATTGCCTACCTTACCATACCCTAACCCTCACCCTCACCCCACCCCACCCTAACCCGAACCCTAAATTAACCCTAACCCTAACCCTAACCCTAACTCTAACCCTAACCTTAACCCAACCTTACCCCTAACCTAAACCCTAACCCTAACCCTAACACTAAACCTAACCCTAACCCCAAACCCTTCCCTATCCCAACCCTAACCCAACCCCAAAACCCAAAAACCCAACCCCAAACCCCTTACTCTAACCCCCTAACCCAAAACCAACCCTAACCCTAACCCTTACCCTAACCCCAACCCTAAACCTAAACCCAAACCTAGCCCTAGATCTCCCCTAGGCATTGGCCCAGCAGTACCATAAACCAACCCTAACCCAACCCCAACCCAACACTAACACTAATCCTAAACCCCAACCCTAACCTAAGCCCGACACTATCACTAACCCTAAACCAATCCTAGCCCAACCCCAACCCCAACCCTACCCCAACTTTAACCCTAACACTATCCCCAACCCCAAAACCCAAAAACCCAACCCCAACCCTAACCCAACCCTAACCCTTACTCAACCCTAACCTAAACCTAACCCTAACCCTAACCCCCTTAACCCCAACCCAACCCTAAACCTAAACCTAAACCCAAACCCAGCCCTAGTCTCGCCACATTTGGCTAGCAGTAGCCAAAAACCTAACCCAACCCTAAACCCTAACCCTAACACTAATCCTAACCAACCAACCCCAAACCGACCCTATCACTAACCCCAATCCCAATCCTAGCCCCAACCCTAACCCTAACCCCCAACCCTAATCGAACCCAAACCCCAACCCAACCTAACCCCTCGCAAAAACCCCAGCCCCAACCCTAACCCAAAACCCAACCCTAACCCCTTACCCTTTCCCAAACCCAAAAACCCAAACCTCAGACTAAACTAAGAAATAAAATAACCCCAACCCCAACCCTAACCCAAAAACCCAGCGCAACCCCTACCCCGGGTCCGCCATAGGCATTGGCCTACCCTTACCATAACCCCAACCCAACCCAACCTAACCCTAATCCCAACCCTAACCCTAAACCCTAACCATAACACAAACCCTAACCCAACCCTAACCCCAACCCTAAACCCCAACCCTAACCCCTACCCTAGAACCCCCCAAAGGCATTTGGGCCAAACCCTTTGCCATAACCCTAACCCTAACCCTAACCCAACCCTAACCCTAACCTAATCCAACCCAACCCTAACCCAACCATAACCCAAAAACCCCAACCCAACCCTAACCCCCAAACCCCAACCCAACCCTAACCCCAACCCCCAATACGCCTAGGGATTGGGCCCACCTGTAGCCAACCCCAACCCTAACCCTCACCCTCACCCTCACCCTCACCCTAACCCTCACCCTAACCCTAACCCAACCCTAAACCCAACCCCAACCCAAATCAAACCGTAACCCAACCCAACCCTAACCCTAACCCCAACCCCTTTCCCTAACTCTAACCCTAAAACCTTTACCCAACCTTAACCCTAACCCAAAAACCAACCCTAACCCTAACCCAATCCCCTTTTCCCCACCCTAACCCTAACCCTAACCCTAACCCCAACCCAAACCCCCCCTAACACTTACTCAAACCCTAACCCAAAACCTAAACCCAACCCAACCCTTACCCTAAACCCTAACCCTAACCCCAACCCCCCCCCTAAACCTAGGCCTAATCTCGCCCAAGGCCTTGGCCTAGCAGTACCAAACCAACCCTATTTATTTATTTTTTTATTTATTTATTTATTGTATTTTTATCCCCCTTAA